>CM060835.1:64485000-65085000 GCA_030762175.1 Metallyticus violacea
TATCTCTTGACATATTAAGTAAGTCTATTTAGGTATTCTTTTCCACCCAATAATCTTAAAAATACAAGAACAATGTAGCTATAGTTTTAGCTACTTATATTACTGCACCATGCTCACTAATGAAATTAACAGGATTAATCCACTATAAGTAAGAAACAGAGCATTAAAATTATTTAACTGAAAATTGAGTTTATGTACGCTGTTTTCAAATAATTCCTCACTTATCAAGATGTATTAATTTTGCACAGTCAAATAAGAGAGGAACTTCCAAAATTGGACTCTCACAGTGAATACTCGGTTTCACTTCCCCTCGACGGTAGCAGAGTTCACCCATACTCCCTCTAGTATATTCCCATTTAAAAAGTGTACAAATTTCTCAGTTTATGAATGGTTGTGGTCTGTGTTACATGTAGCATCTTTAACATACTTTCAAAGGAAAAAGTCACATAGGAAATGCGGAATAATTACAGTGCAGCATACTGAACGCCTTCAGCTGTTTGGTTAACATTTTCTCTAGAATATTTTAGCTCAATAATACGTTTCAACTATCCTTAGAGGAGAAAGCTCGGATAAAATACAACTTATATGTACAATTATTACGTAAATTGTCTGTGACATAGCAACGAATTAACAACGTTCGCATTCGAAATCGATACAATCATTTTTAAAGGTTCTAATTATCATTAAATGAAACAGAGGGGTAATATATGGAATAAAACAGTTAAAATACTATGTCCTTATATTTTGCAGTTAATCAGACATGCATCCCACGCCCAAGAAACTGTCGATTACTGGTGCTTGAATTCGGATTTCTAGATCCTGATTATTTGGTTTCTTCTGGTAGCTTAGGTGAATGTTGGGATAAAACTTACTTTTCAGATAATGTATCCTCTTCCATGTTATCTAGTGGTGGCTAGTGCTATGCGCAGTGTAACGGAAGCTATTTCTTTAGAAAGTTTCTGCCCCGGCGCCTGATGTGTAAGCGGTCTTTCTGAGGGAAAGTTGCACTTCAATGGCGCGCTCTATATGGAAACATTGTTTGGGATGCAATCTATCTATGTTCGTGCCTCATCGTCTCTGGACCCTGACACCCAGCGTTTCCCTCCCTTCACTGCTGTAAATGAAATAAAGCTATGAAAAAAGAATGAAATTATATTAATAACTGGTTTATTAATAATTTGAATTCTAACTTTTTCACTTATGAAGTTCATTTCATTGTGGATGGAGTGACCCTGCTTGCTTATAACTCAATTAGTATGCCTGTGTCGACCGTGAGAGCAAATGTAGCGCAAATGGTCGATACTTGTATGGCTCACCCAACACACACTTGTTTCTACGTCAACAGACCAACATTTGTTATATAAGTTTGCAACACAAAGAAATGCAGCATAGTTACTGAAAATGAAATAACAATGCATTGCTCCAAAGACCTTGGATACTTACTTTGGTGACACACTATGCAAGCTTGCAATATACTGAAAGTGTATTCATTCCTAGTTTATTGTAAGGCGTGGAAGCGAAGATGTGTTAAGAGATTGGCATCGGTTATTGCTATTGTGAAGGCGGGATCCAAGAAAGCAATTCAGCAGCGATGATACACATCTGAGAGACGAAGAAATGATAGCTGTGCACCGGAATCTCGTGAATGTTGTAGTGAGACAGCTTTATCGTAGTTTGGGTTTATTGATCAACAGTGAAGAGGGTGATGCTTCTGAATAAAATGGTGAAACAAAGATTTGTAGCTGTTGGTGTGAGTTTGCAACTTCTCACTATGGTTTACGATCACTTATTTCTTTGTGCTATACTGCTGCAGCCTCTGCCGGTTCTGTTCTGCAATCTTCTTCATTCGTTTTAACACTGGTCCCATTGGGTCTCTTCCACGTCATACAGCTTGTTTCATAAACGCCGAATACCAGATTTCATTTAAAAAAATGGGTGATTATTTCATTTTCTCAACATTTGCCTTGTTTATCTTATTACAGGAATTGCTTAGGTACACGTGATGAGTGTTAAGAGGGAGATCAAAAGCTACCAGTGGCGTATTCAAACTCTTGTTTGTGTGACGGTGCATGGTGGGAATAGGGCTACATCAATTGGTCAGGTAACTGCGTCACAACTGACGTCAATATCACTGTCTTATGATTACTGATCCTCCAGTGGGTAGAAATACAGCAGCATGTATACCAGTCAGTGGTGTACTGTGATTTGGTAGGAAAATGAACGGAAAATGTGTTTCTATGACCATGTCGCTAAACAAATTATTGCTAGCGTGATTGAATTTTGCGATAGTTGACGAAAAAGGGGAGAAGTAAGTATTCCTGAAAAACTATTTGTTTAGCGCTGCTGGAGCTGACTGTGTACGTGTTTTAAACGCATAAGCGTGAAAAGGGAAGTATTCCAACTTAAAGACTAACAAGAAAAGGAAAATACATAAAACAAGGGGTGACAAATTTAGATGCCTTTTTTAACGCGCTGTGCTTCAGAAATTATATGGTATGTATACTATTGAAAAGCACGTCACCATTTTTAATTATATGTACACTTACTTGTTTGAGATGTGTAACTTTCCTGGCGATAGCATTGGTAGAAATGATCTCTGGTGGTACGTCAGGTGGTTATATTATATATATTCTTTATGTCTGAGTGACAAATAAAAATGAATAAAAAAGGGGCCCAAATGTTGCAGATCAGGATTGCTCAACTAGTGTGTTGCTCGGCACAAATTTTAACTTATTTTGCATGTTTTAAGCCTGTTTTAAAACCTTTTAGTGATTATTCAAGGGATATGTTATACCTCGGGACTGCTTAAAGCGAGATTCTATCTGTGTTGGCGAACCAATCAGAATGCAGGCTTCTATTATTCGCCAGCCCTTCCAGGAGAACTCTCCAACCAAACAACTTTATTTACAGTTCAACGACTGTGTCCATTTCTAGGTGTGTGCGTGCGTATGTGTGATGATCCGACAGGACTTGGTGCATCATCCCTGATGATAAGAGCAATGTCTGCTCTCGAAAGCTTCACTCACTAAGCTGATCACCCAAGGAGACTTCTATACAAATGTACATTTATGTAAAAACATATTTTAACTATCTGAGTAGTACATTTTCTTTGCGTCGTACCTTGCTTTAAATGAGTTAATGCATTCAAGAAGAATCAGGATAAGAGAAACGTGTTAATGAAAAGGAACAAATGCTTGGTATTTGCACGAAATGAAACGTAATGAGTTTGGAAAATTGATCTATTATACATGTCGACGAAACATATATTCTTGAAAAATATGTGAACCCTTAGTGCTAGCAAAGTGAAATTGAATTACGGGTATCCAAATCTGCAATCGAGACGGAAAGTGGTGGTGTAGTGGTTACCATACTTACCTCCTACACCCAAGAACGCGAGTTCAAACCCGGCCAGGACCGATGGATTTTTTTCGGGCGTAAAAATCCTAAGTATGACTTCCTTCGGAAGGGAAGTAAAGCCATGGGTCCCGTGTCGTACATTTACGGCACGATAAAGAACCTCAAGCCTGAAAGAGAGCCTCTGAGCAAAATTTGTCGGCTGTTTCAAGCCCTGAGTTGAAAGGGACGCTGATGACCTGAGATATTAAAGAGCGTCCATAAATAAATCAATCAAAAAAAAAAAAGACGGAGACGTGATAGTGCACTTCTTCTGCACTAGTGCTGGTGCACTTATGTTTACGCATGGCCTTGAAATCAGGTGATTTTTATGACTATATGAATGCCACGATATTGTGGATATATTGTGGTTATTGATAACGCGCGATACTATAACATTCAAATCAACTGCAATCCTTATTCTTCATCAAAGAAGGCAGAAATAACAGAGAAATAGTGTAACCTGAATTTCACTAGGTCAGTAGCAAATCCGGCTCCTATATACCGATTGAATAATCAGTTGTAGAGCATATCTCTATGCCGCAGTTGTATGATGTTGGCGCCATGTAAAAGCGTCGTTGTTATCGAATTCCAGTCTCGTTCATTACTTTTACATATGATGTATGAACATACTTCATCATTAAATAAAAAAAAAATTAATATATCTAACCTATCCTATTCGCAAAACCCAAACCTATGATCTTCAACTACAATATTTCGCCTTAATATTTTAGGTCACACAGTCTATTGGATAACTGTTTCTAGACTATGCTACATAACAGGATAAATCCGTTAACCGCTTCTAACTCCGTACTGTATTTAGATTAGTTACACATTTTGGAGAATTTTATAGCATTGATTCTTAAACGTCTAATGAAGAGCTTTCGAAAATCGGGCGTTTCTTGTTCGCGAAATAGGTTTAAAGAGATTATAAGACAAATGCTACCACATTTAGCTTTAACATTGATTTATCAGTAACTAATTTCAACTGATCAGCATATAACTATGTAGACCATACATTCCCTACCCCAACTGCTCATTAAAGACCCCTGTACAATCTGTAAGAGTATTGCAGTGTAGTTCATTAACACCTAGATAATGAATAAAATAATGTGTGATTATTTGATTTCAGTAACAATGAAAATATTTTCAAATAGTTATTTACTAGTAGTTAGTGTGTGTGTGTGTGTGTGTGTGAATTAATTGCAAATTCCAATAAGGCCACGCGTGGTAAAAAGTGAATAGCTCAGTTTTGTAATAAGGAACAACATATTGCACCCAGAAAGTTACGGAGGATAACGCATAGTTTACATTGTGTTGAGCAAAAAAATAATACATGTAACATTTACACTTTTACAAGCGGCCACGCAAACAGTCCGCTATATTTTGTTCGGACCTCTCCGCTGTCGCTTGGGTCTACATCACTTATCGCATCAGCGTTCTTGGATGTTTCTTGCTGCAAGGATAAGAACACACTCCTGGCCGCGCATGTGCAGACTTCTCCAACCGTCAATTCCACATACTTTTAAATACTTATCGTTTCAATATTACAATACTCCTACAATACTAAATAGTTTCTCCCATTGTCAACTCCTATATGCCACAATATTTAATTCACACTCGTAGAATGCACTAGAGGGAGTAAATATTTTGCTCTTTATACTCGTAGATGATACAGTATGAATTTTTGACAAGGTGGATAGTCTACAAAAGTCAATATATCAACTAAATAAAATAAATATAAAATACAATATAATAATTTCATAGACTAAAACAAAATAATGACCTTCCCAGGTAGATACCCAAAAACAGACATTGTGATAGGAGAAAATAATAGAACAAGTATCACACTTTTAATATTTAGGTTGTGATGTCACAAATGAAGATCAAGATGTTAATATAAAAATACAAACGTTCCAGCTGTGTGTGCGGGACAATTAGAAATAATTAGAAAAACAAAACGAGAAAATACAAACAATTAAGATTCAATACAGTCATGGCCTTACCAGTTATTTTTATGAAAGTGTTACTTGGACTTTAAAAAAAGGAAAAGTATAAATTAACAAGCAATAGAAATGCGGTTTTTACGTCAGAGGTTGCACAAAAGATCACATAATATGAGGATATAAGAAAAGAATTAGCAGTGCAACAAATATTACAACAATTCATTATAGACAAGAATGGATAAAAACTTTAAAGGAATGACAGAAAATAAAATACCAAAAAATATGTTGATATCCGAAAGAGAGAAGATCAATTGTAAGAAGAAGAGGTAGAAATGTGAGATTGGAATAGGCAGGATCTAATCTATGATGGAAGAAAAAGTTTTGTTTGCTCATACTTCCATATCAACTTATAGGTATCAATACGTCGCGGTTCAAAATCAGTTTTCCATCGTGCGCAATAAGCAATACGTATAATAAATTAATATAAGAGTTTCCGACAATAGAAAAAGGCCAAGTTCAGAGAGGTATAGCAATGAACATTAATCTATAGAAAACTATTTATAATTAAGAATAATCCTATTTCTTAGTTCTTGAGAATAGAGTGTACCTACTCTACTCTACCATACTCAATTATATTCTACTGTACTCTACTCTAAATTTCCTAATAGGTCAATATTGGGAAAAAAAGAGATCATGGAAACCCCAAACTTAACAATGTCTATAGCCGTGCTTATATATTGGTTTTCCTCAACTATGTATGTAATGTGATTCGCAATTCACATAACTTTAATATTCTGCCCACCTTTATCGGACTAATACTCGATTTAACTAAATGCATGTTAATCTAGATTTTAGAAAACGAAATGGGTAGAACAATTACCTGCAGTGCCCGGGACATAGATTTAGAAATTCTGGGTTAGAACAAGGATGGTAACATCCATGTTGTCAAAAGACCGGAGAGAGCCTAAAATATCTCGAAAAACAAATAAAAACTGACAAAACGCATTAAAGAAGCTCTCGGAGTTACAGCATGAAGAGTTGCGAGTTTTAGCATCTCAGTGGTACAAAAACAATGTAGTCAGACACATCAGAGAGCCAAATGGGATTGCCAGAGTGAAGGTGACGCTTTCTGTTAAAAAGTTTTACGAAAGGGGATTTACTGCATATTCTGTTGCAGGAAAACTGAAAAGTGACGATGAGGATGTTACTAAAACCTGAATAAAAATGATGATAAAAAAGACGTGAAAAACTTGTAGTGATTTCAACCCTAATAATGCCAAATACTGAGATGTAAATAATCCTTCGGTAGTTGATGGGCAGCACGTCCGTAGTGTTTAAAAAACAACCACAAAGGACAAGTAGTAAAACAAAGAGACTGTAATCAAATATGGTTGCAAAATATATCTCATAAGCGACAATGTCATTCTCTAAAGCATGGAAAATCTTATTTGGGCTTATTTTTAAGTTTAATCCCCTTTTCCTTACTGAGACATCAAAAGCAGTTAACATCGATGATACATGAGATGAAATGATAAATTGGAAAGGATTTGTTCCAGGAGAAGTTTAGGAAACCTTCCCTGCATTTGTCATTGATGAGGACTGAGAGACCTGGGAAAATCCTCGAGAGTCCGGAAAAATTCGAATCGCAGCCTCTCGTTTACCACTTTGTGCTTTAGGTACATAAGTCACCCGTGTCGAACGAAGATCGCGGTTACTTCCATTGAATGCCATTGGGGAAGCATGCAACGTTAACAATGAATTTTGAACAACCTCCTCTTGATATCTGCAAGCTTTCTCTATTAGAGTGCCAGAGGCAAACCCCAAAGATGTGTCCCTGGAAAAGTGACTCATCAATACTAATAGAAGAATGATAACTCACAAAATTCAGCTATTACTATTTGAACATAATTTGCTTAGCAACATCGACATATACACAGCATATGTAAACATTATTTTATATCGGAGAAATTTCAAAATAAGCTGCAGCATATAACCTTATAACTAAAATTAAAAATAAAAGCACACAGCACCAACAAAGCATAATACATTCACAATATAATTAATATTTTTAAAAAAGTTTAAAACAATGGTTCGCTTATTAGATTTTAAAAGAGTTAGTCCATTTTACTAACAAGCTATATCAACTCTTGGGCGAACGAATGAGAGACACCAAATACAGGCGAAGGCTTTCACTTTAAAAGAAACAAGATTTGAATACTTTGCCAGTATCGCGGAATTTTTCTGACGTTGCACTCATTGACAATGCATTACAACCCCACTTACAATTATCTGGCAAATGTTTACAATCTTTACCATTTAAACCACATTTAGATTGACAATTTTACAATTAAAAATGTTATTGAAATAATCTCTATTCCTTCCAAATACCTGAGTCACTGGGTACGCACAGTGAAGGAGACCCATAAAAATTTCTAACTAAAAACCAAAAGTTTTTAACCACTGGAGTTTCTTGTCTGCATCTGAATCGCAGAGAAGAAGGAAGATGTCTGAGGAACTAACTCGCAACATAGCCGTCAACCCTGAATTCTATTACTAAGCAATATGCTTCAGCCATTCCCTAACAGCAGGCTATGACTATACTTAATAGCTGAGAAAGGACGATAGGAAGGGATGAGAGAAAGATACATATGGAAGTGGTTTGATAAATAACTTGGTTCGCTTAGAGGGCAACAGTAACGTCTGTGTATGTGGTCATGCTTCTGAATTGTATGTATCAATATTCTATGGTCACAAATTATTCTGATGTTAGTTCATTTTTAGCAGTTTAAATACAACCGTTTCGAATGACAGTGAAAAGTTGTTAAGATTTCAATTCTTGGTGTGTTTCAACTATTTTCTCTGTAAAGAAAATTCATGAGAGAGTGACGCATGCCCTTCCTATGAAAACAATTGATTTTGGGTAGATGAGTTCAAGCGTGCATCACATCATGCAGCTTCAAAATCAGCTTTGAAACCAGAAGTCATCAATAAGGTCTATGATATCGTTTTTACTTATAGGCGAGTGAATTACACATGAAAAAACTATGCGCAAGGCGGATGCAGTGTCTGCTCACTGCGGATCAACAGGAAATCGCATGCGAATATCGGCGGAGAGTTTGAAAATGTTTCAGAAGAGTCCAGCCGATTTTTACGGGGTTTCGTGGCTATGGATGAAACGTAGGTTCATTACTATATTCCTGAAACGAAACAGAGTCTACACAACGAACCGCGGAAGGCGAACGGGTTCCGAAAAAAGTGAAATAGTTCTCTTGACTGATTATTTGGAGAAGGGGAAAAGCATTACAGCAGAGTACTTCTCCATTTTGAAGAAACAGCAATCGCGGAAAGACATCCGGGAATAGCCAAAAGAAGGCGTTGTTTCACCATGATAATAGGCCGGTGCATTCAAGCTGCATCGCTAAGGACAAATTAAATTGACCAAACTACGATTTGAAATGTTCCTTCATGCATCCTTACTCCTTCAAAATCTGCAACCTGATCCCGAAACGCAAAACTTTCCTACATACAATCAGTCGAAAGAAGAGAGCATACAGGAAGAATACAAGTATTTTGAGGACCTCGAAGAATCCGTGTACATTGAAGGAATCGCGAGCAAAGTGCGTTGAACTTGAGGGGCCTAGGTCGAAACAGAACTTCGAAAGACTTAACTTGTTCTCTTACTATACCCAGCTACTTATCAAACCACCCACGTTGCTTGAAATATTGATCAGAACTGATGAAAAAGCGGCACAAGCATTTGAGAAAAGTATTCAAATGCCTAAGGTTCAAAAACAGAATATATCTAATTAGAAGAACGAAGAAAGAAAGGAACTATATAAGCGTGCGCGCGCAAGCACATTCTGTAGGTGTTTAAAAGTTTAAAGCGTGTGTTTCGGAATAGTTAGGAAAACCATGAAACATATTATACGCAAGAATGGGCATTCAGGCAGGGTGTGTATTTATTGCATGCAATTGCAGATATATTTACATTAAACAATAACTTAGTACACGAAATTTAATGTACACCCTGTAGTTTCATTGAGAATATCCAAATCTCACAAAATATCAAAAAGGAATCTTTTTTCAGAAAATTTAGCACAGGCTCTTCCTCATCCAATTACATATTTCCCACATACTCCGTTCCCTGACGGGTTATAGCTACCTGTGCTAAAGAGAGAAAACCGCGGGCGCAGCTGTAGACATCCTGAAAGACGTCTTCAAGAAGGCTTACATTTGTTATCGGGGCTCTGTGGAAAGGAGGATATAATGTGCAAGATGAATCTGCAGAGCGGAGCTGCTACTAAAAACACACGTGGCTGTAGGCAGCACGTAATGCAAATCTAGCTTTCTGAAAAACACCAGTGAGTAATTGCTTCAGACATTATTCATTCCGTGACGAAGGGAAACTCTATTTTAACATTTTAGAGAGAGAGCGGCGTCTAAAACGAGGAGCGCTTCATCCATTTCAATT
Source organism: Metallyticus violacea (assembly GCA_030762175.1). NCBI lineage: Eukaryota > Metazoa > Arthropoda > Insecta > Mantodea > Metallyticidae > Metallyticus > Metallyticus violacea. The sequence goes on from CM060835.1 coordinate 64,494,811, forward strand.
AACACTTGAAAGAAGAGAAACAATTCATTAGGTGAGCTTTGCTAATACAATGGTTCGTGGGATGCCCTTATATCACCCTTGTTTGCTTAACCGAAAGAGAGCAGTTCTGACTCAAATTTATACAAAAGAGCTCATTTGCCTGCGTTTCGCTCTAGTTTAGAAAGCCCGATACGCCCTCTCTTTCAAAACATTCCAGAAAAGCTTATCCTGGTAGAGACGGTCTATACCGAGACACCTGCAGGCTTCTATTGCACATTTAATGAGGAAATGAACAGAGCAGATACCAATTTCTTTTCCATTAGCTGCGTACAGGTTGATTGAAATATGGCGAAATAAATTACAAATATGAACAACCCGTTAGAAATGTTCTCTCACGGTACAGGGCACTGTTGGCCGGATTTGTGTTGGAAGAATTAGTTGTAATCATGTAAGCATATTACATAAACTACTACGAGGCCCTCACGGAATACAGAAGTAACTTCATAATGATTAACTCGTTTTGTGGTCATAACAGGAGAGTATGGCAGACCTGGTTTTGCAACATTCCTAATCACAAAATATCTAAAATAGCATTACTTTGAACAACTGTTAGTATTTGTAAATAGAGAGTTGTGCAAGCAATTTGTTTAATCTTGTGCTTCCTTTAAATAAATTCACGCAATGATAGCACTGTTTGTCATTTCTTTAAATAGTTAAAAGCTGTTTACTAATTACGAAAATAAACTCCAAGAAATTAATTAAACAGTATAACTATTTTTTTTCGGAAATACGAAGAATTTTCTCTTTATTTTATTTTTGTTTTTATTTCATTTTTTAGATTATTCATGCTCATTCAAATAATGTGTGAAATTCTAATAACCTATCATCAGATAGTTTACGTTATTATTGTAATTACAATCCGTGCAGTATTATTTACAAATATCTTTCAATAATCCTAAGATGTTGCGGTTATCAATATCTGTTCCAAAAATACGCCTTGAATTGTACCTTATCTTTTGCACTATTTTTGCTTATACTAGTCCATCTTCATTGCCACTTTCAGAACGGCTATCTAAGAAGGAATAAACTCTGCAGTGAGAAATGGCATAGCCAAAAAGAAATCAGGCAGAGTGTCTTAAACAACTAGCGTGGAACAGCTCATCACGTTAGGAAAACAAAGCCGTCCCACATATTAGGAGGCCTTTGCCCTTTGTGGGACACAATAGGCTCTCTTTATCCAACAATTACAGTATCGTTTATTATTTAATAGGCTTTTATGTAATTCAAAGGACGCTTTTTCTTATATCTTTTTTTTTTACATTATTTGTTCTGAACCCCCCCCCCCAATGCTCCTTTATCTGATTTTATTCTTTCACTAAACATTCATGACTTCTGCTAATCATTTTTTTTCTCTGTCGCTATCTATATTTTTATGAGGGATTCATAGTTATCTTACACCTAAATTTTCAATAATTATATATTGCATAGGATATATATTATATATCCTATCAATATATTGTTTCAGTTTTATCTGGCACTGTTTGGAGAATAATTAAATTCTAAAATGTTATTTTAAATGTCATTCTTGTTTCAAATGTTAATTTTTTCCTCAGCCTACCATAATTATAATTATTTTAGTTCTTATATAAACAAAATTGTTTATAGGGCAAAACTGAGTAGATAAATATATTACATTAAATTCCACTAAACTGAATAGTTATGCATGGACTTACATAAAATATAATGGGTTGTGTTTTAAAATAAAATATTCTGGCATATGACAGTGTGGGGAAACTAGTAGATGCATTGTAACATTGAGTCGTTTAAATATTTACAAGTGGCAACTGGAATCATTCCTGAGAAAAAATAAATCTGTAGGGTAATGTGTGGTGTTTTCCAACGGTTTCTAGTCGAGTCGAGTGTTGGAACTTATTGAGAGTGGAAGTTACACCAACTGCTCCTGGGATGTGTCACTAACTGCTTTAGTATGGCCATTTTGGTCCACGTCCGTCATGAATGTAAGTATTATTCATAGGTGTTAGTAAAATGTCCTAATTGAATTTCATAATATGTGTGCTTACAATGAACAACTTGGCCCCTTACTTTCCTGTTATTTTATTTTGAATGGGGACCGTTATGTTGTGAGCTACGCCCCATTTACGGCTTGTGATCATAAATGTAAAAATTATAATTATTTAAAGTGGCTCTATACAGGGTTACGACATTTTGGTCATAATAATTTTCAAATGTTCTGAGGTTTGACAGCTCCATAAAACCAAAGTTTGAAAACATAAAAGAGCACTATCCAGGTTACGAAAGCACTTTAGACACTAATTTCATTTTTCCAAACTGGTTTCACTGTTTCTCGTTAAGCAGATCCACAATTGTTTTCTCAATGCTGGATAAACTCCATTGCAGACAATTCTCACAAATATTATTCAGAAATGCTAGAGCGTTTCAAACGGTTTAATTAGCAGATATGCTTGCTGACTACTAGACTACGGAGATAGTCTTCAAAACAATTAAACATTAAAAAACCGTCCTGATTAGGGAGTCAAGTATGCACATTTATCGGTTTTCCCTGGCAGGTTGATGCTTTAAGTTTCATACAAATCACTTGCATATTTTGTCCTTTCTATAATTATCCTTCTCTTCAGGTCAAGGTAAAACAACTTGGTTTCTTGATCTTTGTTAGGGCTTCTTGTACAATTAGATCTATATTTCGGTCCAAAAGTTTCCAGCCAGAAAATTATTTTACATCGCAGATTTTTTCTTTGTCATTCATTCTTCATTTTCTTACAGATTTATCCTATCCATTAATTTTAATTTTGTTGTTAGGACATGTTAATTGCTGCATTCAATATTTTTGGAGCAATATGCTATTAAAAGCTAGTGACTATCCCGTTAATTTGAAGACAAAGACAATTGACTACTCAGTATCGCTGCAATGTTTAACCGAAAACAACAGAAATTTTGCGAAATCATCCAGTTCATTTCAAAGTAGGAATACTATATTTCTAAGGAACGGTAACGTGTTCCCTACTCTCACTAATATGTTTATTGCAATTTGTTATCCTGAAATTTTTCATACCCTTTAGCACTGAAAATGACACTAGCAAAATAATTTTCAAGTTTAGAGAAATTGCTCTTATTTGCTCCTTTGCTTGGAAAAACTTTAACTACTTAACATTTACCTAGTGAATCAGTAGATTCGTTTCTGAGTGTATTAAGGCTAACCCAATCAACACGGATAGCCGAGGTCTTTAAACTCCCGAAAGGGAAGTCTGGGGTTCAATTCCCATCAGGGCCGTCCTTCATGACTGACGTATTTTACGGTTTTCATCAGTCTTATTAATGACAAATGTCAGGAAAATATCATAAACTTAAGCACGGAATGCTTTCTTCCAAGACACAAAACCCAATTTATCATTTCGTCTCTTGTATCATCTGTGCTCACTCCGTGTAGTTAAAGGGTATTAAACACTTAAAATAAGAGCTAACCAAGCCGACTAACTAGAGTTAGGCTAACAACGCACCTACATGTCAAAAAGTATAAAAATGTTTTTCATTATTTTTTTCCATTTTCAGATATAGGCATCATTTAAATATTATGATTTTCCCGCCATTTATATAGGTTTTAAAATGGTACGATATATGTATTAAACTTTTTGTTTGAAAATCATATGTAAAGTTCTTGTATTTTTTCCTTGTTCTGGATCATTCACTACGTTAAACTTCAGTAATTTTGTAAGTATTTGGTATAAAGAGAAGATCTATTTTTCTAATTGTATGGTAAATAAATATATAAATAAAACGGCATAAGAATCAAGCGAATGAGATGGAGGACTATATATATAGCTTCTTGCCATAGAAGAACTCCGTAGTTCGAAATATTGCAATTTCAAGTGTGAGGTAAATAAATACATAAATAAAACGACATAATTTTTCTATATACATATATTGTTGCCATAGAAGAACTCCAGTAGTTCGAAATATAGCAATTTCAAGTGTGACTTTATCTAAGTGTTTATCCTTATCTATATTTATTATTAATGTTGATTTGTTACATTGTTACTAGTGTTACTTTATTTTTATTTTTCATTTATATTATATATGTGTGTGTGTGAATTTTATTTTGATTTTATTAATTTTCAATTTCTAAAAAAAATGCACTTATTCACTTAAATGCCCCATTACATCGCAAACTTGCAAGGAAAATTTACTAACTATTTTACATGAAAAAGTTTGAACACTCTGCCAAAGTATTAAAAAACAATCCAAATGTTTAAGTACAAAAATATTATATTTAAAAAACTGTAACTTTCTTATCAAACAATGCAACTTCCTTTTTTAATGTTCATAAGCATACCAAAATCAGCTAATCATATTGAGATAGGACATTTTGACTCCCTTTAATGTACAAACCCCTATGCACGAGAATCTATGACAAAAACAGGCGAGAATGGCCTTTGCCTCACTATGAGAAAAATATTTTCCTCGGTTTCCCAGAGAAGTGCACTGACTTCAGTTTTTTGCTGTCTTATATAATCTACAGCCGGAACCCTCATCTCTTATTAAGCGTTAAATAAACATGTTAGATGTGCATGCACGATCATACATATTCAGAATAAATTATTTCCTAAAATAAGTTTGTGCAAATAAGGCCGGACCAGTCAACCGTTTATATATGACTTGTAAAATATTTTTTGAGTTTTTTCAGAATAAAAGTAGGTCTATTCTTTCTTAGGCATACGTATATTTCCTTAGCTTACATTTTCTTTTCCGCTCTGCAACCTATGCTTTTCCTCAGGAATTTAAACTGCAACGCTACCCTACATGCAGAGCTCTTTCCCTTTTATACTTGTTAGTGTTGTGTAGCAATTCTCTTTCACCTTTTCTGTTTCAACAAAAACACTAGAGAGGATACAAGAGTTGGTTATTCTTTTGTCTTCCTTTAGGATGCATCACTTGATTTGTGACAGTATCTCAGGGTCGATGTGCGGGGGTGGAATTGTATACGCAGTACAAAAGAAAAGAGCCGGTTACCATGGTAACGAGTGTAGGAAAGAAAGAAAGAAGAAGAGAAAAAAGACAAGCGAGTACGAGCTTGGCTAGATGCCGATATTCTATGGCGCTGATCTTTCGACAGATAAGGGAGAAATGGGCGCGTAGGGAGAATTCGGAGCGCGAGCTAAAGAACTACAAAAGAAACAAACAGAATGTTTACATTTAATTTGGATAAAAAAAAAAAAAGCTTGCCGAAGACAGAGAAGTTTTCAATTTGTTAAAATCTCCCGCATATGCTAACGCCGAGGTTTTGTGGCAGCAGAGATGAACTTTCTAGACCAACAAATTGCTTTCTGGGCAAACGAATTTAATATCTGAAGCCTGCCTCAGAGAAACTCGGAAGGAAATAAAGTAATAAAGGAATGAGCATTTGATAAAGCCGAGGTAAACTGCTTAAATTAATATAATACGCAACGTTTCCTATGTTTAATCTGAGAGGCTTAAGAACATGCCCCGCTTGGAACCAGAATATAACTTCTCAAATCGTCCTTTTGTCAGAAAAGCTGTTACAGGATAAAATGATAGCGCAAAGTTACAATTCGAGTCTCACAAATACTACGTAAGCTTTTGGATTCCACAATAATTCTGCTTTTGAATGATTTTTTTTTTTTTTTACTTAAAAGATGAGGCAATTGCAAGTTTTTTTGTTTTGTACACGTTCCCACAACTCCTGCATCGAGATGGTATGAATTTTCGTATCGGCATATGCAAGAGCTCACTGAACCAGGCATTAACAAATCTTTATTAAGTCATAACATTCTCCTTTCCATTTTGCCAGATAGATTTGATCATTTAAGTAAGAGTTGCTAGATTGACAACCTAAGTTAATTTTTCAAAACCCCCTCTAGTGCATTCTACGAGTGTGAATTAAATATTGTGGCACATAGGAGTTGACAATGGGAGAAACTATTTAGTATTGTAGGGGTATTGTAATGTTGAAACGGTAAGTATTTGAAAGTATGTGGAATTGACGGTTGGAGAAGTGTGAGTCTGCACATACGCGGCCAGGAGAAGAGAGTGTTCTTATCCTTGCAGCAAGAAACATCCAAGAACGCTGATGCGATAAGTGCTGTAGACCCAAGCGACAGCGGAGAGGTCCGAACAAAATATAGCGGACTGTTTGCGTGGCCGCTTGTAAAAGTGTAAATGTTACATGTATTTTTTTTTTTTTTTTGCTCAACATAATGTAAACTATGCGTTATCCTCCGTAACTTACTGGGTGCAATATGCTGTTCCTTATTACAAAACTGAGCTATTCACTTTTTACCACGCGTGGCCTTATTGGAATTTCCATTAATTCACACTCACACACGCACACACTAACCTCAACGCTGTCCTCAAGTAAATCCTGGAAACCCTTGGACTCAGTTGTTTGCTGCGGATCGCTACGGCCTGACGGTCTGTGCTCGCTTTATTTTCGTAAATATACATTGATAGGGGTGGGTAAATCGCTATAATAGTAGCAAATCTGCTTTGATTTCAACAGGAAAAGAAATTCGTAAATATCAATTTACCCATAGCGCATTGTGTGTGTATGTGTGTGTGTGGGGGGGGGGACTATGTTAGAGAGTAAATCGTTGGAATGGTTGCAAATCTCCTTTAACGCCGACAGGAAAAACAAAACAAAAACATAAGACTTGAGGATTTGAAACCACTACCTTCGTATCTACAGTATGATGCCCTAACCGTCTGAGCTATCATGCTGTTGCTTTTGATAGTCGATTATCTAGCTATATCTGTGCAAGTGACACTACCCTACAGCTCTCTCCGCTGTCGCTCGGGACTGCAGCTCTTACCACATCAGCAGTCTCGGATGTGCCTTGCTGTAAACACAAGTGTTTAAACGGTTTTCTTGAGAGATAACTCAGAGAGCTTGAGGAGAGAAGTGGTAATGAACTGTTCCAGGACGTAATCTTAATCGGTGTCCATCATATATGTAAGTAATAGTTATTATTTATAAATACAATTTAAATGTTGTTTTAATAGATGTTTGTGTTTTCAGTGCATGCCTATTTCCGATATTTTCCTAATTTGATCCCACTTTAATAATGACAGTTTAGATTTCTTTAAATTAATGTTGCAGTTGCGTTCCTAGTCTGTGCTCAGTTCGTTAAATAAGTTATAGAATAATATTTTAAGCGAGTGGCAGCAGGGGGCTGCAACAATACAAACCAATTTTTTTTTATTTACTGAAACTAGGAAAAGTAAAAATGAGATAGACGTAATTTTTCTATATAATTGTAAAGCTGTAAATGTTGCATGTATTATTTTTTATTTATTTTTAAAAATACAGCTGCTATGCACTTCTTTTAGCCTTTGTATTTTTCCTAGTAAACAAAGGTATTGGATTTGAAGTAAAATGATTCATTCTAACTGTTTCTCTCGTTCGTTAATATTGTCGTATCCGCCCGAAGTGAGGAAAAATATAACGTCATGGAGGCATAAAATATTCAAAAATGTAATTACAAACTTTGCACATGCATCACTTATCCATTGAATTAACGATGAAAGCAAACTTTAGCTTTTGAGCCGGAAAAAGGAAAGAGAGAGTAAGTAGATGCTGTTCCACTTACTGAGAGATTCATGCACACGGGTGGATACCTCGCTCTTCTGCAGCGTGAAAAAACGTCGAATACAAACAAAGGTAGTTGTTTGTTTTCGTTGCACTACCAGCACTTTTTGACGGTTCTATTGAATGCCATTTAATGCATGTGTCTGTACAGCCTTTTCCATTTGTTGTAATACAAAATTTAGTGTGGACAGTTTCATAGTCTTCAAAAATACTTTGAAGGAAAGCAGATACTGGACAGTTTTAATTTTTATAAATCATATGTTATCATAGTTGGTACTTTGAATCAAAAAGTATATGCAATTGTTATTTAAAAATTAAGGCACCATGGATAAACAAACGCTTTTAACCAATCTCAAAATGAGTTCTTTGTCGAAGCTATTACATCACAATCAATAAAACATTCGATATTCAAGAAAATAAAAAATATGCTTCAATGGAGGGGAAAAAATTAAATTAATCCTGAAGTTTAGCGACTAAACATTTTATATCACTATGAATAATTAAATTCTGGTTCAATTTTTGAAGAAAACAAACGTAAAAAACAACATTACATTTTCGTCTGTCTCTAAAATGGCTTAAGATTTCACGTGACACGTGACTATAGTTTGTCAAGTTTCATAAATGCATACATACATATATATATATATATATATACATTTTTTCTGCCCCCACTAGTGATTGAATATGAAAAATGAGGAAACATTTTTATTTCATTCATTAAGAACGACGAAGTATTAAAGAAACGAAATTATTCAATTACAACATAAGGCAATAAATTCTGTGCACAATATTCTTCAGCTTTAGGCATTACATTTGTTGATGTTTTATTATACATTTTCTTTATAGCGCACTTTGGTGATTCAAGATATCTGGGGTTTATGCTTATGTTATATTAGATTTTTTGGATTTCTGAAATTTTCGTAGTATACAATTTGTTATAATGTTTTATCACAGAATAATAACATATTTATGAAAAAGGTGTTAAAAGTGGATTTTATTTTGTGTATAGGTGTTTCTGAAACAAGGCTGGGGGTTGAGTTGAGAAAAACTACGAATAAAATAAAATTATTTTTACATGTGCATCGTCCAATAATTTTCCGGCAATCTTTAACGTTTATAAAAATCATTAACTATCGATTAAATTTATTCCAGTCATACTAAATTATCACTTTTTAAAAAAACAATAGGGGCAGAATGGAAGAAACTGTTTTAAATTTTCTGGAAAATTATTAATATCTCGGAAATGGAAATTAGTTGTTTTAAACCTATCGTGTTTTACGGGTTTATTTGCAGATAAAAAGGGGTTATTATTACTGTATTTTCATATATTATACAAAATGTTATTTTAACATGTACATTTTCTTGCGCTGAAATAAGCTATAGTGTGTATTTGAGCATGCGCAATGATGGGTTCAACTTCTGGGCTTACATGTTACCAACACGGTTATTTATGCATATAAGAAGAAAAGTACACGTATATAATACCACTAGCTGCACTAGAGCCCGATTTTGAATCCACCACAAGGGATGCTAACATTAAAAAAGATTATTACATTATAAAATATATAGTTTGTATTCCCTTAAATAGATCTTCACATTCGGCCCTAAACCAAAGTTAATAACTCTGAATTTTATGTAATGAAGTTTCTACTTTGAGTGTCCGATGTTAAGCGAACTACTTGTAGCACCAACTGTCTAAAAAAAAAAAAAATTTTTGTTTTGCTTCACATTTAAAATAAATATATGTTTGCCATATCCCGTCCCTCAAAACCACATGTCGGTCTTGACATAAATATACGGTTTACGCTCATTAGAAAAATAACCGTGCCGGAGTTTATCACCCAGATCTCCGCTCTGAAACGTCGTGGAATATTCGGTAGGGCAACAAAGTAAGTGTCCCCTTTAGAAAAAGTTACTACCAGACTAATGAATGAACAAAAAAATTACAACGCTATCACTTAATTCAGTTATTAATTCTCTCAGGCTCACAGACATTTTTAAAGTTGTAGAAAGTTCAAATGAAACACCAAAAAGTATTGAGAACAGGAGTGTTGAAATAGTGTAGGGAAAAAAATCAGATTGAAAACCTATTGCAATTGTTGCTTTCATGTATATGATATAAGAACTTTCATACACTTTATCCCAAATTACATTTGATTTGTTTTCGCACAATAAATTGAAAACGTTTTGAATAGATACTCAACCATCGTTCTGTATTTAGTATATTTTCCCTCGTATTGTGGAATTTATGTTGAATAGAATAGAGACCCAATCACAAGCAGGCATTATTCACGCGAACCAACCAGCGTGCAGGATTATCCCCACAACATATAAACAGTCGAATACCAACTACAGGGTGCTACGCCTGGCCTGCGGGCAGGTTGGATGATAATAGTTTTCCTCCTAGTAACGGGTAAACTTTACTGGTGGCCTCCCCGAGGCAATAATTGGGGTTTCGTTTCGAAGTCTGTACTCAACAGATGAAGTTGTCCTATTTATATGTTATATGTGAGTATTAAAGTAATTATATATAGAATCTAAGAAGCTTGGATTTTTCCTATCCCCCCCCCCCATAGTGACATTTCTTCCTTTATCTATAGTGCCTTCTTTTCATAAGGAAAAAGTAGCGGTAATAACAAATATTCTGTCCTTAGGATATGATATGTTAATATTAATAGGTAAAATAAATTGTTCCGTTTTTAAGCAATACCAATGTTTGAAACTACTTTTTCAAGCAATTTTATTCACAAGTTTATAAAGATATTACAAAGCAAATATTTTAAAACAACGTTGAAATATAAAGTAATGTGGAGATTATTAGGTAACTGATGATAGGCTATTTGTTAGTCAACATTATCCTTTTTCGTTAAAAGTAAATGGGACAAATCTATTATTCTGGTTCTTGGAACGATTTTACATTAAGTCGTCACAAATATCACAGCTGAATGTTCTGAATCTTGACATTTTTCGCGATATGAATGGCTACAAAAACTGCACGGATTTAATTTTGCACTTTACATCTTAAAGGTACATCCATTTGTGAGGAAGCAACGTTTACTCCCAAACGTCGTGGAAAAGATTCATCAGGAACGATTTTACTTGGTCGACCTCTCTTATCTTATTTGCTGCTGGAGTTCTTTCTGCTCTTCTGGTGGGGTGTGACATCTTGCACAAGATTCTTTCTTACTTCTACGGCCTGTCAGTAGTCCACTCGTCCTAGAACTTGGAAGTTTGAAGAGGTCATCAATATTTGAAGTGCTCGAAACGACCAGCTGTTCAGACTCTTGTTGCAAGGGATGCTCCTATGGAGCAAATCTTTTCTTTATATGACATCGGAGTTGAATGGGATTGTTCTTCCAGCCTTACTATATACAGCAACTACGTTTTCACGGAATAAGCTTGACATATATGGAGGGTTAAATATGGGATTGAAGTTGAAACTATTTGGTTTATTCTTGGGATGGTCCTTCATGTAGCTGTTAAAAATTTTGGCTCAGGACGACACCTGCATCAAGAAGTTGAAACAAGTGACTAATGTGTGTGCAGTTGAACAGAACCTTTTCATTGTATTTTGCTAGCTGAATTATTCCAGGATGGAAATAAGTTGATTGGAAATCTAAAACAAGAAAGTTTTGTCGGGAATAGAAACAATGAAGAGGGTGGAACCACTCAAGAAACACAATGCTGATTCATCATTTTGGCGACACTTGAATGTATTTGGGAGTAAATCTATCTTAAACTTGTCATTCCATCCTTTGAAAATGAAATGTGGAAGTATCATGCTTTAACCTGCACAGACACAACCCAGCAGCGCGTTTCAATTCTTTTTTGCATTAGCCGTCATATAAGGCATGTGTATTTCCTGCAGAACTAAACATTTTCTTAAAGTTTATCACATCGGAAAGGTCTGTTTCATCCCGGTTGCCTGTAGTTCCCAGCGACTGAAGCACAAATGGGTCTATAAAGCATTGAACACGAAGAGCGTGCAGGTCGGCACTTGGAGGTGCTCAATCCTGAAAACATCGCTCTTGTGGAAGGAGAAATTAGGGAAGACCGACGGCTCAAAGCTACAGAAATAGCAGTAAGGTTGGGCCTTTCTAAAACAACAGTCCTTCAAATTATTCGTGAACATTTAAACATGAATAACGTTAGTGCAAGATGGATGCCTAGATTTCTTTCCTGAGTTCAAAAGCAGCAACGAGTTATCTCATTGTAGCTCTGCCGTGGCAACGAGAGAGAAGTTCTGCAAACCAATGTTACAGGAGATGAAACTATGGTCTTCTACTGTGATTCCTTGTCCAAAAGAGAATCAATGGAGTGGCGTAAAATCTGGCGAAGCACCGCTTCTAAAGGCCAAGGTCACTCAGTCAACCAAGAAGAACATGGCCTCAATTTTTTGGGACTGTGAAGGAATACTCTTTATTAACTTCAAGGAGAGTAACGCCACAGTAAATGGGGAGTACTATGCTGGCCTACCGCACAGACTACGCGCTTCCATCTAGGAGAAAAGGTGAGAAAAATGAGTGGTGGTGTGCGCCTTCTTCACAACATCACACCTGTGCACACAGCTCTTGTTGCAAAGGAAGCTGTGATGAAATGTGGCATCAAGAAGATCGACCATCCACCCTACCGTCTAAATCTAGCTCTCAACGTCTAGTTCCTCTTCTCAAAACTCAAGAAGGACCTTAGATGAAAGAAATTTAAGTGATACGAAGAAGTAAGGATGCGGTTTATGCCCATTTTGCAGACAAGACTTCTGAATTTCTGGTGGGGAGATTGAAATGCTAATTCAAAGATGTGAGAAGTGTATTGCAATAAAGGGTAACTATATTGAAAGGTGAAATATAGTTTTTGTCTTTATCATACCTAGAAAATGTTTAGGCCGGGAATTTATGGATCTGCCCCCTCGTATTCACAGATGTCCTTTAGCATTCAACGACTACCATGTTGTTCTATAGGCTGAAAAATTATCTGGAGCTCGAGGGGCAAAACCATATCAATTATTGTGAACCTAATTGAAAAATTGTTGACGACCAGCTCGCTAAGTTACTTTGTAGGCAAGAGCTCAAACTTACCCAACAGAAAAGTCTAAACTCTAGCTCTTGCATCTGGTGAGGTATCAAACTATTTGCAGTTTGAGATGGAGGATAAGCTAATTTTTTTTGATTGATTTATTTATGGACGCTCTTTAACATCTCAGGTCATCAGCGTCACATTCAATTCGGGGCGTGAAACGGCCGACAAATTTTGCTCAGAGGCCTCTCTTTCAGGCTTGAGGTTCATTTTCGTGCCGTACATGTACGACACGGGACCCACGACTTTACTTCCCTTCCGAAGAAAGCCATACTTAGGATTTTTACGTCCGAAAAAACCCGTCGGTCCTGGCCGGGTTCGAACCCGGGTGTAGGAGGCAAGTATGGTAACTACTACACCACCAGGACCGACGATAAGGCTAATGATTTTCACAGTTTTGACAAGTTCATTTCAACATTGTTCTTAATCCTTCGCTTAAGAGAATGATTATGGAATGTTTTATTTCGTCGCTCTATATACTCTAAAATCTTTAGCACCGACTCATTTGGCAGCCTCTATTATGTTGTCCTTTGAATACTGTTTATACACTTTGCTTTTCTTTTAGTTTGTCGGCATTATGTTAAACTGAATAACTTATTTGATAAGTGGTGTAGCAGTGTGGATATTCACCACTAGGTTAAGTTTGTGTGCGTTCTTGCTCTGCTACGAACCTTAGCTTCCGCTCATATTTTTCTTCTCTTACCGCTAGGCAGTGCTATGGTTCGTAATCCTTTTCTTTATCGCTATATGTACTTTCAGCACATAAGAATGAGCTTTCGCTTTTGATATAACTATGTTTGAATTTCGGATTGCAGGTTATCGTGTTCCATTGTTCTATAACGATAATCTTCAGCAAGGCTTACTCACAAAATTCTTCTTTGAAATTTGGTAAGTGTGGAGCCTGATCTTTTTTTTATTATTAATTGTAATTATATGTACACTTTAATTTACGTTTATGTTTTCAGTGTCTGCAGTAAAGATTTCATTGTAATTAATTATATGCAGGCTTATAGTCTGGATTTAGTTGCTTTCTTAATGACTTCTTCCGACATGGTTATGTTATATGTAAAAGAAGAGTAAGAAAAATCTATATGTTAATATTTATTTTTAAGATATTAATTATATTAATAATACATATAAAATTAAATTCATTTTTATTACTTTGCGATTTAAATTGAGAATATAATAGGTTTATATTTTTGTATAATGGATAGTTTATTTACACCAAAGTGATGCAATTTGAAGTTGAAGAATAATAAAAGTTTATGAAAATGTTATATATTTTGTTAATGTTAAAATATAATAACATATTACATATATTTAGTACTTTAAGTTCTGTGCCACATTTTCTATTTAAAATAACCTACAAAAACCGCCCACAGCCTAAACATTGCGTTCCTTGGACAATTCTTTACCATTTCAATCACTTATCCACATTTGGTTATTGCAGTGGACAGATAAATTGGTAGTTCAGTTATTAATAAATAGGGGCAGCTTACACAATTAAAGCGCAACAGCATAAAAACACAAATTCCGGTACCAATTTCGCGTTATTTATTATTATACCTTTTTAAACTGTACTGTACTTGATGATAAAGAATAGTAAAACGTTAAAAATAACTAGAAACCTGTAATGTTTGTGCTAAAACACTATCGAAATGTTCCCTTAACTTCGTCAGATAGTAGGAAATGACAGCGGTTGTGGATTGCAAGTAGATGGGGCGCTGTGAAGCATAAATTGATAAGACAGGCCGCGGAGTTATCTCTGAAACAGAGAAGATTATGCGGGAACAGCTTTCTGCAAAATTGTCAAATAAGCCATATCGTGAAATAACGTTTCCTTATCCTAAATCTCATATAATCTATTCTAGTTTGTTTCTTTTGAAAAGTGTAAGAACACAGCATTAGTAAAGAGTTTTCTTGCAGTCGCTAAATACATTAAATATCTCATTTTTGTTCATTGCTGAACGTTTACACATAAGAGTATTCTAGTTAAAAAAAAAAAAAAAGAGCACGATCTTTTTAACCGATAGCACGCGCAAATGTTATGCTAAAAGTTATTTGGTGTTAGGAAAGCTTTTAAAATACAAATATAGCCTGCTATCTTATGCCCAAAATTTGAGACAACTATTTATACAACTGTCATATATAAACTATGTTATGAGACCTAGCTAATTTTAGAAACTTAACTTTCGACAAGTTATTCCACCCTTTCTTCGCGGTATTTAAGGAAGGATTTGTATTTGTTATTTATTGCTCACTTTGAGAAAAATATAAATTATTATTTCGCCTTAAAAAAAGACCATGAGCAGACATTGTAGTTGGACACTGTTCGATGAAAATATTAGCAACAGCGAGCAAAGAAGCCGATCCTAGCACCACCATTTTACACCTACCCTAGGGTCGAGTAACGTCATCAAATCCAGGTACAGCCCCACAATTTATCTTATCGATTTACTTACAGAATAAAACTGAGAATATTTTGGTACCTCGATCACATTTTTGTCTTTTTACCTATGACCCTAAGAGGACACCACAGGGAAGAAGAGAGAGTTGAAGGGGTCAATAGCAAAGCGGGGCATTTTACGATGTCTAACGTTTTTCAGGTCTTAGGTTCCATATTCCCATTTTCCATTAAATCAACGGGGAGACCCGAGGCAACATCCCCATACACTAAGACAGAAACAATTTCTAAGAGAAAAGTTCACCGCCACGCCGCACAACACCAACCTATCTCGCTTGACACTTTTAAACTTGCAAAAAGTACTATAAAAGAAGGTAAAAAATGGAGAGCCGAAAACTTGTAGAATGGAATACGTCTTAGTATTCGCTTAATTAATTAGGAAAAAAAAAACATAAAAAACACAAGGCCGGGATCTCCCAAATCGCGATGGATTTACTTATACTTCACCTGTATTATCAATGTCTCATTCTTTGTGGGATGTATTGTGCCCTTCAAGCGAGGATTCCTTGGTTTCCCGATCAATACACAAGCCTCTCCCTCTTCTTCCTTTTCCTTTCTTCTTCACCTGGCCACGTCAGCATGGTACAGGAAGTAACCCTCGTGTACCATGGTTAAAGTTCATCATACGGGAAGGGGTATCCGGCAGGATAGCTTGTATACTCATTTCTCTCTTAATTTCAAATTGCGACGTCCGGAGCTTTGTTCATCACGTACACGCAGTGATCCAGGTAGTTTTGAAATGTTTTATGGTTAAATAGTGATTATATTGCACTCTACTGGCTTAAAGTTTCTATTGTAATACATTTTGGCCAAGAAGGAATGTGCATTTATAAGCTAAGATATTGAAGTTAACAATTTTATTCATGATTAAAACAGGATATTTTATAATATGCTCTTGCCCTAGCAATTATAGGTCAGTAATTGGATAAATTAGAATACGGTAAATGCGGCAGAAAATCAAAGATGTAATTTAAAGTTTCAGTACTACAAAAATAATATTTCATATTTGTTATAACTTAAAATTATGTATTCCTGAGATATATTTACATACTTTACATCTTTAAAATATTTTCTATTTAATCACAATTGGTTCTTTTCTAAATTGAATTTTGTTTTACAACTGTTTAAAAATTTTTATTACTCTTGTACAGTAAATTATTTTGAATTTTTCACTGTAAGAAAATGTAAAACCTTGTTTTATCAATTTTCAAAGTTACCTTTCCATCATACTCCCAAAGGTAAAACTTGTCTTGAAATGAACACAGGTCATAAATTCATTGTATCACTGGCATTGTGCATGATTAAATTGTTTTTCATCAATGGTTCAATGTTTTTTTTTTTTTTTTTTCCTTCCCTCTCTATGATTTCACATATTGGTGGTGTTGAAATCATTCAAAGGAAAGTGGTGCTTCTTGAAAGAAAGTTGGAAAACACTGGTCTAGAATGTTATATACCTGCTCTAAAAGATGCAGTCACATATAAAAACCTATGCTAAATAATCACATAACCGAATCATAGTAACAATCAAGGGGCACATCATACTGGCGTGGATCTGAAAGTGGAAAACCCACCAAGTCAGGATTTTCAAACCTTGTCTTATATACGACGTTTCTCGTTTCCGGCATTAAGCTTAGAGCGAGCAGTCCAGCCCTAAATGCCAATAAACGAGGCAAGTAAAATCCAGAATGAACGCGATACCGCCAAGCCTTTCGCTGCAAGAGGCTTAGGTTTTGAGTTCCTCAATTAGCCGAACCGGATTCCCGTTGTCATTTAGGCTTTGTTTTCTAACAAAATTACATCCAGAGGTTTGGTTCCAGTGATAGCAGAAAACAAAACCATATCCGTACAATCATGAAAACAGTAGGAAACAAACATAGTTTTACAAGGAAAGTATCATGAGATGGGTTGGTTGTAGTTTATTTACAATAGGAAGAAAAAATCTCAGATTCACCATATTAAAATTAAATATTTAGAAAACGCTGTTTACACCACACATAAAGATACTGATTCCAATGTTTTACTTTTTGAATTTTCAAATAATATATACATTTTTAAATATTGCATTACTCCTCTGGGTCTAGCACTTGAAATACACAAAAGCATCTCATGTACTAAATATATGAAGTAAGATAATCAATAATTTTAACATTATTAATACCACCAACAGCCGGATTCCAATCTCCATACTACAGTGTAGCATCTGCAATGCACTTTCGTAGTATTTTCCAGGGTTTTCCTATTTCCTCGAGTTCATTTCATCAGCATTCTTGTCTTTCATCTCCATCTTGTTCGTCTCAATGATCGGCTACCATTCCAGCGAGCACCATACTATCTATCGGCTTTAGTGGAAACTTATACATCTCTTGTATGTAGCACTGACTTTTCTTTATAAGTTTAGGATCTTTGGAAGAGCCGGAACACTTCGACATCCTACTCCTGATGTGGTGCCGAGTGGTAACGCTTGGGATTTGCAATCGGCAGGTCTAAGGTCCGGCCTTCTAGAAGAAGGGTGCTTTCCTGGTTTCTTTTGATCACTTAGCCTATTAATTTACACGAATTTTCGCGCCCCTTTCTCTCTCATTTATTTCCTCATTAATCGTTTGAGGATTGCAAGGAGAGCCGGCGTAATGAGCGGTGTACAGTAGTGGAATTTGCTCATTGGATAAACTGCCATGGGGTCTGGTAACACCTGGTATGACGCACTCCTTCTTAGGGTCAAGTACTCGCCGCTTCATAATGGATTAACAAGAAAAGGAATCTCGGAATGACCGGAACCCTCCTTTATACCCATAAACCTGGCCACCCTTAATATCCCTCACTTCAACCCTACCTCAATTCAGGAAGGCTTTACTTGGTCTTCCATGTTTGAAAACCTCATCCTTTCTATTTGAATCCGATCCCGATGAGTGTTTACCTAGAGATGCCTAGCGTGTTTCTGCGAAACGATAGCACATGGGCTTGTGTTGTCCCACGGTTCATTCATTCTCATTATGTCCCCGTAAGGTTAATGCGGTTCAATAGTCTTCTTGTTCCACCAATTATTCTTTAAAAACATTTTATTTGAATTAAAAAATAACGTTTGATTGGGCTGTATAAAACATAACGAATTACTACACTTAAACCCGTGACTATCTGGATCCCCTTGCATTTATCCAATGTCTCTTGTAATCGTTCTTGAGACAGTATGCATCATATGTGTAAACATTTCAGCTTTCCACAAATCAAGGATTTAAAAGCATTCATTGCTAATTTATCTTGCGAATGTAAGTCTGGAGAAACTTTATAATTTATAAAAAATAGGAGACAATTTTCTTGTCAATTTTTTCCTCTCCAAAACAAAAGCATGTTAAAACTATAAGAGCGATAGGCAATCGAACGAAAAAAGGACTTCCGGATCCTTAAGTAATACTACCAAATACTGAAATAACTTCTAATTTTAAACTTAAAGGAACCATGTATTTATAATTTTCATGCCTACCCGCCATTAAAAAGAAGGGGAAAAAAAAAAGAATTCTGATATAATTCAGATCATAGCTGGTTGAATGCAGCTATTTTCTTCTATAGCTCCAAAAACCAAAATTGCTGAGTGCCCCTTTAAAAAATGTCGACATTCGCCTCAAACAGGAATTGCGTAACAGCACGTACTATCACGAACAGGCGCTGGAGGGTAGGAAGGAGAATCTATTGTGCTTACGTAAGGCCTGGTATTCATTTCTTCGAAATAAAACGTATAGAAAAAGAAACAAAAAGAGAACAGAGAAAAATAGCCGTGCCTTCTTCAGAAGCAACGAATCTTCTTGATGTATTTTCACCCCCTCCCCTTTTCCAGCCATTTGTTTCCCAGAGTAAAATTATTAAGGACGTAAGTTGCAGCGCAAGAAAAAAAAGGCTTTCGACAGAATTCGTAGTCCGGATTGCTATCGCAATTTCGGTGTTCAAACCATGCCTAAAGGTTCTCTGGTTCATTGTACGATTTGCCTAGCTTCATTACCTTCAAATGCTCGGTTCGCTTATAATTTAATTATGCACTATTAATATGTGAATCAACATTTCTCATCTGTTATTCTATTATGAATAAACAATTACAAACTTCGGTTGATTTTACGCATGGATGTTCTTTGTTTTCCAAGAACCATGTCTTAAAATACTATAACAATGGAGCTACATATCTTCATCTACTTTTTACATTGTGACTCGTCGACTTATTGTCGATATGTTAGGCGTTGTATATTTTATAAAGTATAACTAAATTGCACACTACTTATAGTTAATAAATATATCGTACGATCAGTTTTGTTTTCCCCAGGAGTGTTTTGCCTATGGGCGAATGCGGTTAGTAGGCCAGCTAGTGATTACCTGGAGGATAAAACAATAAAACAAACCAACCATACAATACACAAACAAATTTAAGAGGTTCATTACATATCAATTATAAAAATATGTGTTTGTAACTGCACGCCTTCACTCTCCACACATTTTTGACCTCACTTAACTAAATTACTTGCAGTAGTTCTTTTTGAGCAATCCTGACAATTTTCAGACGAATATTATCTTTGAGTTCTTGTACGTGGGTTCATCCTGTAAACGGCATTTTTTAATTTATCCCAGAGATAATGATCGCAGAATGTTGAAGGAGGCTCGAGGGGGCCACAAAGCTCTCCTAACACCTCTGTCTTATGGAAACACACTGTGAATTGTTCTCATGGAATTATTCCCAGTGTGAGCAGTGACAGAGTCCTGTTAAAAAATGCATGATCACGCTATCTGTCGGCTAATTCCCTGAAAAAGGCGCTAGTATTACATTCACATAACTAACAGAATGAAACGTATGCTAAAAATGATCCTAGGTCCCTTTTTCCATTGAGTTCACACATATTAATTTTAGGTACATAAAGGCACGTTGTGCCATTGTAAACACACGAGTCATAATACACTTTATATATATATATATATATATATATATATATACTGTCGAATTAAGATGCAGACAACACAACACACACCCGAGAACAGCTGAGCGATAGTCAACAAGTAAGCAAGCAGACTTGAACCCCTCGAAATTAGTCCCATATACATAGCCACTGAGATTAAACGATGTCCCATTTGCTTATAAATTGTTTTACAAAAGTAATGCCGCAGAACCCCAAACAACCGTCCTGATCATCTTCATATAGCGCTTGCAATAGTTTTAGTCAATAAACTCGCAGTATTAGATCTGTAAAGGATGGTAATGAAGTTCGAGAGATTAATTTATGGAGAAATGTGAACTAATGACAACATTGCATAGCCAGATTCGTGTTTTGTTCCGTTCTAACAGTCTGTGCTAGGACCAAATAGATCCTGTTTTCAAATGGTTTGTTAAAATGTCACATTACTTGACTTTTCGGCAGTTGAACACCAAGAAGTTCCTGTTCAAAGGCTGCTATCACTAAACCTGTGATCTATGCTTTCATCAACGTTGGAACACATAAAACATGTAGCTCTGTGGCTAATGCAGTTTCTCGTAATAAATCGCCAATAATAAAGACAATCTAACATCGCAACGCAAATAAGAACACCATAGCTAGCAACTTCATCACTTGCAGACGGTGTTTGTAATTTTATATGTTACATGAGAACTCGTTTCTTTAAGTATTCTTAGTTGTAAATATATTAGTGCCCTAACAAGAATGAAAAAAAAAAATTCTCTTTACACCGAAATGGGCTTTCATTTCATCTTGTAAAATGAAATATATAATATAAATTTGAAATTGTTTGATTCCTGCTAAATTTATATGTTATACTAAAATGACGTAAAATAAAATTAAAGAACAAAATACTGCACAAACAGAAATGAATCGTCTTTTTTATGGTGTTTAATTCTCGTTTTTACTGCTGATGCATCGCAGGCGGTGAACACTGATGATTTACGCGATGAAATGAAAATTTGGGAAAGACAGGACTGAAACGTTCCTGGCCTAAATTTAGGGTACTTCCCCGGTATTTACCATTTATGAGAAATGAGGAAAACCTGAAAAAAACTTCAATCAGGAAGGAAGACGGGGAATCGAACTCCAGACCTTCCGCTTACGAATACGCGCCTTAACGACCTGAGCTACCTGTGGCAGTAATCTCTCTGTGAAACATAGAATGCGTCTCGCAGCAATAAAGTTCTTATTAAATATGATGGAATTCAAAGCGGTGAGTGAATGATTTTTTTCCTTGGTCAAGGAAAACACTGCGATGACCAATTGAATAAACACACTTACCCCGTCCTATGAAGAGTTTATTCCCGTGCTCCATAAAGGATATTTGTGTGGGTTCAGTTCCAGCCAGGGTCGATGGACTTTTTCAGGCCTAAAAATCGTTACTATGGCTTCCTTCGGAAGGGAAGTAAAGCCGTGAGTCCCGTGTCGCACATTTACGGCAAGTTATAGAACCTCAAGCCTGAAAGAAGAGGCTTCTGAGCAAAATTTATCGGCCCTTTCACGCCCTTATTTGAATGGAACGCTGATGACCCGAGATGTTAAACAGCATTCGTACATAAATCAAATCAAAATCGAAGAGCTTGGATTCATAATTAATACAAAGAAAGTGAAAATGTAACAAGTTCATGTTTAACATAGTCTGCTTACTCGCAATTGACAAGTGCTAAAGAACCGAAGATGAAGGAAAGAAGTTGGAAATAGCTGAAATCCCTTGTCCTAATATAAATTGTCAAGCTCTGGCTCTCTGCTTTGTGCTCAAGTGACATTGCACGGGAGCTACTTTGTTATTCACAGAATGCAAAGCTCCGCACTTTTCGCGGAATAAGAAAGAACGCAGCCAAAGAAGGAAAGTTCAGCCTTTCTGTTTCTCGCTTACTTTTTCATTTAATAAGTAGGTACTAGATTTGATTATTAAATTATTTTTAAATTGTTAAGGAACTTTACAAACTACCCCCTTTAAGGGTCGGAGAAAAGAACCCCGAGGGCCTTACATGGCCCGCTAACCCCCAGTTGAAACACACTGAGTTAGGTTATTTATATGCATATTTAAGACAAAGTGATTATGGCTTGGAAGCTCGACCTGTGTAACTTAGACAAAATACAGATCACTATCTAAAGAATAGAGATTAAAAAAATTGGCAGTTCACAGTATTTAGTAGACAATTTGTTACAGCTATGTAATACTTATTTAAGCAAATAGTCATCTGCCATTAAGTTGCAGTGTTCAAAAAGCTTGCCACTGGTGAAATATTGCCGTTAAACGACCTTATTGTTTATGATCCACAATATCATGAAAGCAGTTACATATGATGGTTCAGAAGAAGAATAATTGACTGGGGTAAAGAACATGCCATCTGGAACAAGAGTGAAAACGTGTGACATTTAAAACTTAAAAATACAAGTCAACTAAACGTCCTGATAGTTCAGTACATGATCTTAGAAAAAAGATGTTTTCTAAGAGACAACTAGAATGATTTTATTTGATAGATTTCAGTGAAGTTGGTCTATTAGTCATAGATTGGAATATCGTTTGACAGCTGATGAAAATGTTGGAATCGAGTATTTGCATAGTCCAGGAAGATAACTATCCATATTGCCTGATAACTCATATACGTGATTGGAATGGAATGGCCAGTTGATTCCTTGGATCTTCTACTATTTAAAAACTGATTAATTTATAAAGTCTGAAGACAATATCAAAATATCACAAACAATTTATGTATAGAGAATTACATTTTTGCATAGGAAGTATGACTAACAGCTCTAAAAAAATTAACATACATGTAGGAAAGAAATGCCAAGTATGTTTATTTTATAATGATTAATTTTGTTTAAAATACATGCAATGGAAATCTAATCGTTCTACAATGTAATGGAAATCTAATCGTTCTACAAATATCGTAGTTTTTTTAAAAATAAGTTAAAATGTATATTTGTTTTATTATTATGTCCTCTTTCATTGTCACAGTTCACGGTTGTTTATCATAAGAAGAGACAACAAATGAACAAATACAACAACAAATGATGTAATGGGTAACGAAAGTTCACTTTTTACACTTACGTATTGACCTTTTCTCAAAAAACTTCTGAACTGTGAGTTATGAACAGCGTGAACTATCATGCATCATCTGGAACCAATCAACGATGGGCGATTACCTTACGGAAACTGACGAGATACAGTAAAATAATTTTACACCTTCAAGGACAATGAAGTTTAAATGCTGTGTTTTGTTTGCATTTAAAATTGTCAGTGTTACTACATTGTTCAATCTGATTTTGGAAAACAAAATGTAACACCATAAAATAAGACAAATTCATTTATGAATCAGGTATGGAAAACGTTTGAACTTGTCCACCAGTGCAATTACCTATAGGTAAAATGATAGGACTCATTAAATCATTAAACCTACGATAGAAAGATGATCACATACCATAACACCATTTTTTCGACTTTGTTGCCACATACCTGAAACAAAGGAGAGAGGAATATTAATAAATTATCGGAATTATCATCACTATTAACACATTAAAATGTTATTAAGAGCATTGCGATGAGTTTCTCCAATTACATTTTAAAATGTTTTATCATACCCATATACCTGCAACAGTTTGCTTAAACTTTCTCAAAACTGTCATATAAACTACAAATACGTTTAAAACTATTCCATCGCCATCCATCAGTCATTTGTAATAGTTTTAGTAACGCTTTTTCTGCTACTGTATAAACATCTATTTATTTACGGACGCTCATTAATATCAGCGTCCCATCCAATTCAGGGTGTGAAACGGCCGATAAATTTTGTTATGAGGCTCTTCATTCAGACTTGAGGTTCTGCTGCGTGCCGTAAATATACAATTCTTTACTTTCCTTTCAAAGGAAGCCATCTTAGGATTATTACCCCCGAAATGTTTCCCATCTACAGTGAAAAGTGCCTGTTACGTCAAGTTGTTGATCATTGTTGCACAAAATCTCCGAAAGGCGGACACGTATCACAGATGAACACCGCGTCGGTCGGCCAACGGAGATTGCCGCAGATGGAATTTACATCGAGTTAAAGACTTAATCTGAACAGAAAGAAGAGTAACTACAGACACTGTTTTTTTTTTTTTTTTTTTTTTTGGTTGATTTATTCTGGACACTCTTTAACATCTCAGGTCATCAGCGTCCCATTCAACTCAGGGCGTGAAACGGCCGACAAATTTTGCTCAGAGGCCTTTTTTCAGGCTTGAGGTTCTTTTTCGTGCCGTAAATGTACGACACGGTATCCACGGCTTCACTTCCCTTCCGAAGGAAGCCATACTTACGATTTTTACGCCCGAAAAAAAGACACTATTGGCTGTTCATATGGCATGGTCTACTTCATAATGCATAACAGGTTCAGCTTTCATAAACTCTGTCGCATGCTGACCCCACAACACAAAATGCAAAAAATGGGTTCTCATAACAGCATCTATGAGGGATACGATATGCTAGCCATTGCTAGCCCCAGACAAAGCGTGCGTCAAAACAGCGGAAACACCCTGCGTCACCTGAGATAAAACATTAGTGACACCATCCACTTGGGGAGTGTTACATTCCTGTGGGATCCGTAAGGCACACTGCCTACCGCATTCCAGCCTCAAGGACAAACCGTAAATGAAGACTCCTACTGTATCATCCTCAGGAAACCTCATAAGGTAATACAGTGGAAGCGACCAAGATTCGTCACTAAAGGCGCATTGCTCCTGCATGACAACGTGCGTTCTCATACTGCCAACAATGACATGCTGCGAACTTTAAAGTGAACAGTCCTCGTCCATTCTCCGTATAGCCCCCGAGCTTGCTTCAGGTGACTTCCATTTGTTCGGACCTCCTAAACTCATCTTTCGGGTGAACTTTTTCCGGACGACGAAGCCTTAGAAAGGAAAATCACTGGCAGATTACGACAACAGCACAACGAACGTTGTGGCTTTTAGGGGCTTGTGAAACATTTCTGATTTGTTTTATTTACGGAAGTTCTTTAATATTTTAGCTATTCAATGTCCCATTCAATTCAAGGCGTGAAACGGGTGGTAAATTTTGCTCAGAGACCACTTCTTTCAGGCTTGAGGTTCTTTTTCGTGCCGTAAATATACGACATGGGACCCAAGGCTTTACTTCCCTTCCGAAGGAAGTCATAGTAACGATTTTTACGCCTGATAAAGTCCATCGACCCTGGATGGAACTGAACCCGCGATCTTGGGTTTACGAGCAAGTGGTTACCATTAGACCCCCAGGATCGACACTCTTGTGAAATGATGGCACAGAGAGCTTATACTGAGAAATAAAACAAGGTTTCAAATCAACTCTCTTACTTGTTTAAGTTCTATATATTTAATGACTTGCCCTCTTGGTTTGTTTCATTTCTAGCAGATTTTAGGTTGATGTAACATTTATACGGCTAATATCAAAGTATTAACAGTATGCATACTGGATCGTAAATGTGCAATACGAATAAAGTACGATTGAAATAGAAGAAAACGCAAATCATGTACCAACATTGAACTTCTGAAGTGTAAAGACCGGACCAAATAGACTAAGCTATTCCTCTGCTATGTGCATAAGTGGATCACCACTTCCAGCAGAACAAATTTAAGCCGAGCACAGCACAAAACACAAAGCACTGTTCTTTTTATTTCTCTTTCCTTTCTGTAATTTCCTGAAGCGCTGCATTCTCGTACAGTTTAGCTAAATTAACAGTTCATTCAGAAACTATGTATTGAGAAATACCTCTAACGTTTTCCTACACATTAAAAAATCACAAAGTTTGATACTCTCTTGAGGAGTACATTAAAGGTACTGAAATTATAACTACGCTAATGTTAAGATTCTTGGTGCATTTCACAGCAGAGCTCATTATAGTCAAATATATATATATCGCATTTTAATTCATTTTTTAAATACACTTAAGGCAACAACCCTTAAGAATGGCTAGAATTTCTCAACCTAATATTTTTTTGCTCTGCATATCAATATTCAGACTCTTCTATAAACACTTATCAGTTGCCTGCATTTTAAGAAACATGTGCATAATAAAGGGTGGTGGAAAAAAATTTCAGACTGACATTCAGTTTCTTTGCTGAAGCATATTCAGTCATTCAGTGAGCATCATTTTATAAATAAAAACGGTTTCATTATTGAACAGCAAGTATTTGAGAACCAGTAACTTAATTAGGCCTAAGACTGTTGTGGATATTGATGGATCAGGATTTTAATTATACTTAGCACATACAGATATGGCCGGCAATTTGTCTAGAAATATATGGAGTTCTTTTAACATGTCATAAGTCTAAGATACAGCAACTATAGCTAAATTTTCTCCTGAAAGACTTGCGCTCGAGATATTTACACCCGAAAAAATATATCGACCCACGTATCTTGAAGAGTACATTTTATCCCAAGATATGGAGCCAACAAATTTACAAGATAATGTATAAAAATATACCATACAAACTCAAAGTACAAGACAATTAATATTGCACAGCACTGCCTCTATTTTCATAGAGAAGTGCTAGGGATGATGCTGTTAAACATGAGTCAAAATTTTGTGCCCTCGCCGGTATCCATTGTCCAAGATAAACGCATCGAGTTATATTTCTTCCTATTTTCTCTTCAAGTTTTTTTTAACCATTATGTAGTCATAGCGTGATTTTGGGGGGTGTTCGTCTATTGGCTGCAGTACTTTGCTTAGTAAATGAACTAAATGTGAGTGGCAGTTCCGGAGTTAGTTCCTCAGATATCTTCCTTCTTCTCTTCAATTCAGACGCACCCAAGAAGTTCCGGTTTTTGAATTAGAAATGTTGTTTGGAGCTTCTTCACTGTGTGTATCCAGTGATCCAGGTATTTTAAAGAACAAGCTTATTTTTGTTGTGAAGTTTCTTTATTTAGTTAAAATTGTGTTCATTTGCCAAGTTGTTTTAGGTGAGATTATAATGTATTGTCAATGAGTGCACACTGTTAGGGGAAATTGAAAAATGCTTTTACCCTGGCAAAATTTTAAAATCTCGTTTCTTTTAAAATGAAAGGCTTTACCTATGTCTGTTGTTCGTTCTACTAAGAATTGATATATACTTGTTAGTTAAATCGGCTTGTTTAAGTGTTTTTACATTTATTTTATGAAAATAATATTAATTATATTGTGAATTCATCCTGTTTTAACACTGCTGTCCTTTTTTAATTTTGTGCTAATAATAATATGCAATTTATATTTTATTACATCCAATTTAAAATAATTTTGCATGTGCTTTGTACATGGACTTGTTGTTTAGTAAATATGCTTAAATAATTATTGCTGAAGTTTGTGTTATCGTTCTTCTCCCGTATAGATGACTCACTTTTCCAAGAAAACATTGATGCAGATATCAATGAAAGGATGTTGTTCAAAATGTATTGGTACATAAGTTTAGGAACAGAGGACAGCTTAATCATCACATTTCTTCGGTTAAGCACTTCCATTTTACATTCATTCTATCGAAATCACTGATACACATTGCATCCGCAACCAGTGTACATTGGAGGAATGCTCGAGATCACCACGTAGCGGTTTAAATGCAATTGGTTCACCAGCTAGTTCATTAACATAAGATGGAACTTGTAATCGAAAGGGTATATCATTTCGTATGAATTTATCCTGGGTTAAATACTTGTGAAAATATGAACGCCTTTAATAAGCGTGCAGCTTTGGTAGATAAAGCATCTGAAATGCCTCGGGCACAGATACATGACTATAAAAGCATTACCCACTCGATTGTAGAGTTGCGATTAACCCTGAATATCTATCATACACTTGCTTACAGTATCTGCCTCCAGACCATGGTATTTCTGCCCATGGAAAATAATTGCCTCTCCTTTCGACGCGTGGCTTAATTTTCGCTTACCGATAAGTATGAAAAATGTTGCGGTTATGGCCCATATTTCACGGCGTTATCCTATCGGGCATGCTACCACCCTCACAAAAACTGTACACAGTTAAATGCTGGTGTAGGCGGTCAGCAAAACAAGCATTGCGACACTAATGTAGAGAAAGCCCCCCTCCTTCCTTTCTTCCTTCCTTCCTTCCTACCTTTTCTCCTTTAGCTCGTTACAACAGAAGTAATTCCCTGTTGAGTCTTAGCTCCCCACAACGTTGAAACACAAATTTTCTTAGCCAATTAAGGTAAAGAAATAAACCTAAATCAGGAAACCTCTGTAGAAATGTCGTGTTGCTACATCCTTAGTATATTTTCTATATGTTTTACTCCTTACCACTATCATTTCACTTCTTAATAAGAATGCCTTGTTCTGAAATACATGTACTGTGTCGCTTCACAAATTTAGATACATCTACGATGCGAGTAAAATTCCCTCTTGTGATTGTTTCAACGTTCTGCTGTTGAATGTAAGCGGATGCTATCATAAAACAAAAATAAGCACTTGACAGTATCAATATTCTATAAGCATAAAAATATTTTTTGTCCAGTTCTTAAAACAATTACTATATTCCCTTTATTGTAGAACTATTCTTATTAATCCTCTCTCTACCTGAAACATTTCTAAATTTTTTTTGCACTGCGGAGGAATTCTGATACACTTAAAAGAAGAGAACGCAACGGTGACTGGAAGTGCTATCTGAGCTACTGCAGAGAAGCAAAGATGAATGAAATGTCAAGTGGAAGATTTAGACTGCTGCACGACAACGCACCAGCTAATACAGCTTCTGTTCCCAAGGCTGCTGTGAGCACATGTGGCTTCCATGAGCTCATCGTTTACCGTTCACAGCAGATCTTGCCCTCAGCGACTATTATCCATTTCCAAAACTGCAATTCAACCTTCTGAGGGCGGAGATTCACCTGATGGTGAGTTGAAGGACTCCGTTTTTTAATATTGTGCAGTAAAAGCTTTGTGGTTTTTCTTTGGAAGCATTCAAATATTAATACAGGAATGTGTTTGATTTGATTCATTTACGGATACCCTTTAACATCTCAGGTCATCAGCGTCCCGATAAATTTTGCGCAGAGGTTTCTACTTTCAGGCTTGAGGGGCCTTCACATGCCAAAAATCTACGACACGGGGCCCATTGCTTTACTTCCTTTCTTACGTTTTTACGCCCAAAAAATCCATCGACTATGACCGGGATGGCACCTAAAATTTTGGGTCTACGAGTTATGGTTACCACTAGACCACCTGAACAGACTACCAGGGAAGTGAGAAATGAACTGAAGTAAAAGTAGATTACACTAAAAATATTATTTTAATCACCTACCTAATATGATCAACCGTTGGCGTATATAAGTACCTCGTACATTTAAACACATTATATTTCAGATCATAAGAAAAGAGAATATGCTGCCATTTAAAAATATTGTCCATGCAGTCATAAATCTCTCTGCATTGGTAGTAAAATATTTAAACAGTGTTTTAAAAATAGAACATATAATGTGTCCTGATGATTTTTTCGAGAATTTTGTTATTTAACTTTAATTGGATGCTTTGTAAGTTACTTTCGAAACACTCTGTATAAGCTTAATGAAAAATTACTGGAAATAAGCATCAACATCAAATATTTTTGTCATGATCTTAACAGGCACATTTCTTCTTTAGAGGATAAATTCTAACACAACAGAACTAAATTAAATAAAATAAAACAATGCATAGGAAATTATATACCCAAACCCTCGATGACGACAAATGATTGCATTCTGATTCGATAATATGCAATTACATATTAGTCGACATAGATTAACAAAGACAATTTATTGCACATAATTAAAATTAATTGTGTGTTATTTATGAGCTCACTCCAGCAGAATGCTAGTGCAGTTTTAACACATTCCTTTGCTTCTTTTCGTGGCTCGCTATTTAATCACAAAAAGGGCATTTCGCAATAAAAGTCACGTAATATTACGTGCTTTAAAACCTCGCTGACAGTATTACACTATAACAAATATTTAAGCTAGTGACAGGAGATAAAATAAATGCTAGAGCGGAAAATTTTATCGCCCATAAATCGTTCACTCGTTGTCCACGTCATTTCAAAATACTACCAGCATTTCTTTTTAAACAAACTTCCATTACAAGTGCATGCACGTTGCATCGTCTAGTACAAAAATAATATCTGATTACTAACCTATTTAACCACATTCTTGATTTTTAACAACGATTCACATATATTTCATGTCTGTAATTTATTCTCTTCGTATTAGCCTTAAAGAAGTTTATGCTGTTTGAATGTTTCACGCAGGCTGCCAGTAATAATAGACGTCAACAGTGAATGCATGCGTAAAGATAGGAGTAGATGCGTGATATAAAGTTACCTGACCATCATGGGGAGGTAATGAAAACAACTACTTGATTGCACAATGGTTAATAACTTATTTTGCTGTTACACAAAGTATTGAAATTAGCGTCATAGAAGTATTTAGACGGGTGATGTTTTGAGCTTTTCTTCAATCTCCAAAAATATGGAAACCGTATGAGGATAGGACTGGAATGTGATGTTTACCAGCGCAACGGCCTTACGCCAGTCAATATCATTTTCAGCTTACTTTACCGGTGCCGAACTCAGGAACTAATTACCTACGTCTTACTACCTCATACTCTGTTCCGTACCCTTGATTACGGTTGCTGTCCCGTTCGGCGCTTTAAACAAAAATATTAGATATACTATCTAAAGCACTTTAATCATTATACATTAAATAGCTCGGTGCTAAACAATAGGTTATTTCCTCTTATTTATGTAATACTTTTCGGGCTGATATTGTTTATATACCATGCTCCTATTGCTTCCAATCTCCTTTTGTTAACAAGTACACTAGCGATATAATATATAAGCAATAACGCTAGATGAATAATACTTAAATATATATTCACACTCGCACACCACAACCAGCCCCACTGTGTCTAAATATCCCCGCTACTAGAGTTTTACTAGAAGTAGAGAATCGACGTTTGAAGTCCAAGCTTGGCCTACGTAAGTGCGGCTCAAAATGATGGAACCAGGGCTCATCTGTTACAACGCGATGTTATCTTGCACCTCAGAGTCTGATATTCTGTTGGCTTATAGTAGGTTTGCCATCCATCTAGTCCACTAAGTCTGACAAGCATTTAAATTACACTATTGGGCATCAATTTCCTTTCTGTAAAATATTATTATAGATTCCATGATGCTGAATCCAAACATGTCAACAAAATTCTTCTGTCAATACAATTTTTTTTTTTACAGAGGCGTCGTTAATGCATCGTCGCATGTTGAGAGAATTTGTTCCAGAGATTTGCTCCCTGATATCTAAACCATTTTATCTTATAACACTTCTTACATTCACTTGTTGATTGTTTATTGGTTGATGAATACATAATTGTTTTTCAGATGTTATTCTTTTGCACAAGTATCTGCCAGCTACGTTAGAAATGTTAGAACATTTAATTTCTTAAAATCATGATAAAACTCCCGAAAAAGTCACGACAGTCACCACTGCTATCATTTTGTTCTCGTCAAGGTTCACACTCGATGAAATGTCACGGAACGAACGAACCGAGAGAACAGAATGTTATTTTAGGAAGTTGAAAGCTACTTATTCTATTTTTATATTATATCTATATATTAAATGGTATGTAGGTTTGCGCTTCATGCAGCATTACTATTCAAAAGGTATTACAGGTTCGATTTGGTGCGTATAAGTTGTTTGCCTAGCTAATATATCTGTCTTCTCCAGGTATAAACATAAAATACAATATCCCAGTATAGTTTTCATGATGAATGCAGTCTAATGCCAGAGCAATTCGAATAATATACTAATGCTCTTGACCCAGAGCCAGAACAAGCCAGGAGGAGCGCCATCACCAGAAGCACGTTCAAGTTTCCAGGAGGATCAAACTTTTTCCTTGTGCACTGCCACAGGTCCTCACCTAATTACTCACACTGAATTGAAATACCCAGTTCGAGACTTGGACATCCAAAAGTTCAGTGAACTACATGAGTTAACCATTAAGTTGTGGCTTTGTTAACTAAACTACGACAGAGTTATACAAAATTCAACTGCTTCCTTTATAAATAAATTTCCAACAAAATATAGGTTTCACCACGGAGGCAAATAAAATAAAAAGAAGCTTAGATTAATGAAATTATGCGTTTAAGTGAAAGGACGATTACGTTAAACTGAAGACTAAAAGAGGTAAATTAATAAATAAATGGCATATATGTCCAAGTAAAAGGTGACCTAAAAGATGATCTGCAATCTACATTAAATAAAGAAAATATTAATGATTATGATATATTAGAAGGCGGTAACAATACAAAAGTGACAAATAAAAAATCTAAATGTAATAGAGAAATTCAAAGATCACGCACAAAATAATAATGTGAGGTTGTTAATAACTGTTTTATAATCTCAGAATAACACATACAATATTTAATAAAAATGAACCTCAAGTGAAAACCAGCTCATAATAGACTATATAGTGCACTAATGGTTATATATTAATACACGAAAAGTTGAAAAATGTGATAAATGATCCTACAGTTTTCAGAAAAACAAATGTTGACAATAAGCAATATTTATTAACGACTTTAAAATTTACAAAAGACTGAAAACAGAAAATAATGTTATACATGTCGAGCATTCGTTAAAACGAAAGCAACAAAAACAAATCTAGAGATTTAGGATATATACATATATTCTTCAACAATTTTAAAATTAAACACAGTCTTTTGAAACATACTAAAATATTCTATATTCCATAGAAGAAGGAATAGATAGTTCAGAAAATTATATATATCAGAGATTGAACACAATGTTCATAAATGACAATAATTGCATTTAAGTACATAGAAGTTTTAAATAAAGAATAGAATGATGCTTTAAATATTGAATTAATTATTAATTAATAATGGAGGAAATTATATAGACTTATGAACAAATTCTGCAGCACAAGTATTATGATTTCTTCTCAATACTACAAGGAGTAAGTAAAATCAAAATGTCAACTTTAATAGACCTAAAGAATGATTTAAAACCAAGTGAAAACAAAAATCTTCTGGATATAGTGCAAATTTGTTTAACAAGGCAAGAGAATGGTTATTACATTCCTAAACAGGCACAAAAGCGTGTCTGAAGAATAGTAAACACCAAGATAAAGTCAATCATTAAGAAAGGAGGTGGAATACTTGTGAGAATTTTCGAAGAGTGAATGTTTTAGCTTTGCCTATAAATTATAACGTTAAACAGATAATTTCAGGAATACTAACAGAGGAAAAAACTGGATTTAGAAAAGGAAGAGCTTGTACATATGCGTATATAGGACACAAAATTATTGAAAAACAACAGAATACCGAAAAGAAACACTTAAACTAGTTCAAGATTACATCAAAGCTCTTGATAGGAACGGAGTGATTTATTATGATTAACCCAATTATAAAAAGATATACAAAAGTTTATGAAAATAAAACCTAACAAAAAATTACAATTTTGTAGAATATGACTCAGAATCCTTATCAACAGTTTTATTTGCAGAAGCTTTTTAGAGATAATAGCTGTATGAGTTGAACAACAGTGCTAAAAACAATAATGTATTATACCGCATTACACTTCTAATCTTTAGCATTATTTCACAAAAACTGAGAGACAAAATTGTAATTCAGTATAAATAATAAAACCATTAGTAGTAAAATATCAAGATTTAAAAATATTTTCAAATTATTAAAAAGTATTAAAGAATAAAGCAAGCAAGAAGCATAGATTAAATTTTATAAAGCATAGACACATTTAGATGGAAATTAAAACTGAACCACGAGGAAAGTGGAAAATCAAATTTCAATTTCCAGAATTGAAATATTTAAGAAACGTAGCAAAAGATTAATTAACAGGAAATGTTAAACAGATGTAGATTTAAGTACCCAGATAATTAAATCAAAAGCCTTCTACCAACCCGAAACAATCAAAGCCTATGGCCTCACCCACCAGTATAACTACCGTAGCTGAGACATTTCGCCAGGACACTTCAACCGGTCCCCTCCACAGATGATGTCTACCGCAGAAGTAGAAGAAATGTCTAGAAAGGAGAAGGATCCCAGTAGACCACCGCCTACAAGCCCAAAAAGTTAAAAGGGCTTCAATGGCATTCAAAATAGTATCATCAGAAAATATATCACAAAATATACTTGGATACATAAATCAAAAAGAACTAGGGCAGTGAAATATCCAAAGAAATAATGGGATGATCAACTGAAGTGCAACAAACAGGCGGTACAATTTGATGAAGAAAAATAATGCTACACGTCATTAAATATATATCTTATATAGCTATCCAAAATGGTGCTGATCAGGTTGTTCATTTTGCCCACCCTCTTGGCGCCATACAGCCACGCTGATGTGTACGATGGCATAAAAATATGCAGGAGCCTTTCATCACATAGTGATAAGCACATTGAACGTCGTTTTTCCTTCAGATCATTTTACATGACTTACACAACAGAAACACAAAGATGAAACATAGGAGACTACTAATAAATGAGAAAGACATAAATATGTTGTCAAGAATTTACCATATAACTAACGAAACACTACATAAACAGAGAAGCTCTTTACAACAAAGGACTATGGGGCTGTTATCTTAGGTCCAAAGCAATAGCAGAGCTACGGAAACCTCTTCCTCTCCCCCTTCCAGCCAGGGTCACAATCCATTTCCAACTTAATCCAAAGAAAAACAAAGAAAGGTTGAAACAAGGAACGGAAGTCCA
Source organism: Metallyticus violacea (assembly GCA_030762175.1). NCBI lineage: Eukaryota > Metazoa > Arthropoda > Insecta > Mantodea > Metallyticidae > Metallyticus > Metallyticus violacea. Next base: position 64,529,665 of record CM060835.1, read on the forward strand.
GATTAAAACTCGAGCGAAAGCACACTCCGGAGCGGGATGTGGAAAGCTCTAAAGCCCAAGTTCACGGGAAGAGATTGCCCACTTTACTGCAACGTGTGATGCGCCCGTGATGATTAAAATTAGTTCCTTAGGGATTTACGCTGTCGCTTTCAGGCAAATGTGTTTTTAGCCCACATTCCCCAAGAAAATCTAAAATCACAGAGCATTTGGGCGCCAACTGGCTACTGATAGTAGAGTTTGCAGGTTCTGGATATGGCAGATGTACAACCGAAACATTTCTTCAGAATGTATATGTTTGTTTTTCATGTAAAACAATGTGAACCATATACCTCCATTATGATTCATTTGTTAAGGAAGCTCAACACTTCTTGAAACAAATTGCGTGGCAAGGTGTCTTATTCGAGGTTTTCGCTACCCAAAAACTCAAGCCAAGTGGCATATTTCTGCCCAAGTACATAAATAGTTACTTTTCTTTATTCTTCATCACTACCTACCCATAGACTTAAATATAGAAGTAAAATATCGCATATATTATGCTCAATAAAAAAACAAGAGCCTTGAGGCATTTAAACGAACGAAAGATGCCAAAGTAAGCAAAAATTGGATCATCCATCAAACTCCATGTGCATAGCCTAATGTCAAGAGGATTCTACTGCACATTATTTGTACTTGAAGCTATCACTTTGCCTCGTAATAATGTATTACTGGTTTATGAGCACGGAAGCATCAACAAATGAAACGTAAATACTGCCAGCATTGGACAAACAAACTAATCACTAACTTGATGGGCATATTTATGTTACTTTTCGAAAATGAAAAAGTATGGCATAGGGTTATTTGAGTTACGGGTCGTGAGAGCGAGGCTGCCTACTAGGGAAGTGCAGCTGCAGCAATCGCAAAAAGGGAGATAAGAGTCGCTGCATGTAAGTCAGTACTTTTATTTTAGTATTTATGTGAAATGAAACTGTATTTAAACGCCATAATAATAACAACTAACGTATGTCTTAAGTGATGTTGAAAACGATGTCCCTCAGCGGTAGTACATTGCCGATATTTGCATAGGAAATTCCTGCATTTCATTTAACCTTTCTTCCCTAAGAACAAGGGGCTCTAAACGCGTTTCACTTAAAGTTCCTATTGCTTGTAACAGTTCCTCTACATCGAACACGATTTTCACGATAGTTTCTTCCCTTGCCCTACCGTTTTTCTGCAATAATCCATTTTGACACATGCATCGTGCATAAACACCTATTCTTTAAGAGTATATTTATCTAATGCAGGAGAATTAGTACACAATTTACACATAATTAAATCACCTGCAACATACATCACCACTCCTTGACAAAGCCTCCTCCAAAGTAACTACTAGTTGCTACCGGCACATGCATTATACGGTCTGGACAATTAACTTCTCCCAGTACGCAGTCGCGTTTTGCCGGCCTATAACTTAGCTAACTTTATTGTATGTGAAAATAAACATATTTTCAAGGTTAACGGAAGTAAATTTAACTGGACTGTATTTTATAATACTACAATCAGTCTATTATATAATAAACTACACGTAGAATATTAAGTGTGATAAATACTGTCAAACAGATACTTTCGAACTAAAAAGTGCATATTTTTCGCTTGAATAATTGAAAGCCAATTATGTTATACTCACATAGAAAATTAGATTAACAATGAGCACAGATTTGTGACATTAGACGGTAGGCAAAGAGGGTTTAGTGAGATTCGAAACACTGCTGATGAAAAAACTATAACTGTAAGTTATAAGGCTGAGTAATACATGACATAGCCACAAGCTTAAAGTTATAAATGAGTTCCATTCTTAATTAAAAATTTATGCGTGAATCAGTCAATCTACAGATAGCACAGCATAGTTCAATTTCTTCTCCTCTTCCCCTCCTGTTATATATGCGTGTATGACGCTCTGTATAAGTCACAATATTATTCTTACTTCATTTCCATGCATATGTTTCGTGAAATGGATTTAGTGAGGAGCAGCTGAATTATTCTAATTGCAGGATTCTTTAGAATCAGACTGAATTTCGCCCTAGTGCGGAAAAAAAGTGTACTTTCTTTAGTTTCCTGCATTTTGTTAAAAATCTCAGATAATGTGTATAACTTTTTTCCCTTCATTGTGCACTTTGTGTAGCTCCATTTCTTTCTTCTACTCTTTTTATTATTCTTCTCTTACAATATGTCACTTTATAATGATTGTCTTTTATAAATAAATTAATAAAAAACCAGGGGGTGCCAATATCACATTTTGGTTAAGTGGCGTAGTAAAAGCAACACTTTTAAAAGAGTGTCGTTATTTGCTAATACACTTTCATTTATAATTTTGTCAGCATTAACGGGAAAGTTCTTGAGCAATGCGTGTTTTATTTAATTTTTTTTTTATTTGATTAGTGTTTAAAGCCCGTTTTTACTACTGAGGCACCACAGGCAGTGGACACTGGTGATACATGAGATGAAATGATAAATTGGGAAAGGATATTTTTTTTTTAAGGAAGGAAGCGTTCCGGGCCTAAGTTTAGGTACCTCCCCGGCATTTGCCAGTTATGAAGACTGAGGAAAACCTGGAAAAAAAACCCAGTCAGGGAGGACGGTCCTGGCGGGATTCGAACCGCAGACCTACCGCTGACGAGTCCGTGCCTTAACGACCTCGGCCACCCGTGGCGGTGTTTTATTTAAATGGTACATGCCGAGTTTCCTTGCGAAAAGCAAATAATGGTGCCACCATAACGATTTTTAAATTTGGGGTTTCAGGTAAACCCTCACACCTAATAGACTGATCTGGCTGATTTTCAGAAAATATTTTTCTTATTTTATTGCAATAGTTTCGTTGAGAAAAAAAATTGTGGCCGCTAGAGCAATTTTAAAAAGTTTGCGTTGGGTTAATTTCCAATCTTTAAATTTTCGTTTTCAGGTATCCCCCACTTCCAATGGTCTAAGTTCCACGATTTTTGAAACTTATTTTTATTATTTTATTAAATGGTAAATACCGAGTTTCGTTGCAAAAAAGCGAATATTAGTGCCGCTAGAGTACTTTTTATATTTTGGGTTTCAGGTAAAATCCCACTCATAGCAGTCTTATTTTATTGATTTTAAAAAATTATTTTTCTTATTTTATTTCAATGTCATATACAGAGATTCGTTGAAAAAAATGCAACTACTAAAGCAATTTTTAAATTTTCGCGTTAGGTTAAACCCCATCCACAATGGTCTAAATTTGTCAGTTATGGAACTCGATGAATCGTTCGTAAAATTATCGTTATATGGTAAGCTTCGTTGAGAAAAAACAGAAATTTCATATATATATATATATATATATATATATATAATATATATATACACACTCGTGTGTATATGTGGGTATGTGTTTCTATACATGCATTCCTTTAGGTTAACCCCTATATACGATAAAATGTTTTCAACGTTTCAAAAATATTTTCATGAGAACAACCGTAATAACACGATATTCATATTATTTTGCCCAACCCCTGCACAAGTATATGCGTTGGAGGAAAGCTACTATGTCGTTGAAAATTCCTAAATTAAAATGAAAATAAATTACTTACAAACAGGCCGCATTTGCATCTGTGTACTTTTCTTATTTTGCTTAATAAGACGTTCCCATTTCCACTGAGTGAACACTGCGGTAATTCTGTCTCATATTCGCAAGGAAGAAAGCTAACGTTTGCTACAAAAGGTAGAAAACTTGGTTGCTGCATGGAGCGGCGATGGGCTGATTCCAGCGAAAGGCGTGAAATGAGCGCCACTCAAGATTATCAGCAGGCTCCCGAGGTACATCGCCGGGGATAATGCGTAAGAGAAGAGAGCCAGCCGATGCTAAGAAGAGAAACGCTGAAAATATTACAACAGCGAGGAAACAAAACGAAAGACGGTGGGGTAAAAATGTCGCAAGTGGGAGGAAAGCTTGCAACTTGTATGAAGGCTAAAGGTACGGCAGAGTCAGCTCGGTGAAGTCGTAGAGTTGTGGAAACCGGCTCCTCTTTTGAGCTCCGTATCCGAGAAACCCCCGCAATTGCACTGCATTAAATGCGCAGCCCTTCTGAATAACTGATGCTATTCTTTACTTCTTGCATAATGAGACGGCGTGTAAACTAAATGACAAAAAGAACATAAAGATACCTTACTTTTCAGGAAAAGAAGTTTTCTTATAAGGAAATGCTAAAAATGGGAAAACTGTACACATATACTCTTAAGAGTTTTAATTTCAAAAGTTTGCAACTCTAAAATTCATTGCTACTTTGCGTTAAAGTGAGCATTATTATCTTCATTATTACGTTTTTCTTCTTAGGAATGTCATGATATAAAACGGCTGAAAACATTTAAATTCACTGAAACAGGGGCATAATTGACATCAGTGGCGAAGCGTGGCTTTTTGTACCGACTGAGATATGGGATGTTGAAATTAATGAAAAATGTAATTTGTATTTATTATACTACGAAATTACCCTATAATGTTATCATAAACGTTTTCATGTTCAATATTATGGCATCCTGACTATCAATAATGCGATTATGATATTAAGTTACATGCAACATTAAAAAAATCATGTTCCATGACTCAACCTAAAATCTATTTGTATACTAGTGGTAGATATTGAAAAAGTAAGTTAGTAATGGCTCTTTCGTTTAGAAATACATCGTAGCGGTTAGTAATATCTTGTGCCGAGTGAATTGCGGAAATTTTTACATATCGTAATTAGAGGGCTGATGACCTGAACGCGAGGACAAATGCAGACAGTTTTAAGATCAAAATCAGATTCTAATTACTATCTCCGGCACAAGGTGATTTTACGGGGATAGAGTGTAGGTCAAGGTATCTGTACTGCACAGGGATAATTTTCTGAAACACCTGCTAATGCACACATGTTACGACCAATAAAGTGTGTAGTGTCGCTGTTATGCCTTGTAATCTCTTAACGAAAAGCGTCCCCTCCCAGTTCTGTTGAGCGGGACTCAACAAAACACAGTAAAAGGCACCTATAAGATTCTTTTGTCGAGAAGCTTAGGCAACAAGCCGAGGCGAAGAACAACTTAAAACAACACGAAACCGCTTCAGTGCTTTTATTGTAGTTAAATGTAAATACATGATGCATCAACTCGTTTAAATCTTATAATATATAGCATTGTTTATCACAGCTTAGATGTATAAAATTTAAATATATGAGCAAAAATAAAGGCACGTTTTCCAACATTTGTCTTTTCATTGTAGTGTATCTTTACGCAATAATAGTAATAATATATGATAATAATAATAATAAAAATAATAATAAACTTATCTATTACATTTAAATGTATATAAAAGCATAAAATATAAATAGTAATCATATCTAAACTATATGAGGTCGGTCCTGGTCCAGTAGCAACCATATTTACCTCGTAGACCCAAGGTCGCGTATTCAAACGCATCGAGGCTTGTCCTGTACGTATACAATCATTCGAGCTAGTAATGATTCAAAGGTACACTGCACTTAAGCACTTTAACAGCTTATTTAGAGTTAATGAAATATTTTAACCAATTACTCGGCATTTGTTAACCACAGGAATTATGCAAGTGAGACAGTGGATATGGAATTTCTCAAAAAATGACAAAACTACCGAATTTCACAATTAGTAGGATTTGCTGCATTACGTAACAATATTACTTTTTTATGGATATGCTGAACTCAATTTAATTAAGATGATGATACATCATTACACATATCAAATTTGTCTAAGGAACAGTTTTCTTAAAGTTTCTATTAATTATAATTGGAACCTCATCATTCAAGTCGTCTAAACAATACTCTGATTAATAAAAAAATCATTGTAATCATTTAATGAAAATAACGCTATTTTCTAATTTTAAACATACTAACAAACTACACAAAATATGTAAAATTACCATAGCACTTGTGTGCCATCACTAATTAGTACCACCACCTGAAGCATTAAATACCTGCTAGACATCTCCTTGGCACTGAACAAATGTGACGTAGGATTTCATCTTGTTCGATATACTACTAGAAATACTGGAGACTCCATGAACAGCTGATCCAGAATCTCGACGTTTTAAACATTCTCCGAATATCTCTTTTGAAGTGTATCCCATAGATGTTCAATCAAAAGTAGATATCGGGACTAAGACCGTAACACTGTGTTACGGCATGTGCTTTGGCATCATCGTGCATGTAAAGGAAGTCGGGGTCAGATGTTCTAATGCATTACATGGTTATCTCTGTATACCTGGATATTCCAGGCGGATGGATGTTCGTCTGCGAAGACAACATGACTTCACTCTTCCTATTGCCAACTGATATACCATGTAATTCCCAGGCTAATCGCTGGATGGCAGTAATGAAGTGCTCTTTCGTGCAGTGTATTTTTAACAATTTGGGTCAAGTTATTAACATATTGCAGGGTACTTCTTAACATGATAACATTTGGCTTCCTTTCTCTTAAGACATTTAGCTCTTGTGCAGCAGTTGAAATCCTTGGTTTTCCTGGATGTTGTTCTTCTGCACTGCCTAATATCGCCCTCACAGTCTGAATCTGGTAATCCAGAATCCTACTGGCATCAAATTGTGTCCCATTAGTTTGTTATTCCAATCACCTTAATCCTTTTATCTAGACTTAAACACCTCGTTTCGTTTATTAAATATTTTTATTATCGTTTATCCCAATATTTTAAAAGAGAAAAGTTGCTAGACTACTATACTAAAAAAAAAATATTTACTCATTAGCAACGTAACAATTTAAATAAATAAACGAAATCATAATGATTGCTTTGGTAACTAAAAAACAAACGAATAAAATACCCAAATGCATCGCCGTTTATTATTTGTTTAGATATACCAAGCATTTAATATGTGTGTATTTTTTTTGATAAAATGTCTTCATATTAACTAAATATATTTTCTATCGCACCTCCACGAGTTTCACATAAATGCTAATCGAGGTAAAATCTCTTTCGAGGTCCTAAGATAAGCTTAAAACAGAAAGAGCACCGAAAAAACAGAAAAAAAGATACCACGAACACATTGTGGATTCATGTAATAAACCATTAATACAGTTGTTGAGATTCTGCTTTGGTACACAACTGTAGTGTCATATAGTGTCATAAACAAGGTGCATTTGCTAAGACAAAACGCAATTTATTTGTAACAGATGTCCGTGGTTGAATATATACCTAGTCATATTCAGATTTAACTTTCTGCGATACATTTTCAGGTCCTTCATCAAATGAATAAAAAAATTAAAATAAAAACTGACTGTCATGCTGTGAAGTAGGGAATGAAATCAAAAACAATAATAAAAAAAGAATAACAAAGCTTCATAGCAGCTTTGTTTACAGCACACTGCAAATTATGTGAAAAGTTTCCGACCCTGTGTAAATTTTCGTATTTTATGCTTTGAATAACCCTCACTTCTTTTTAAACAAAAGCCCTCCTCTGTCAGAATGGTAGAGCAGAATGGCTGAGGTTTTGCGTAAAAGCATTAAAGTTTTCACGCGTTCTTTGCATTATGAGTAGTGTTATTAACGATCTCTTTTTATCTGCCACAGTATATATGTGTAATGTAAGCCAAAAAATAATTAGCGTGTATTTTGTGCACACTTGACTGTGACAATAAAGAAAAAAACTGTAGTTTATACATCAGCAATATTGTTCCTGTGCTTTCCTACACTTCCTATACACCATTTCTGTTTCTTAGGATTATAAAATAGGTAAACGATAATCGATTATTTCCATTTAATCCAGTCACTCCTGTATATCAGCTAGCTAGAGAATCGGTCGGAAGTCAGCCCCAAAACTTTTCACTTTAGAGGAAAGACCTGTAGCTTTTGTGTAAGTCCACGAGAGGCCTCATCGTAGAAAATCTTTGAGCATTATCAAACAGGATTTTACAGCTCGTTTGGTTACCAAGTAGAGATAACTTTCTGAAATGGGAGAAAAAAGATTTCAGTGCGGAATGTGTTAATGAAGAGAAGCAAAGTGGGAGACCTTCCACTTGCAGAAACTTGTACTGCCGTCGCCAACTCAGTGGTTCAATCACCTATCAGTACAACTAGAAAGCATGCCGCCGAGTTACAAGTGCCGCGACAAACAATGCGCGGCCACGTGGGGAGAAAAAAAATTGAGAATTTTTTTGAACACTGTCTGGTCCCGACAAGATGGTGCACTGGCACACATCCTTCTTTTAACGCTGCTATTCTTGTTGCCTTCCAAGAAGTGACACTAGAAATGCTCATTAAAATTAACGAGAGAATATGATGTTGTATTAGTCTCTGCAGAGATTATGGCGGAACCCATACTGACTTTCTCAACGAATATTTCCACTTATATTACATAAATATAGAATTATACTAGGTTATTGTAGTTGTATTGAGGCTTTTGGCCATCTTTTACATTCACTCATCATACTTATCACACTCTTGAACGGAATAGTCAAGAGAATAAGGACAGAGAAGTTAGCACAAATCTTAAAACCGAAAAATATAAAATATGTTTCAGGCGCTGAAACGAAAAGTTAGTCAACAAATACTGAGACCAGGAAGGCAAAAGAAGTAACAGAATTAGCTGATAATTAGTGATAATCAGTGTCCTGACAGAGGACACCGTACCTTGTGGATAAGTGTAAGCCGGTAAGCTTAAGGGGCGAAGATAGAACCCGCAAGAGTATATCTTGAATGAAAGAGCGATAAGGAGAAACTAGGCAAGGAATATTTCACAACGAAGTACTTTATCACAGCACCTATTTCAGTTTTATCCATTTCGTAGAAAATGTTAACAATAGTTTGTTTACACGATCATCAAAAAACAAGTGACTATACTTAAGCGTCTAAAACTTTACAGCGCGCCATCTAAAGAATAATGCAACTTAACAATTATAATAGAAATAGAAATTAGTCCATCTTCACGACAACTCTGAGTCAGGCCGTGAACTTTTAGAATATATATATATATAATTCCCAAAGATGAAATATACAATGAAAGGAGAAAGATTAGATCCACTTGGGGAGATAAAACGATATTCACAGACAGAACTATAAACAATCTCAAAAAACGCGTTTACAGTACCACTTTCAGAGAAGTGTATCAAAAGCGAAAAATTACTTCGAGGCAAATATATCCCATGAAATGCAATAAGACTACCGTTTTAAAACTTAAAACAAATGTTTTTTTTTTAAAAAAAAGATTGCATTCGCTATCTTCTCTAAATGCTTTGTTTCTATTTCTTAGAAATATTACGTCCTGATGCTTCTCTTCTCGAAGCTATTTTTTGGGCTGCATACCTCGTTTGTAGTAAGGGTAATTAACTTCAAGTCTGCAGAAGCCGCTATATTTACTCAAAAGAAGGGGATCGAAGCCAGAAAAAGCAATATAGGTCAGCCTGCAGCTCCTTTACATTTTGCGAATTCATCCCCGAAAACCAAAGAGTGCTACAAAATCCTTCGGTACATATACTCTGTGCTGTGAAATGGTGGCCGGGGTGCTAGAATCCTCCTCGATCTCTTTTATTCAGTAAGAGCATCATCTCTAGAAATGCTGGGAGATAAGAGATCGATTTTTATAGAGATACCGTGCTTTCCATGAATATAGGACGCTGAGCTCTCATACCATGAAAAACGCTCTCCTGTGCTCCGAAGAGTTTGCTGCGAAGCGAACCTTTCAATATGCTCTTTCGTAAATGCAGTTCGTAAAGTGGTGCAGGGGTGGATAATGTGGCACAACGCAATGTGGCCTCATTTTTTAAAGATGCAAATTAAATCTACAGCCATTTGAAGTAAGTACTTCCTACAGGTAATAGAACCTTTCACCAATTCCTCAAAGTAGCGGAAAATGTTCAAATAAAATCTAGTCATCAATGTCATTAAATACACAAACCTAACTCTGCGACTTCAAATATTTTTTTTTGGAAATGAAACAAGATATGAAATATCTAGTTGCGCAGGTGTGTACCCATGCCAGCGGCCCACATAATGGGAGGTATGTTTTCTCTAGCGAACCGGAAACTTCAGGTCCAATTAAAATAACGATTTGTTTCATTGTTCTAAACCATATTACTTCTGAGATAGATAAGGGGTGGCAAGGGAGACATTTTCTGACTTTATGCAATGATGTTACAGAGCATGGTTGCTTGCAATATCTGTACTAAAAGCACCCTGTGAATAAACCATTATCAGTTCAGCACACTCCACTGCTCAGTGTACTGGTGTCTCCTGATCTGGTCGTCTGTACTGCTGTCGGAGTCAAACTAGGAAATTGTATAGGCGTAAGTTTCATCCACATCATATGTGTGAGAATGACTTTGAAGTCATCGTTGAATTCGGTCGTTTTGCACTTAAGTAGTTGCAAGATAATTGCAATCCTAAGTAATATCTTACTTACGGATGAAACTTAGTGAATTTGAGGAGCATGCACTACTAGTCCGTGCTAAATCCCCAATGGCTTCGCAAGAGTGGAACGTCAATGTTTCGGTGGTATCATTAATGGTAACCGCACTGTAGGTCCCTGCTTTTATCAGGGAACATTAAACGGTCAACGATATGCATTATTTCTGCAAGACACTCTACCCCTTGGATACGCGTTTTTCAATCTGTTCCAGCATGATGGATGCCCCGCACACTTCGCACAACTCACAGAAGTTGTGAAGAAGAAGTTAGGAAAGTAAAACCAATTCTGTTATCACTAATTGTGCTTCTAGTTTTCATACATTTTCCATATAAAAAAATATAACTTCAACTGAAAATGAAATTCTGGGTCGTGCATACTCTTCTATTGTATGGGTCCCGGCATAGGTACATTCCTGCGCAGCTGGATTTTTCACATCTTGTTTCATTTCAAAAATATGAGTTAGCAGAGTTAGGTGAGACAAACGGTATACAGGGTGCTACAAATGTTTGTTTATAATCTGGTAGGTTTACGATTTCCCAATATGTGTGCTTACAACTCAAACTATATTTGCTAAATGAGGAATAAAATTAATCATAACATTCAAAAAGTATTGACATATAAATTATTCTAACGATCACATTACAATAGTTGAACCAAATTAACAAAGCTCTGTAATTAAAGGCATACCACATTTTCCACCATTTTATATATTGATATATTAATTGGGAACTAGTAAATATAGTCGGTCTTGGCCAAGCACATCTGTTGCAGAAGAGCTAAATCTTGTTAAAGACGTTTTCGAAACTGTGCCATCTACGAAATCAGCGATTTAATTTATAAGAATGGCAGCTGCAACACCTTCAACACTTCGATAACATTAGGTAAGATCAGGTGACCATGGCACAGTATAGAACCACCCCTACCAATCCAAGGGTTATGAAGCGTTTTATTTTCAGAAGTCCTGACATGTTCACCGCACTGTATTGATAAATGCTTTATTTGATGAGAAATATACATATACTAATGGATGGTAATATCAAGGCGATTTAAAGACCCTCTAAGCTATCCGTCAGCTACCAAATGTCTGTTACATATAAAACGTTCCTCTACATGCTTTCTATAACCCCTGAGCCGTTATAAATAGTTTTAACAACTCCAGAAGCCCTAATACAGTGGAATATTAAAACACAAGTTTCTCCGAAATAATTAGAAAAAGAATTTTTTTCCTCTCTCTTTCCCCAAGGACCGCCAAGGGTGGCCGAGGTCTTTAGGGCATGGACTAATGAGCGGGAGGTCTGGGTTTGAATCCCAGTAGAACCGTCCTCCCTGAGGTTTTTTCCGGGTTTTCCTCAGTCGTCATAAATGGCAAATGCCCTAAACTTAGTCTTGGAACATTTCATTCCTTAAAAACAATCGTTTCCCAGTATATCATTTCATTTCATGTATCATCATTGTCTATCACCTGTGATGTCTCAGTAGTAAAGATGGGCGTTAAACATCATTAAAAAAATTTCCCAAGGACTGAGTAAATATTCTTTCTAATATCAGAAGTTCGGTCCCCTTTTTCGAAAAAGTCAGATATAATTCGTTAACATTGAAAAAGCGTGCCTATTATAATATTTTTCATTATACATCAACTCTATATTATTTTCGAACTTACCTCTCATGAGTGATTCATGGAATCGGTAAATGTTTACATTTTATATGAACTATTTTTTTCAGAACAAAGAAATAAATCAACAGAAAAGTTTATGATCACTTTTGGATAAAGTTTACTTGAGGCACTATAATATAGCACCGTTATTACTGAACAATATCTTTATAAAGTTTTCAAAAATCTATGCAATAAACGAAAAGTTTATCTTTTGAGGGACTATAAGGCCTAAAAAGGCCTCCTTTGCTATTCATTATGTATTGAACTGTGTCATTTTATTATTAAAATATTTTATTTGCACCTAATAACATTGAAAAGTAGCCCAAAATACTCCCTATACATGATTTTTTTTCGTAAAACAAAAAAAAAAAAAAACAAAAAAAAGGTATAAAACGTACCTTAAATACCCATGATCTATTTGTGTTCATCAGTAGGTTTGGCATCACTGCGTTAACGGAAGGGGTGAATCGGAAGTTATTCCACGGATGGAAACAAAATAATATAGGTAAGCACACAGTACTGTTTACGGAAAGTGTAGTCATAGATGGTAAAACGTGATAACGGTCAAAGGGTGCAGAAAGATAATCTGCCCCTACAGAATGTATACCTGCAGGAATGGCGGAAGGAAGTACAGAGACAACCTTCCCCCCTATACCAACAAATAGGAGTATTGTGTAAGGCAATGCAGGGAGATGAGAACACAATCGTTTTGTTGCTTCTGCCACCACTCCTTTGCCATGTAAAGCATACAATAGTTACAATTAAGCGGATTTTGCAGATGCTTCGCTATAAAATAATTTATTTTTGTACGAATATGGCCATAAAACACATAAAAAAGCGTCAAGGTTATTCTGTTTCCCTTATTATTGCTCATTGTTAACATTTGCAGTACCATTGTGTTTATATTAGAAAATTTATGTAAACCTTCCTTACTTTTAAATCATTCGTGGCAGAAATATGAATGAAAAGAAGCAGAAATGAAAAACTCAGTCACGGGTAATTCGAATCACGGATCTGCGGCTATCCGTGCCAACGCTCTAAACTAAACCACCACCTCTTTCAAGCATGGAACCACGAACCTCTCTCGTCTGATGCTAAATACCCCAGAAACCTACTTAAGGTTTTCATCATTGTGAGAGGTTTAAACGGTTAAACTAGAAGCCTGGATCAAAATATTTTGTAGCATTACGAAGAGACCATCTTAAGGAGATCTCTGGCACACATAGATTCATATGAGAGAGAATTTGGTTCCGCGCTTGTACGAGTAGAACACGATAGCTCAGTTGGTTAGAGCGTCGACAAAGAAGGCCAAAGATCGTAGTTCGCATCCCGGCCGTAATCTAAAAATTTCAAATCTGATTCATCCCACACGGCTAGTGTGAAAGAACTGCTACTTTATAGAAACAATGAGCAGTCCGCTCTAGGATACCAACATCGAAAACTGGATAATAGTTGTAAAGCTAACTTCCTCTGGTTGCTGCTCCAACTAGCTGAAGGCAATTACAGGAACTCCGCGGTTAGCCCGTAGAACAGCAAGAGCCCCTAGTCTTCTGACTAGGAATTACTCCGGTAAACGAGAAACTAATTGCACTAAATAGCAGCTTACACTGATTAAGGATACCCTATACAAAAAAGATTGATATTTATATATTTAATTTATTTTATTTTCAAATTCGCATTTTAAGAATTAATAATTAACATTCTAAAGATACCAAAAGTAAATTTAAATTTAGATCATTTTGTTCTTTATACATGATGTATTTAATGATTCGACCTCTTGAATACGCTGCTGGCCATTAAAATTGTAACACAATGTGCCTGTTCATATTAGCCATGCAGAAATCACATTTGTCTTTTCGTTTGGTTATTTGACGAGCCGTTTGGGATCCTTTCGTCTGTGTGTTCGTCCTCATTTGTTTCGCTGTAGACGCATTTCGTATAACACCAGCACCAGGCGCTTTGCATTTAAATGACCAGCAGTGTTTGAGTATGCTTATGCAATGGAAATTATTTTTGTAAAATGTAACACCCGTCGTTGATTTTTGTGGCATTTTAAGATGGTTTATTCACATTTTGAAAGAAGAGGCTCATTTCAGAGAAAACGACCAGAGGAAATAAATATACCGGAAAGAAGGGGTTCATAAACATTTTCCAGTTAAAGACGGTGTTCACTGCGTTACTTCTTCCTTCAGGTCCAGAAGTATCCTGCATTGTTGGCTGTATTTTTTAAGCGATAAGAAGTATCAATCAGTGAGAAGTTCTTTACATGGTGTCCAGTTATTTTTTGATTTAATATAGTGGGCAACAGAAAAACTTCATTTTCTTTCGCTTCATTTGCTTGCAATTTGGTGAATGTTGAGAAAACACTGGAGTCAATTACTGTAACCTTCCCTATCTATAAAATGACTAAAATATGAATCCAATAAATTCAAAAGCGATGATTGGGACTATGTCTGTATTAACAGAAGCACCCGTAATAACCCCTCAGCTTTTCGTGCTGTAGAAGTTGATCTCACACTACGTTCAGGAGTGGACAAAATTCATGAACAACAGGATGAAGTCACAATGTCCAACCCACCAATAAGAGAGATTTACATTGAAAAAAGGTACACAACGGAGTCTAAGAAGCAATTTTAAATAGCAACAAGGCAAAATAAACATTATACTTCCACTTTTTATGAGGAGTAATTTTAACTGTCAGATAACACATATGAAAATAATGTATATTACACTATTTCAATTATCTCTGATTTTGAGAAAAGTTTTTCCGCTGATTTTTATAGCCTATTATCCAAATATTTAGGCGATAGCATGTAATGATTGTTTCTTATTAGGACCTTAGACCATGTCTGCACAGAAGTACAACGACCGGCAAGAGTTCATGAAGCGGAAATAAGATAAAAGAATTACTTATTAAATCTTCCACACAATAAAAAATATGAATGCTCTTTCTGGACTTGATTCAAATTACCACGAATTAGAAAGGTACATAATGAGTATAAGGGATCAATATATTATTACAAAGTTCATGATAACTAGCCATAATAAGTTTAACATAAGACTTGATTAATAATAGTGACGTTTAATATTTACACATAAATATCTTCAACTTGAATATGAGTTCATAGATTAAGAAAAATAATATGAGCCTCTTATTTCCATAATAGTATGTAGTAATGGAGTATATTGTACTGTAAGTTATAAACAGTAATATAAATACGCACGACTTTACTATTGTAAAACGAGTAAAATTGTAAAAGTCTGTATACAAAATAGGCTGTGTACAAAAATAAATGCTTAAAATGTGTCTCTTGAAAATTTGGTAAAATGTCGATGAGTTCCTGCTTCCCTGTGCATTACATTAACTTAGGAAAAGCAATTGAAGTGCGTTTCAACCTAATTCATTGTTTTGATATTCCTCACTAAATAGTATTTCTTTAAATTATAACAAACTATGAGATTCAAACAAAACAGCTGAAAGTATTCTTCAAAAGATCAAGATATAGAATGGCAAAAGCTGTTGATTATAACTTCATTAGCCAATAAGCATGCCAATTTGAATTTACCCTTAGGTGGGCGTCGTTTTAGGCCACATTTTTCACATTATATCTCCATGTGATACTGTTTATTTTACCAAATGCACTACACTTTTTACTAAAAGTTTAAAATATGTATTATTAGCTGTAAATTATTCCTTGCTTTTATAGATAAATCCTTCAGTTTATCACTAATGTTCTATTATAAAAATATATTACGAAGATTAAAAGGATAAATGGAAAATATTTAACTTTTAAAATGCCATGTGATCAGATATTAATATTTTAAAAATTAACGAGAATAGTTTATTAAGCATTTACAGAGAGAAATATAAACAACTTTTAATATTTATGGAAGCATTTAAAACATTCCTCTCAGAATTTATAAATACAAAAATTTTATATAAGTTTTACGTATGGACATTTAGTTTTGGATTTTGGGTTACTTTCAAATGCTTTTCCCCTACATTATTACTGAGGGTGTAAGGAAGAAACCTTTTTGCCCCATTGCACTGCAACCTGGATATCTATTGTGCCAAATGAAGGATGATAGACGATAATTTGGCCAAATAAGTACTTTGTGGCCTGTTCCCCAGGCATTTACCTAAAGAATTGAGGGAAAAACCTCTCGATAAACCTGAGTCAGGAAACTAGCTTAACCGGAAATGGAACCTGGGCGCGCTCAGGAAGCAAAAACACTACCACTAGACTATGATGGTGGTCTGGCTAAGGAGCAATGGAGCAGTTAACCCCCAAGCATTTCAACACCTTTTTAAAAATTTACACCTAAAATTAATATCCGCTTGTTATTGTATTAACATCTTTAAAATAAGTCATACGCTTCATAGCATTCCAAAACTAGAGGAAGTTCTTAGACGAAAAGGATTGGAACGGACGATTGCACAGCCATTTCACCGCTTCATGTTGCTCTTAGTAACAATGGGGGAGTCGAAGTGATATAGTCCAGATATCTGTCTCTGTCTCTGGTACAGCATAATGAGATAGAAATACAAAAAATTAATACAACAAATGCTTACACTTCAATAACGGTAAATGTATCAAAGAAATGTTTTCATTTTCACCGTCAGTCCGCACAGTGAAGTTTAAATAACAACATGAACTCAATTGTGCGCAAAATTCGCTTTTCTTTGCTAAAAGTAAAACAAATTGAAATCAAAGCTTGAGGGAGCTCTGTGCCTGTGCTAATATAGCTCATGGAACATTTTGAACCTGCGTTTTGACTTAACAAAACCAATATTTAACTAAATGCGGGAAATTTCAGGTAAAGTGTTAATTTCATTGATGAACTGGACATACTCTTAAAAGAATTTTATATATACGAAGCAGTGTCTTTATTTCAGTTGGCAATTAAATCTAATCTTTACACAAGATTCAATGAAACTGTGGTAGACTATTCAAAGTACTCAAACTACGTCAATGACAACTTCAGAGCAGAAATATGCTTTACTACTTGCAAGAAAGTAACAAAAGTTCTTCATAATGCCATGTCCAGGAAATGTTAATTGATTATCTATGCTGCCCCTAGAAGGGAGGCATCGATCCTGGTGGTGTAGTGGTTACCATACTTGCCTCCTACGCCCAATAACGCGGGTTCGAACCCGGCCAGGACCGATGGATTTTTTCGGGCGTAAAAATCCTAAGTATGGCTTCCTTCCCAGAATTCCATTCAATTCTGGGCATGAAACGGCCGACAAATTATGCTCAGAGGCCTCTTCTTTCAGGCTTGAGATTCTTTATCATACCGTAAATGTACGACACGGGCCCCACAGCTTTACTTCCCTTCCAAAGGAAGACATACTTAGGATGTTTACGCCCGCAAAAATTCATCGATCCAGGCCGGGTTTGAACCCACGACCTTGGGTTTAGAAGGCAAGTATGGCTACCACTACACCACTAGGTCCGACTTAAGGCTTGAGGTTCTACGACATGGAACCCATAGGTTTACTTCCCTTCCGAAGGAAGCCATACTTTGGATTTTAATGCTCGAAAAAATCCATCGACTCTGGCCGGGAATGGACCCGCGATCCGGATCTAGGAAGCAAGTATGGTAACCACTAAACCACCAGGGCCAACAGTGAGGCATGGCTTTTATAGTGTTTTTGTGTGTGTATTTACACAAAAAGTGAGATTTAAAGTGTTTTAAAATGTGATACATTTAGAAATAATTATATAAACAAACTGGAATAAAATACTCTTCGATGATTTTAAAAATTCCAAAATAAGAAATATTTCCAATTCATATTGCAAAATACCATTACGTTTAGGAAAGGATGCAGAGCTTTATTGTTATATCTTTCCCAATTTCTGAGAAGGTAAAGGTAAAGGTAAAATTGCTGAAACATTTGTTTCTTTAGTTCTATGTGACCAATAAAGTAAGCAATATTTAGAGAATCCGTAATGATTCAACGCTACTTGATATTATGTTTAGAAAGATAAGGAAAAGAAATGAAAAAAAAATAATATTACCAAAAGGTATTGAAAATTAACTAGTGATTTGACGACAAAATGTTCAATTAAAAACATTCAGTAACAGGGCTGACTATAGTCTACCATTATCAGTCCAAGAATGTTCTCGTAAATTTTTAGGAGCCATTTCACAGTTCCTCTCAAGCACCGAACAGTTTCAGAAGATTTTGCCCAAACTTTAAGCTTTGCTTATAATGGGACTTTCTAAGAAATAAAGAATAAATGGACTACATTCAGCAGAAAAATAAAAACCTGTCGAATAAACAAGCATTTACTTTTAACATCCATTTAATGTTAGAGGCAATAAATCCCTTAATGGATACATTCGAAGAGCAGCCAGCATTCACTGTTTACCGCTCTAGCTGATCAAATGGTTGTTATTTACACAGCTTTTGAACAAAGTAAACGGAAGCGACTGGATCTTTATTTGCACTTCGCTAATGTACTGTCATTAACTGCACTATCTGGGGAATTTGCAACAAACACAGGCAACCATTTTGCTTTATTTTTACCGTGCGTTACAACTCAGATATAAATAGCTGATTAAAATAAAAGCAGCCAGTAAAATGAAATTGGTTTATTCTTTAAAAAGGATAAAATAGGTTGAGCCGTTAAAAGAATAGACTATTTAGAATAATATAGCTCACCTTTACCTCCCCATCATGTTTTATACTGCCATTGGTGGCCAAGGTCGTTAAGGCACGGACTCGTGAGCGGAAGATCTGGAGTTCGAATCCTGCCAGGACCGTTCTCCCTGAGACTTTTTCCAGGTTTTCCTCAGTCCTCATAAGTGGAAAATGCCAGGAAGCTATCACAAACTTAGCCCTGGAAAGTTTCCTTTCTTAAAAATCCTTTCCCAGTATATAATTTCGCCTCATTTATCATAAGTGTTCACCGCCTGTGGTGCCTCAGTAGTAAAAACTTACATTAATCACCATAAAAAAATATAAGGTTTTATTTACAATTTAAACAAAAGCTTGAAAAAATAAATTTTCAAATAAACAAGTATTATTGCATTTAAGCAGTACTTCAATTTACATTTAGGGTTCCAAAAGACTACTATATTTACAGGGTGGATATAAAGTTGTTATTCATTTTCATGAAATAATGGTTTGTTATAGATTTATATGGAATGCATATGTATATAGGTATAATATACTGGGCATTCCAAAAGTTCTCGGCATCAAGAAGTCACAACATTTAAACGTTTTTTTTTTCAACATGGTCACATTTTTTATTCTTTTTGAATGGTGTTTAACGCCTGTTTTTACTACTGAGACACCACAGGCGGTGAACATTGGTGATACATGAAAAAAAAAAAGATATATTTTTAAGGAAGGAAACGTTCCAGGCCTAAGTTTAGGGTACCTCCCCGGCATTTGCCAGTTAGGATTGAGGAAAACCTGGAAAAAACCTCTGTCAGGGAGGACGGTCCTGGAGGGATTCGAACCAATAATCTCCCGCTCACGAGTCCGCGCCTTAACGACCTCGGCCACCCGTGACGGTATGGTCACCTTGTAAATCAACACACTCAGACCTTCCAACTTTTTAGTACCCTCAATAAAGATTTATTCATCTGTGAAAAATAAGCATATGTTTCTGCTTCAACCTGAACATTTGATGTGAATCTTCGTCCATCTAGCCATTTCTTCAGCAATAAAAACATCGTTGTGTGTCAAATCCGGTGAATATAACGTATGTGAAAGTCTTGGAAGTCAAGGTCATGGAGTGATGCTGCAACAATTCCAGACGTATATGAAGGCGATTATCGTGATGAAAGAAAACGTTCTTTTTCGCATACTTCAGTTGGGTCAGTAGTGAAGCGTAATACTCTCAGGTGATAGTTCTATCCATCTGGACAGAGTCCATGAGAAACACACCATGAGAATACCAGAAAATCGCAGTCAAGACTTTTCTCGCAGATGGAATACTTTTGCTTTCTTTGGTGCACTTTCACCTGTTAACACCCATTGTTTGGTCTGCACCTTCGTCCCTGGTTGGTAGTGATGGATCCATGTTTCATCTACTGTTATGAAATGTCGGAGAAACTCAAGGAAAATGTTTCAACACTCTTGCGAACTGTTCATTCGAATGCGTTTAGGACCATTGTTAACAAAAGCTGTACTCGTCCAGCGAGAAAGACTTCTCATACCCAATACTTATGCAAAGGAAATGAACTATTGCGGTCTTTGCAATGTCAGCCAACTCGCTTATCTTCAATCGCCGATCATTGAGTACGGCATTGTACATTTTTATAACAGTCTCCACAATGTAGCCCTTATTGCTCATCTTGAATAGATGTACGACCACACTTATTTTAGCAGCCCACCTTTTAACCATTGAAAACGAATGGGAAGAATCCTTTAATGAGGAATATAACTTCTTTGGTATCTCTGTAGGGGTTAAACCCTTTAAAATGAAGTACTTTATCACAGCTCGTATTTCAGTTTTAACCATTTTGAAGAAAATGCTAACACTAGTTTGTTTACACGATCGTCACAAACAAGAGACTGCGCTTACCCGTCTGAAAAGCTTATGTATATGGTTCTTACTTAACATTTGCAAGTTGGTGCATGAAATGTAAACTTTCATGATGATCTTCATGGCACGTATTATTTAAATTTCCACTGGGAGAAATGTATACAGATGTGACTTGGTCGTTGTCCACTTCCATTCTTTGTTTAATCACAGTTTTAGTGGCAGAATCATTAAGTTGTTGTTTAGTCCATTATTGAAATTCACAAGGATAATTTTAGTGCGCTCTCTGAAAGCGACAATCTTCTAAAAATCTCTTCAAATTCTTTGAATTTGTGAGCAAGGTCCATGAAGGTGTGCATTACAAAGTTATTAGATCATGAATATGCGCATTCTTCTTGACGATAAGAGCTTTTCCACCCAATGAAGCGCACTAGAGTTCAATATAGGGTCTTTAAAAAAGAATGGTGATTAAAAGGAGGCTCTACCTGGCAGTAATATTTGCAGATGTACAGATAGGTAGTGAACACCGGGTGTATACTATGTGAAGGCAAGAATCCCGGTTGTGTGTGCATGAGTCCTACGAAAATGTTGAAAGCCTGTGAGAGATGTATCAACGAAGTCCCCAAAAGTTAGTTGTTACAGCAAGCAGAGAATTAAGTGACTTGTGGGATATAGTGCGTAAGTGGTTATCACTTATCAGTTAAGCCGTTGCTGAAGTTCATTATCAGAGAAGAAAAAAAGTTTATGAGCTCAACAGCTAAAAAATGGCAACAGAATCCTGTAAAAATGAACAAAGGCTGCCCCGGCTGCTACAAATTCTACTTACTACCATGCAGATTACTTCAGCTAGATACTAAGCAATTGGATTACTTCTTTTCTTGGTCTTCTCATGACTAGCATTTTTCTGTAGCTCCTTACGAACTAAAGTGCCCATATCTCTTTCACAAAATATAAAGATAAAAAATCTACTTATCTTATACAAGTAAAAAAAAGAAATATATGCAAAAACGTGCCTTTATTCAACACCGTAAAACATGATTTGTTGTACGCGCTTTCCCTTGTTTAAAGTGAACTTCATTATTATATTAATTTAAAATATGTAAGTAAAATAAGTTTTGAGTACATTTCAGAATAAAACTTAGCTCAATATTTTAAAATGAATACTACTATAATATAATTACAGTTATTTTCATAGCCTTTAGTATTACTCCCTATGTTCATGTTTTATCTCCCAAGCACGTCCACCGCCACTGCGATTAGCTAAAGCCTGCAGATATGTCGTACATACCACAGAGGCAAATGCCATCTCGCGGATCTCATCTTCTTCCCAAAGAGGACGGACTTTCCTGACAGGAGAATTTCAGCGTTTCAAATCGCCGTCGTTTCTTTTCTTTGTGAGTGCAAAAAACCGTAAAATAGAGCCAGCTTTTCCGCAGTGGGTGGGAAAATGGGAGAAAAAACCGATACGGGGGCCTCAACGAGATGATGCTAGGGATGTGCATCCCCAGCCATATACACAAGTGCTCGTCCACCCATCTATCCATCTATCCATCTCTCCATGCGCGTAAACGAGGAAGTTTGTTAGACTTGATCAATGTCAAAGCTTGCCCACCCCACGCGCACATTATTGCACCCAAGTGAACCCTTTGTTTGCATTTAAGAGAGGAAATGCCGCCGCAAAGGGAATGGGGTTCTAATTCTGATTCATTGGGCTTCAAAATCCGGCTCCCGTGTTACCGAGGGGTAAAATGAAGTGCCAGCTATAAGTACCGGTGGCTAACTGAATGTTACAACCTTCATGTGTTTTAACGCTCCAAGGTAAAGGAGAATTGGATTACGAGAGAGTTATATAGGTACTTCTTTAATGTTGCAGCGAAATAGCACTATTTGATTAAGTGTTACTTCCCGAGAGGTAATCACGTCATTTACTTATGAAATTTTCATTGACAAATCACTTGTTGTCTAAATTTGATCAATTCATACTATCGGAGAAAATTAAAAGCATTATGAAGTTTGAATGAACAATTTGTCCTGGACTATTTATTTGGAATCTCTTCGGAATTAAGCTACGGTCGTGGTTCAACCCAAAAACTTCACTTTCTCATATATTTCCGTCTTCATCTTTGTTTTGTTGATTCTTTGCGTTCCGTTCACTGTTCTTTACGAGGGCTGGAAAGAAAATAGTGGCAACACTGTTGCCACGCTGTTAATGAACATGTGAGGGCGTTGTTGCTCTCAGCGTGTCTAGAGGAACGCCATACTTGCTCAACACTCAGCGTCACTAATGCACTATCTGTAGATCGACGAATATGACGAATATGAAGCTGTCGAGTAATGATGTAAATGTGGATCACCCTAAAGTAATGTTTTCTGAAAGAGAGTATGCATGAATTAAAATTGAGGTGGCACTTATTGGACCTCGAGGAAACTACCATATTGAACGGTGGTTGGTGGGTTGCCAGACTTTCGACAAGGACGCAATAGAGCGGAAGATACAGTACGTTTAGGTCTTATTACCCTTGAAACGCATTGCCTTAATTTGATTTAGTCAATGTGGAGACTGGTCGTTGATGGACAGTGAGGGAGTTAACCGCAGAAGTCGGAAGAAGTCACACTTCATTGTTGCAAAAGGACACTCCTCATCATCAACTAAAAAGGCTTCCAGAAGTGTGACAGTGGGTGGTGTTACACAGGATTATAAATAAGGAATGTGAAAGTCATCAGGTTCTAGAATAAACTTATGAATGGGTTGTCATTACTTTCTTTCCAGCCCTCGTAACTTTTCTTTACTTCTTCACTTGCTTAAATTAAACACTTTCATTATTGAAACAGGGTGTTTTTTTTTCTCCTTTTTTATTTCTAGCGTTTTATAGTAACATTTACGGTCTTTCTCATTTAGATTTTCTAACATCCCTCCTAGAAAAGTTTTTCTGACTAATAAAAGTGAGTCCGTTGTATACTTAATATCCACGTTCTCACAGACCTCCATGGATGGCCGAGGTCCTTAAGGCACGGACTCGTGAGTGGGAGGTCTGGGGTTCGAATCCCGCCAGGATCGTCCTCCCTGACTGAGGTTTTTTTTTTCAGGTTTTCCGTATTTCTCATAAATGGCCAATACCACGGAGGTACCCTAAACTTAGGCCTGGAACGTTTCCTTCCTTAAAAAAAAGCCTTTCCTAACATATAATTTCGTTTCATGTATCACCAGGGTTCAACGGGCGTTAAACACTATTTAAAAAAAACGCTCTCACAGCGTACAATAACTCATTCGATACTTGTTAATTATTCATTTGTTATTTAGTTTCGTTTAAAAGAGTTTTGTTTCATAAATAATAATAATAATAATAATAATAATAATTATTATTATTATTATCATCATCATCATCATGTAAGTTCTTTTTTCTTCACGTATTTACTCCTTATTTTATATGTGTATATTTCATTTACTTATAAAATTTATCAAAATATACTTTTGAAGAACTTCTTTTCTATTTGCATATTATCGTTTTAGTTCTGCATTATTAAAGCTCCATTTTTAATAAAATTAGATCGGCCTATAAAATGAACTTGCATACGATATAATTTCAATACGTTTTGTTATAAGCAATTTACAGTCTGCGAATTATGACAATTTTCTTGATTAATACACATTACATCTTTTTATCGAATATCACAGATAAAGGGCTATTCAAAATGACTGTCGGAGTTTCAATAAAACTGTTTGTGGACAGTATACCTATATAACGTATGGCTAGCTATGTTTGATACTCAAAGCTTAGGCCACTAGAAGCGGCAAGCTTGATCAACAGATAGCAGTGTTTGCATAGGCAATTTGTGCCCTTGAATGTCACCGTTACTATTGTCCATTATGGCGCTTATGCATGGATTCGTGCTCCCTCTTGTGGTTCGCTTACTATCGTGCGTAAACTGCACGTAACTGGCTGCCATTGCTGCCAACTTCGTTGAGGAGCCAGATACTATACACACTATAGAACTACTCTTGTTTCTGTCAAGAAGAGTTGGCCGCCACTTTTTCCTTTACATTACTGCAAGTTAATAAATAATACCATGTGCAAATGGTATTGTCGGAGGAAGGAGTTTTCTTTAATACTGTGCGGAAATTCCGGTAATAAAAGACTGATTTTGATGAAATCAAAGACAAACAACACATTCTCACTGTCATCTGAAGGCCAAACCAGCAGGCGTTAGAAGTCAAGCCTTGAAAGTTTCTCTATCAACCCGCATAGTCGTATATACTTTTTAAGTATATTTACATAAAAATTCTTCAATAGGCGTAAGGCTATCCTGCTATGTACCTACAGAAATAAATGCGATCTTAGAAGTGAAGAATCAAAAGTAAAAATAGGGATTTTCAATGTTGTTCGTTAGTAAAACGTTTATATGAATCTAAATAAAAGCGTTATCATTATCACCTAGTTCTAAACACTTAAAGTATTGCAACTTTTTAAGGTTCTTTTACCTATGAGTCGCTATTTAATATTGGGGATCTGAAGAAATTATGAAATATATAACTTTTCTGTTAGCAACACTGGAAAGAGCATGCCTAGATTAGTAACCATAGCGGAAGTTAGCTTGCGACACTCATTGTTGCAACTGCAGCAAAATGTTAATTGCAGTCGTGGGCTCATTGTCTTATGTCCTAAAATGGAGATGATTTGAGAGCATTCGTTCGATGATTCTTTATTATTGTAAGTGAGGCTTGAGACCACAAGAATGCGTGAAAAACTATAAATAGATTTTTTGTACAAGTCTATAACCGGTTTGCAGGGTTTAGACGTAGGAGAACAGCCTTGAAATTTGAGAACACAGGGCGTCCATCAAAAGCAGTCAAGAGTGAAATAATCGGTCGTGTATAAGCCTTATTGAAGAACGATTCGTGAGGGACTTAAGGAAGGTTGAAGAGACTCTATACATTAATTCGCCGCAGTTTTCAGAAATCCTGCACGCATATATTCGTGTGAGGATTTGTAGTCTCTGGGAACTCCAAAACTCTCACAGAAGAACAAAAGGCAGCAAGATAGGAATGCAGTCAGAAAATCATTCACCGTTTCGACAAAGGCTGCTCCCGGCATGTCAACAATATCTTCCCTGTTGACGAAAGCTGGGTTTGCCAATATGACCCACAATTAAAGAGAGAGTCGCGGGTGTGGAGTTTCCGAAGTGAAACTCCACAGTGAAGGACAGGCGATGTCGATGTGTAGGGCGGAAGATGGTTGCCACTTTCATCTCAACAAGTGGTCACATTGAACTATTTTACTCCAGGAACAAAAAAAAACAGTCACTGCCAACTGGTACACGATAGTTTGCCTCCCCAGAGTCTTCAGAACAATGAAATGTCTCCAAAACATCGGGAATCACTGACTGAACAGTCCAGGTCTGATTCCCTGTGGCTTCTTCCTGTTTCCAACTAACAAGGAAAAGCTTAGGGTCATCTGTTAGGAATAGAGATGAGATTGGTGCCATTTCTAAAGAAGTATGGTGTGACTGATGCGAAATAGGCGGCGTTTGTAAAATATGGCCTTGACTTAATAGAATCCCGAAAATTAAATCGTTAGGATGATATAATTATAGACAACTTCCCATTTCGCTCACCTGGAGCTCTCATAAAGATTACCTGCAGTCCCCCTCCTACCCTCATTTCGTTAGTTCTTTTTTTCAAATACTCCAAATTTTCTGCTGCGTTTCCTACCCAAGGCCCAATGCCACATTCGGAGATTGCTACCATAACGTAAAATTAGAGCCATCAAATTTCTTCTAGCAGTACCCGAACTTTTAAATTTTACCTTGATGCATTTTCTAATATGAAATATAAAAACAATGTGCAGAAAATTATAAATTAAGCACTTTGAGAACAAGAACAAGAACAAGAAGGAGTCACGGAAGTTGTTTTACTGCTCTACCTGCGTCAACATTAAATCCGTCATGTTAAGAGTCCTCATGCAATACTAACCACTGTCGCTAGGTGTTTCTGATGTTCAATGCAGCATTTGTGTTTTGAAACCTACTGAGTGGTGCAGTAATACAAAACGCTCGTCTTGAAATTAGGCAAAACTTATGGTTCCAACATGACGGCGTCTCTGCACATTTTTAACCTGCAGTTGGTAATCACCTAAATAAAACATTTGGGTACATATGGATCGGGCGCGGTGGACCAACTAGGTGGCTTCCACGGTACACCAATTAAGTACGCGCAAGTAATATTTAGTTCTCATTGTGTACCAGGACTCAGAGACAGTACGCACATAGTAAGTTACGTTTCATTTTGAGTGGCAAAAGAAGAGGTTTCATAACACCAGATTTAAATTATGATGGTGCAACGCTCCTGTTAGTATACTGCATCTGCGACCCCATGATTCCTAAACTCAAAATCTTAGTTTGGTACTGTCTTTCTACTGTACAATTTTCTGCACGTTGGGTTTTCAGCACCTGTATATAGAAATCTTTTTTTTTTTTTTTTTTCGTACTAGCCGTGTGTAGGATACTTGTTGGAAAGGATAAATCAAACTTGAAAATTTCGGGCCATGGCCAGGATTCGAACCACGGGTCTTCAGCCTTCAGTGCCGACGCACTAATCAAATGAGCTACGGTGTCCGTGTGAAATACTATTACTGCATTACTGTATGAATTTTATTTCTGGCTTCGCAGTTGTATAATTTAATATCTAAGCGTTAGATTTTAAACTACTTTTTCCAAAATTAATTACTGATATTCTTCTAAGATAATACATATCAAATTCCTCACCATTTATGAATCCAGTATTTCATAAAATAGTCTTACATTGGAGCGTTAATATATAATAACCATTGAAAAATGATTTTTCATATATAAACAAATATGTTAATATTAAACGTGTTCATTTATATTTAAAATAACAATAACTAGAGAAGCAGAAAAAAAGTTAAAATACTTATAAATTAGTTTGTAGTGCGATAGAAAATCTGTGACTTTCTAAGTGTTTTGTCCTTTTTCAACTTCTCTAGTTATTGTTATTTTAATTACATTGTTCATAGTGTTACATTATATTTCATTTATATTGATATAAAATGTTCTATTGCTATTTTTACTGAAGTTAAATTTATTATTTCTACAATGGATTTTTAAAATTGGATTTTTGTAAGCCTGAGCTGATTATACAAATCTTCACCAACTGTCTACAAATCTGAATTACAAATTAAAATAATTTCTGTACCTTTATGCTATATTTTGCCATTTTTATTCAAAGGTATATGAAAAGAAGATATGTATGTGTCTTAAAAGTGTTTCATTATGAGACAAGAACTTGTTAGGAAGGTACCTTTGAGCAGTTTGGTTTTCAAAAAAGTTTATCGTCTTATCCCCGTTCATATCCAACGAACTAGGCCTTAATTAAACACAAGGCTAGGCAGTGTCACCGTGCACGCGAGGTGCAGGTGCCTGGTTCTTTCCTTTCCTCTCTTTCTTCTCTCTCTCCCCTTGCAGAGGGGAAGGCACTTTGGGAAGTGATCCTCTTAAAACTCGGAGACAAATAATATCCTGCGACGCCAGAAGTAGATGTATGTTATGTTTTTACTTTATCGAGAGAAAACCTCAAGTGGGCAATCAATCAACTTTCCCCTCTTGCGAATGGGAGACAATTCCAACTCAATATAATTTCTCAGAAGGAAGAGATGAAGAAAAGTAGATCTTTGAATCATCAGTTCTCAGAATCTTTGACTCAGGAAGGTTATAAATGTATAAGATATAGTTTGAATGCTCTTAAATAATAATTAAATAATGTATTTTCTCAGAGGCACTACCTTTATGGATAGTATAGCTACGTTTCCCAATGTTTGAGCTCGATAAACAAAAGTAGACATCAAATTCTATAAATATAGTTCAGTGCGTTTAACAAAAACTAGTCTGTATTACTTCTAGTGAATGTAGAAAACATTTACCTGCTTAGATGAGGATTATTCACACTCCTTTAGCATTCTGGTCTCTGATTTGCTGATAAGTGTTGAATACAATATCTACAGCGATTGTACATTATCGCAACAAAGTTGCTCTATATCATCACAACCCTAAATCTATGAAATTTAGAAGGCAAAACTATTGAACTACCTCGTCATAAGCTCTATCCATTAAATGTCTGGGTTTGGCTGACAATGCAATGATTTCCCATTGTTTACGAACCACATTTGATGCTTTTGAAGCCCTATGGCAATTGTTTTTATGCAAAATGGTGTTAAGATTTCGTTAGAAAGGTCTATGAATAGGTTCAAATTGCTAAAAAAAAATGCTTTTTTATCTAAGCAGGTTCATTGTATGGCACTGAATAGGAACCAGAGAAAGCATGCCTTATATACATATCCCACATGTAAATAGGCACTGTTTTAGGATCTGTGTGGCGCTTGTGGTCGGATAGGGCATAGTAGCTAAGATGGATGAGTAACGGCACTGTAAGCCGGAGCTCCATGGTTCAAGTTCTGGCTGTGACTCCTATCTTACTTTCATTTACGAATTGCATTCATCTTCAGTTATTTGCCTATGTTTACTCTTCATGCTGACCATTAAGTCACATGATATAAGTGTAATCCAATGGCATTTTCTGTTGTCCATTTCCACTTGAGGTTTCTGATTGTGGATTTAACATTTTGAAAACTGTCTTTTAGCTCGTTGTCTTTTTATTTATTTTTACAAGAAAATGCACTGGGCGTTACTGACCTGCTTGGAAGCACATCTTAAAACTAGAGAAGAAAACCCTAGAAATTGATTGTATTTCGTGTTAGGTTTTTGGGTCACCAATACGCTTTGAAATTGGATATGTAATAGTTCTGAAGGCAGGGCACACTCACAGATGCCAACCTTTCAGATGGGTTATCCGTAATCCCATAGTGTGAACCTCTGGCCCTTCCAAAAATGCAGATCTAAAGCGTTAAGTAAGTAACATGGTCATTCCTGTGTGCAACATTCCCGATTCTTTTTAATACTGCTGTCTTATTGCCAGTGGAAGCAACTTGAGAGTTTACACGCTTCAATTTACACAATCAATCAACACGAAATTAAAACACACGAAATCACAGTTACTTTGGAAGTTGGAACAGCAAACACGAAAGAAAAATAAATGGAAACGGAAATTTTCCAGCTGATTAACAAGCTATAAGCTTCTACATCAAAGTTTCTTTTGCTATCGCAACCGGTTCAAACATTGAACAGAAACGAAATTTTGTCCGCTTGGTTGCCACACGATTTATGCAGAAAGGTGTTGACATTTTTCTCTCTTTTTCTCTTTATGATTCCCCACCTCCTGTCGGGATAATTTTTAGTTTAATAATAACTTTTCGCTTGATCGTATTTTCGTAATAGTGGGGGGAGGGTAGTGCATGATAATTACGGTGGATAAACCATAATAGGCATCTTTGCATGCTAGATCCTTACTGCTCTATTACAAAGGCCATCTATTTTATCTCGAAAGTGAAAGGAAGACAACAATAAAAATACTGAAATTCAGAGAAAATGGATGCAGAACAAGGTTTTCTCCCTCCTACGTAACATGAATAGTAGCTGTTGAATTCATGGATATTTCAGTTTCTTCTTTTCAGCTTCTGAAACATTTATACACGTTATCTCTTTAACATATTCCAATTCTCTGTCATTATTTTAGTTCTTTCCATGTAAACCTGTCTTGCAAACATAACTATATAATCTTGTGGCAGTGTATATAGCCTGCTTATGGCCATCAAAGACCTGTCTCAGAAATACCCTTTGATTATTGATAATTATCACATAGTAATTTCTAAATTACCATGAATAATTTATATCGAAAAAATACGAAATAAAAAAAAGAATTGGAATGGTATCTAATACTATAATAATTGTAGTATGTGTATAAATCAGAATAATGAACAGATAAGTCACTGATGAGAACATCTCAACACGTCCCTCGAAATTTTGTAGCGACTTTTCTGCAATCACACTGACAGACAAAAATATCTACTATTACAGAAATAAAAGAAAAACGATGTAAACGCCATAAAGTATAAAAAAGTTAACAAGATGGCAGACCTAGGAGAGGTATGTAATGTTTTCTAACATGCATTACACTCGACAGATCAATCGCGAGTGGGGGAGGGGAGAAGTGACAAACACCTGAGCCCGTATCGATGCCGTCATTTGTCACCATCTTCACTCCACCCTGTCAATTCTCTACCATTCCTTCTTCACTGTTACACTGATCCGCTGCTATTGCACAAATAGTAGAAAATCCTTAAAAATAATACACTGAATGGTTCGGTATAGACATACATTATGCTAAGAGATGCGCTCTACTAAATTAACAAAAATGTATGCTATATTCATATTTAATATGGGCAATTAAATGGCAAATATATTAAACTTTAGGCAAAGTTTTTAGAATCAATGATATGCATTACAAATGATTTTAAAACTGTCGTGTAAGCATTTACAATGTAGCCTTAAGGCCATGCTGTTCGACACTTTGACAGACTGTATTCACTGCCCTTTATTGTATCTGCTAATAACAGTATAGTATACGCTGACATAAGCGTTACATTAGCAATCAAAATGTAGTTTAATAAACCAGAAGGTAGAACGTACTAAATACTCTAAAACACATAAATGAACAAAAGCAACGTTATACACAATCTTTGTCCTTATTTCCTTCTTCCTCCGTACTTTTGGCATTGCTGTCTGTATCAATAATTTGGTCTAGCTTCTTGCCATTGAAGAACTCGCAGTAGTTCGAAATACAGCAATTTCAAGTGTGACTCTTTCTCATTGTTTTATCTTTATCTACTTTTATTATTAGTGCTAATTTGTTACATTGTTAATAGTGTTTCTTTATTTTTATTTTTCATTAATATTATATATATATATATATATATATATATATATATATATCGTTTATGTCATCGTTTTATGGATCTTCTATTATTTCTGAATTCTTTTGGTTTATAATTTTTAAAACAATGTGATATTCTTTCTTTCATCTTCTTGTTCGTTCCCATATCGTAAATTACTAATCCCTAATTACTCTCGTATTTCTTCATTTCTCTTATGGTCAGTTTTCTTATATCAAGCAATTACCCTGAGATATTTCATCTTATTTACTTGTAGTCTATATGTATTTTTTCTGTCATGATCCAAATTTCACAACATAAAATAGTTTCGGAGCTTACAACAATTTATTACAGTTTAATAATTATATCTTTTATTGCTTTATTTTGTAGCAATTTTCTTATAATACTATTTATGCAATTAAAAGTTTTAGTTTTATTTGTCTGGTCCGTTCTGTTTTTGTAACATGTGACATTCTAAAAAGGTTAACACTTCTTGTTTTCTTAGCTTATTTTCTATTATAATTTTTTCTCTTACCTTTTTCTCCTTAAATACCGTAAATTTACTGTTATTCGTATTATAAGTATTTCATAATATATAGATATCATCAATAATCAGGTATTTCCTAGTTATTTTATTCATGTCATATTCTGAATTTTGTAAATTGAATCGGAACTTAGAAACAATAATCTTATCGCCAGCAAACATAAGAGTCTGAGCAAATTCTTCTACATTAAAAGTCTTAGGTAAAAAACTATGCTTAAGCGTGCGCAACAAACCGTTAATCTTCAAAGGACCTATCAATATCAATGTGCAGAAAAATGAAATGTCGACGGCTGCCAAGAGCGAGCCAGTGATTTCGTATTGTAAAAACTGGTACTCTGCAGGGACTTTGTGATGTGATTTGCGTTATACCTTATATATATATATATATATATATATTATAATAGGGCTTAAAATTTTCGTCAGAACAGAGAATAGTTAATTATATCTGCTACGTAAAAACAAAATCATGAAAGTATTACAGAAGAACAATTCGCGGCAAGTTTCCTGGAGTAGCATATGAGTTCGAAATTGTACTTGCATTGCCAAGAAACCGAAACCAGAAGAACGATTTTTAACAGAGAGAGAAAAAAACATTTATGAGATTGGGTTTCATTTCTTCTTCATCAGAGTCTTTAGCATGACTGACGCAGCAAATGGGTGTATCTGTTGATGAGTAAGTTATGTAATTGGATCATTGGTCATTTGTATGAAGAATTTCTTGATCCAAACTTAACTTTTCTTTATTTCAATACCTACCATAGTACAACAGGCATTGGAACAATAACAATTTTGGTCAACTTGAGCTTTACCTTATGGCCAAAAGATAGGCGCATGGGTGCTGTTATTGCGAATATTATATTTTATGAAGACAAACTTACTGCTCATTGATAGATAAACGACAGACTCAACCATATTTTTTTCTAATCCGGCATGTAAGAATATTTTATATCAAAATGATACGAGTTCACACCACACACACACACACACACACACACACACAATAAAACCATCCCAAACAGCGGGTGATGTGTGCGGAAAAGAAAATATGGAAGCTATAATTATTAACTGGTTTTTGTGACCCCTTAGGTCCTCTGGTTTAAATATGTGCGATTTGTATTTATGGGAGCAGGTTAAATGACATAATACCTTACTATTTTATTGCAGTGAAGTCATTCAAAAGAAACTAAACAATTCGGGAAAACCACAGAAAGCACGTGATCATTTTAAAGTAGTCAGATTGAACCAAGAACCTTTCTCATTAAATGATAACGCAC
The DNA here is from genome assembly GCA_030762175.1 of Metallyticus violacea. Classification (NCBI taxonomy): domain Eukaryota; kingdom Metazoa; phylum Arthropoda; class Insecta; order Mantodea; family Metallyticidae; genus Metallyticus; species Metallyticus violacea. The sequence continues at coordinate 64,562,891 of CM060835.1, forward strand.
AATTTTAAAAAAATCAATATATTCTTCTCACCAGAATCAGAGAGAACTGGTATACGTTTAAAAGATAAGGACATCTTGCGCCAGCCAATGTTTTAACTTGAGGGCCAAATAGGCACTTAAAAAGTGTTTCCACTACGGCAAACAACATGAGTAACATAAGTACCGAGTTCCAGAAACTGTATTATAGCAATTAGCAGAGTGGTTGGCAAATCGTTACGCGCATTTAAACGGAGGTATAAATGGAGGGAGGAAAGGAAGAGTAAAGAAAACTTACGGCAGAGGCCATTGCATGAAGAATGCACGATATACACATAATGTGCGAAGCTCCAGTAACTCAATTATTCAGGTTTGGAAGGGGGCTGGCTGGTGACGCTGCTGTTATGGGAACACACCGTTAGCATCTCGCCTTCTATGCTTTTTATTAGATTATACTTTCATACCGGAGGCGGCTGGTGCTTGGGGCTAACAGCGATATCTCCGTGGAAGACTGCACTACAAGCCTTATCTTGTTTATCCCTAGAACAGTATTATTTTTCTGAGATTCCTTGACATTGAAGCCTTTACAAAAACCATATTCTTACCTATATGTGCTTTTGATTGGCCAGTTTCATGATATTGTTTAAGCAGTGTCATTATAAACAGCCTTATGTGCGTAAGACAAGCGGTTGGAATATTGCGCTAATTTTGCGATTGTTTTAATAGCTTATTAATTCTGCTTCTCTAGTTTTCATTAAATTAGCTATTTTGCTCTTAAAAGGTGCTTTAGATTATATATATATATATTTTTTTTTTCTTACTCCTCATGTCCCTCGTACTCCCACCATATATATTTTCTCCCTAAAATTCACAAAGAAAACTGCCCAGGCCGCCCGATAGTAGCCAGTTTCGATTCCCCCACTGAACGTATTTCCGCTCTAGTAGATTGTTGGTTGTAACAGCCATTTGTTACATCTAGACCATGCTATATCAAAGATTCCTTCCATTTTTTTGAGTTTACTAAAGAAAGTTGACCCTTCGGCACATTCTGATATACTTCTTGCCACTATCGATGTGACGTCACTCTATACTAACATTCCCCATCATGAAGGATTAAGTCCTGGTGTGTAGTGGTTACCATACTTGCCTCCTATACCCAAAACGCGGGTTCGAACCCGGCCAGGACCAATGGATTTTTTCGGGCGTAAAAATCCTAAGTATGGCTTCCTTCGGAAGGGAAGTAAAGCCGTGGGTCCCGTGTCGTACATTTGCGGCACGAAAAAGAACCTCAAGCCTGAAAGAGAAGCCTCTGAGCAAAATTTGTCGGCCGTTTCACGCCCTGAGTTGAATGAGACGCTGATGACCTGAGCTGTTAAACAGCGTCCTTAAATAAATCAATCAAAAAAAATGAAGGATTAGCTGCTGTTAGACATTTTTGGACACTCGAGCACCTACCCATACCCCATTCGCAGATTTCATTTGTCATCTTGCTTATCTGGTCCTCCTCGCAATGCGTTTAGTTTTGATAATAAACATTATCTACAAATTAGAGGTACTGCGATGAGCACCAGATTGGCACCTTCTTATGCCAATCTGTTTATGGCTCGCTTAGAGGAAGAATTTCTTAAGTCAGAACCTTTGGCACCATTATTATGGCTGAGATATATTGATGATATATTCGTGCTTTGGACTCATGGCTCAGAATCTCTCGAGCAGTTCCTTACTAATCTTAACTCCAAGTTTTCAGTTAAGTTCACTTCTTCTGTCTCTCCTTATGCTGCTACGTTCCTAGATATTGATATTTCTTTATGCAATGGCTCTTTTCTTACGTCTGTGCACATTAAGCCTACATTTACTACAGTATCTTCATTTTGATAGCTGTCATTTCTTGCATATCAAAAGATCTATTCCTTTGTCTCTTTCAATCCGTGGTCATCTTCTTTGTAACAACTTTTCATCTCTTGACAAGTATATTAAAAACCTAGCTCAAAAGTTCCAAGACCAAAATTAACCTTCCTCTCTTTTAAAATCCCGTATAATCCCAGCGCACTAAACTTTCCAATGCAAACCTAAAAATTCTAATAATGACTTCATTAACCTTGTTACTACTTACGTTCCTCGAATTGAAAGCATTAGACTATTTTGAAAGAATCTCACGATACCTTGTTAATGCACTCATCTTTAAATGATTTTTCTAAATTTGTACCCCGCCTTACTTTCAGAACATCCCCTAACCTTAAAAGTATATTTCGCCGTAACCTATCCTCTCCGAATTTAGCACGTCCCTTTGCTGGCTCGTATCCTATCCAACATCCTAAATGTAAAACCTGTGCACTAATTATGCCGTGCAAATCATTCCACAGTCCGAATTTATCCAGAGAATTTAACATTTCTTCATTTGCTACCTGTTCTTCCAAGAATGTCGTATATATGTTATCTTGTAAGCTTTGCAAGGCATTTTATATTGGTTTAACTTCTACTGTTGTTTCGCTACGTATGAACAATCACAGACGTTCTGTTAAAACCAAGTCTCCCTTGCCGGTTGCCCAACATGGCTTATCTCACTGTAAGGATTTTGATGATGCTTTTAATCGAACATTTATTGATGCGTTACCTACACAATGCTATGAAAGTTTACTCAGAGATAGAGAAATTGCAGCTATATTTTTACATAAAGCGCGTATACCACCTGGTTTAAATCTTACGTATTAATCCCCCCCTCCACACTCTCATTACTAGTTTCATCTGTTTCCATGCATAACGTTACCTTCGATACTCAATACTTACTTTTATCACCTTCACTTGTCTAGCTTCTTGCCATAGAAGAGCTATATATAGCAATTCGAAATATAGCAATTTCAAGTGTGACATTATCTAAGTATTTTATCCTTATCTAATTTTATTATTACTGTTAATTTGTCACATTGTTAATAGTGTTACTTTGTTTTTATTTTTCCTTTATATATATATATATATATATATATATATATATGAGAGAGAGAGAGAGAGAGAGAGAGAGAGAGAGAGCTAGGAACGAAGACATTTCAAATTATAAATACAGCACTTTTAACATCTAAAAAATAAGAAAAAAGGTCATATGTACCATTATTCAATATCTTATTATTTATTTGGTTTACTTAACGACACTCTTTAACATCTCAGGCTTAGGCGACCCATTTAATTCAGGGATTGTAATAACAGATAAATTTCGCTCAGAAGTCTCCTCTTTTAGGGATGAGGTTCTTTTACATGACGTATATCTACGATATGGGATCAACGGTTTTACTTCCCTATAGACTTTTATGCCTTAAAAATCCATCCACTTGGCCGAGTTTAACCCACGACAGTGGGTCTACGAGGTAAATACGGTTATCATTTGATTACTAGGACCGACTCCATGATGTCATTTCCAAGTACATATTCTCGTTCATTATATCGATTGGGATCATCTGAGAAAAACTTTGTTAATTAAGGTAAATAGAGGGCGATTGGCATGCTGGAACTTGTTTGCAAATCGCACTAACTAGTTGAATATGAGCATTTTCTTGGTCAAAGTACACGAAGCTAGAAGCAATTTATTTTCTGGTTAGAAGTAAACAACTAATATAATTATAAATATTATAAAAATTGTTTCCATTAATGTATCTGTCAATATCGACCAATGCATAAAATATATTTTTAATGTTTATATACAATTTTATAACAATAAATATACACCTATGACTACTACTGCCGCTACTTTCGACAATCCAGAATAGTTACGAAAAAATTGATTACGTTACAACCTGCTGAAATAGGAATTTTAAGGAAAGTTAAAATGTGGTTTTGAAGATTTTGAGATACTATCGAAAATATATTAAGAAAAACAAGATAAAAAGACATTTCGTAATTTATGGCATGTAATTGACGCCAATAAAGTTTATATAGACTTATTATATTGCAGTTTACTGCCAGTTGGTTTATGATGCTATCATAAATTCGTAATCTTTTTTAACATTAAGTCATGGAGGACATTTACTGCCACTGGCGCACCAAGCAAGTAAGAATTTCAGTCAGAAACGATAAGAACCTGTCGTTATACAGAGGATCTTTCACTTGTGTGACATTTTCTACCAATGAAATATAATGAATATTTGAATTTCAACGAACCACTGCGGCATATCACTGCAAATATGTCGCAATTTGTTGCCGCATGGACGTGAACTTTTGTGCTCAATGTTACAAATTCTGTTTTCCCAGAAATCCGTGAAAAAGAATCGATTACTCGAAACAACAAAATCGTGAAAAGTGAAAGAAAACTAACCACTCTTATTGATAGCTTATTGATTCTCGTAAAACATGTGACACAAGTTGAAATTATGAAAATTTACTCCTAAATAGTAAAACAATAAAAGCACAACATGAGCAATTAGCATTGTGAAATCTCTATTTTGTGCTTCTAAGTTGGCATTAGTGAGTAAATCGAATTGTAACAACCGTCTTTGTCTGTTCTCGAGACGCACGATTTCTGAACATATAGCTATTCATAGACATTAGCTTAAAGATTTTATACTATTATTAATATTTTGTAAGTGAATTCTAAGAATATATTATTTTATTTTAATTTTATTTGTGAAATATTCTTAATAAATATCACTCGATGTTCCCAGCTTACTAGATAAATTTCTCAGCAAACTCAGAACATCGTGTGATATTATTTGTGATAAATGAATCCATAAGCTGAAATTTAACAATTCTTAAACGGGCAAGACAGTGATATATTTAGGAAAGATCAGAAAGAATTATAATATAATTGCAGAAGAGGAAGAAATTAAAATCACAGTGATTTATAGTATTGACAAACTAAGAAAGATCATTTTATATAAAACACGAGTATGGCTAAGAAAAGGATCTAAGGAATATAAATGCGATTCTTGATAACTATGATGTTAATTACCAAAAGGTATTTTAGAATATACTTTGTAATACAAAAGGATACATATTATTGATAAAATTGAATTATTTCGTAAGGAGCATACCTATTTTGAAATGCGGAATAATAATACTTGGTTTTTTTGGGAGGGGGACGAAGAGAAGAAAGAAGGAAAAGAAAGAGTAAAAACGAAATAGGACCGACCCTACCGCAGTTCCTCTATTTGCATTCCATTATCACCTAGCAACGCAAAGCACGAGCCTTGGCTTAAGTTATACCGCGGTTAACATCGAACTCCCCTCTGCCCATTAAGGAGATAACCCTCCTGTTGAGTAATCTGCCCAATCGGGTCTCAACCGCAAGCCCCCTGTGCAGTAATCGAGATTCGAGCCAAAGAGCTGTAGAATGCAGGCCACGTGCTACCTGGGGTAGGTTTCAGGGGGACTGAGAGCTCCGTGTTATTTCCGGGCTTGCGTGCGCCCTTGTAAACACCCTCCTGTCAGCTATCTCAGTTTGACAGCTCCTTGACAACCAATCTTCCGTGCGCCCAAAATAAACCTTATATCCATCCAAATCTCTGCGAAATGCCTACTTCCTGCTTTATGAATAACTGAGGGCCACCAAAAAGGTGAGCGCAGCGCGTGCGTGTGTGCGAAGGTAGCTTGCACAAGGACCACTTTGTACCACACTTTTCCTGTCACAAAAGAATGCTTCAATATTATAACAGGCGAGAGAAATATCGCTAAGATCATTACTCTGCATACACGGTCCCCACACATACTTTAAGAGCGTTGCATGTTTACAACCGAAAGTGAATTTGATGTGATTGTTCCATTGGTGCCCGTATTTTACAATCGTATGCTCACAGACATATACATACACAATTTTGTCACTACCGGGTGGAAAGAGTCATGAGTTAAGGAGACAGTTCTATATATATAGAAACAAATGAAAAATATAATGAATTTTATATTTTGAAAACGTATTTCAGAAATAAATAAAAAGTTATGTGCATATTTCATGCCTTATAATTCAAATATCGAATAATTACGACAAAGAATAGCAGCAAGTTTTGTTCTCTTAATTTTTTTTTTTCTTAAATCGCTTCGTTTCGAGCTACAATTCAGCATTCTTACTTTGTATAAATCAGCATTTTTAACCGAAGTTCGGTGTAAGCACGGTAACACAAAGTGCTAATTGGTTTTATTTTTGCTGTAACTGTTTTAGTTTTGTATACCTTTCCTACTATTGTAGTTGTGTGAGAGTTGCTTTATCACTCATATCCTTTCCCTACCTATTTGCTTTTTAAATCAGCCTTCATCACAATTGGATATATGCTCTTAAGTAAAAGTAACAAATTATCTTTAATTGTTCTTCGGTTCCACGAGTTTAGAGATCTTGCAATCTTATGATAGCTATAAAGCATTACCTTTTTTTTCTAAGCAAAAGAATAACGTGCTATCTTGGCACACAAAAAATGTATCTTCTGTGTTACAATACAAATATTGCAAATTTTAATAAAGGATTATTATAGCAGATGGCTAAAAGTTGCGCAGCACCTGAAATGTTAGTTGCATTTGCAAACACATCGCTTAAATTTTAATCCATGGTATATTATATACACATATATACGTTTTATTAATTTTAATGTGCTTTTCAATAAGAGATATCATGATATAAAACTACTGTTCCATAGCAATGTTGGAAGATTGTTGGAGAATTTTAGTCGTAAGTTGCCTTTTGAGACTGTCTCGATTATGGCAATTCCATACACCGGAGAAGACCGGGATTTAGTGTTGTCGTTTCAAAGAGTTAACCCGCCAGTGTTGATATTACTAGTCTATCTTTCAAAACAACTTGAAAAAAGGAAAAGTAACTACTTAAAAAGCAAATTTGAACATGCGCGAACCAGAAAGATATTAGTGGCTCCTGTACAAGTTCTAGAACGATTAGAATTTCCTACCATGCATTTCATTCTTCAGAGAAGCTAATGGCTTACAACGATGATGGAATGAACGAGCAGATCATGCATTACTGCACAAAAAATCAATTTACACTGATAAACTTCAATCCAATGGCAAACAACTAGCGCAAAATGATATTGCATGGTATATGAAAGGACCATATCACCAGTGCACACACTTTCAACACAACTTGACCATTCCTAAGTGTAGAATATTTCCCAAATCTCTAAAAGAAGTTCAAGCTTCTTGGGCTGCTCAGGAAAAGGTAGTTCATGATAATATCTGCCCCCTTCCCCGTGATTTTCAGTAAAGGGGGGTTCCAATTTTAAGAATGGATTTTCTTTAACAACCCATTACTTCTATGCAGAAGATATTAAAGAAGTTGGTGTCACCAAAGGATATATGTCTGTGACCTGCAGCATAAGAATAGAACGTTTTACCCCTATAAACTTTCTAATGCATGTCCATACTTAAAAATTGAAAGGTTTAAAGATATTGATAGGGTAATTCTATTAATGTAATTTCAAATGCAGTTCAATAAACTTCTTCTTTACCAATTTCTGAGAAAATACTTTGAAATTCCATTCCACAAATTTAACTGTAAGGTAATGAAAACTATGTGGTAATATACCACTGGTTTGATTCCCTACACTTTTCTAATTTCACATGAAAATATTACTATTCTAGAGAAGTACTCTGAAGAATTTGAAGAACCGCTTCAGAAGCTGCAAGAAAAAACATTTTTGTTGTGTGACTTAAATGCATTATGCTAACAACACACTTGAGACAAATATAATGCTCCTAGTACTCGTTCACCAACACCAAAAATGCTAGGTTCTCTGAACAAGTTATGCTCGCTATATAAATGTAAACAGTGGGTAGAAATCAGTTTTCTTCTTAAAAGTTTCCTCTTAATATTGCCACTTTACAATCCTGAATGCATTTAACTGTTTTGAGCACCAGAGAAACGAGACGTCAGTTCGACAAAAGGAAATAAATTATCAATACACACACTGTGATTATAAAGCTCGAAATAGGATTTACAGCATGTTCACATTTATATGAAAATGCCATTATCGACTGATATACTGTGTTTTAACATATTTCTGCATCGATGCCGCATAGAAAACACACAAAACAGCTGTAACATCAAGCATTCTTTCTTAAGGAAAGAAAGAAAAATAAAAGAAAAAAACACACCAAACTTTCCTCGCAGTGTTAACAGTATATTTTTTTTTTTTTTTAAAGCTGAGCTAACCTAACCAAAAGTTGCAACTTATGCGTTAACAGTATAAACTTGCTATGTATTATCCTCCACAAAAAAGTAAAATTTATTATAGTAAGAAAAATGAAGACAAATTATGAAGATTAAAAAAAAATTGTTGGGTCCTGGGGGTAGCTAACCCACTACCTTCCCATTTGGTGGCATGACACTCGCTCTAACAAAATGAGCCACAAGGCCGATATGAACAACATGGCAATTATCTATGTACACTAGTTGACTGGAGTTGCGCTCGGTTTTCACCGCTGTTCTCCGCTGCCTTCGTGAAAGGAGGCGTGACTTGGTTCCCAAGCGATAGAGGATGTACGTTACTAAGATTGACTATCCGATGACCATGGTTCCTAGCGATCTCAATTTCGTATGTTCTGCACCCTGACCTCTTCGTTTTAATCAACTGAACAATTTCGCGTATGTCTGTGTTATCAGAATGCGGAATGTTCATGGTGAACAACCGAGCAATTATATCCGCCTCGCTGATGTTTTATCTAATTGAAAGGAATGAATGCTAGAATTGTCCCCATAACAATGACAGAGATGGGCGATTGGGGAAATGATTGTTCCGCAAACCATTTTCTGAACAGAACTTATATTCTGTAGTACTCAGGTTTGTTCTAAACGTTAATTTACATTCTTGGACAAAATACGTTTCTGTGCAACCGGCATTGCAAGCAGTAAGCCGCCTCCTTTTATTAATTGAAACTTCGACGCCACCAGAGCAGTCTTCGTTGTGTGATTCTGATTCACCCATGTTTCGTCTAAATATAAGATGTGCCAGTCGCTCTAATTTCACGCATTGCTCTCAAAAACACAACCCTCTCAGCGATTATGTCACCTCCTTCCAAAAGAAAATTTCTCTTACATTACACCACCTTTATTATAAGCCCTGTTATTCAAGCTGCACACATGAAATGCTTAGCCCTTTAAACCTAATTAATTTCTTCATTTTAGATGCTGGTATATGTGCAGTAGGAAACTCCCCGTTCTATGCATGCCAGAAATCAAGGTACAGAACTTATCAAAGGCATCTAGATCAGTTACCTCTTTTTTTGTGCAAATGGCTTTGACCTGGAGATCTAAAAAGAAGAGAACGATTCGGGAATGATCTTGCTTCGTTAGGGGAATGATCTTGCTTCGTTAGTAATTTTCGTTACAATCCTCATACCAATGCGTTCTTCGCAGCACCGCTACCTGAGATACCGGCCATGTGCTTTGGGTCGGCTGTCTGCTTCTTAGAGAACTGGTATATGCAAACCTGTATGTTTACGCGTTTCTTGTTCCGTGTATTGCTCTAATATTTTAAAAACAGAAATCAAAGCACAAACTGCAGGAAGACAGCTGAAATCACACTTCAACTCTCAGACAACAGAACACACAAGACTCCCGACTACAAATGTCATTCATTGGTTGAGCTTGACACGTGACTTTACTTGCCCACTGCCAAACCCGCACAAATAACTGCTCCCGACTGTAGTAATACGTTAAGGATTACCACTTTAAACACAGTTTTAAGCAATTAAGTGGTAATTATTAGCTTATGACTAAAACGGTCTAGTTCTTTACTCTATATGTTAATTAACTGACCAGGTTATCCATTTTAATTTTCTTTTATATTATTGTCAGTTTCAAAATAGAACTTCTATAAAACAGATTGTTATCATTGTTTTAACTACCGGCCTGTAGGATTACAACATTTCAGGAGGTAAAAAGATGAAATACCAACCAGAGACGAGAACGGGCGACCAGGAACAGTTTACCTCCCTTTGTGCACCGTGACGAAGGAGTTACCGCTTCACCATGGTGAATGCTGATTAATGATGATGAAGTGATTTAAACCTGGGATGGCTGTGGCTTTGTGGTTTTGTGTGCTACCGCTCAATGTCGCACTCAGTGGGTTGTCTGCAAATCGTTCACCTAAAGCTTGTCCACCTTATTTCGTATGTGCTCATTACAGGATAATAACATTTTAGCAAAAAGTCCAGCTTACATTTAGAAAGCTTAGTTAATGCAGTGAGCCGTTTTATATATTTTATAATAAAAATCATTTTATGCAATATGAAGTGTAAAGAGTTGAGACAGTTGCTATAATTGGTGACAAGCACAGAGACATGTCTGTTTCCTTCATTGAGCCTCCATTTTCAAGATTTTGTTCTTCAAAGTTATTTTATTTATTCAATCCCGGATTCTCTTAATCCGACTTGTTTAAACAATAATTACAATATTTATATTGATAATACAACACAATAGTTTATAAAAGTAACAATGAATATTTTAAAAAGAAAATATTCCAATTTTACAAATTTAAAGACATTAAAACACAATCACCAGTAAAAAATTCCTGTGATGTCTTATCAGTAAATACTACTAATAACATCTCTTGTACATATTGTATATCTCTTATCTATTGAATAAGAACTTCAGTGTGTTCAATATTCTGCTATTGAAAAGAGAAATGTATATATAACTGATCCATTAATAAAAATCTACGTATAACGGTATCCAACAGATGCTCCAAGTGGCCCCATAAGAATATAGATTAAGAACAGCTTAAGTATTTTGTGGGATAGAATTCTGAATGTGCATACCACGAAATTGGATTCACTACCTGCACGCTCCTTTAGATGCCATTTTATAAATAAAGATAACACAATTGAATATAAACCGAAAATGTGTATTACTGCATTTTAGGTCGTTAAGGAGCGGACTCGTGAGCGGGAGGTCTGGGGTTCGAATCCCGCCAGGACCGTCCTCCCTGAGGTACCCTGGCATTTACCACTAAGCCTGAAACGTTTCCTTAAACAAATTCTTTCCCAATATATCATGTCATCTGTGTATCATCAGTGCCCACCGCCTGTGGTACCATAGTAGTAAAAACGGGCGTTAAACACTATTAAAAATAATAACAATAAAAAAATTAATTTACCGAGTTGGTGGTGACTGGCGATTATGCTGGCACTACTCTCTCCTGTGAATTAAAGCTAGAGAACAACTTTTTGGTTGCATAGGTTACGGCTATAACACTAAATTTAATGCTGAACAGAATTCCTCGGAATAATTCTGACCAAGTAATTCTAGAATTTCCGAGTTCTTGTTTTTTTACTACTAGAAAAGTGTTTGACAAATGGTACTGATATTAACAAAATTGGGTAATAATTGCTTCGTTATTATTATTATTATTATTATTATTATTATTATTATTATTATTATTATTATTAGCTCATGTTATATCAGGCTCTTCTTATGAGATAAAATACAGGCAAGAAACAATAATAAACAGCTCGTAAATATCAAATTTATTATTGGATAAAAGTTCATTTTATGTGGTAATTTCGCAGAACACATTCTCGTCTCTTTACCAAATCTTCTACCCTTCCTCCACTTCAATAATGTGTTGTCACATGTAAAGCGCAGAAAACACAATTTACCGTTTCCATAAATCAGCCATTTGCGGCAATTCTAACTTTTTTGCATACCGGTAAAATTAAAAAAAAAATACAATTTCTCAAATAAACATTAAGAAGAAATTTAGTAAAAAAAAAAAAAAAAAAAAAAAAGGTAGTATAATGCATAAAATCTTGAGCTTCTTTTAGAAACACCAATAAACAAGCAACCGGAGTACAAAACACGATTTACCCACCTTTATTAATATGGTTGTCTACATAATTACGTTTTATATCAGTGACAAACAATGAAATATCATTTCCATTTTCATAACAGTTAGGGTTTTAATTAATGGTGTTTCTGCGTTTACCGGCTGTTTATTAAACACATAAGTTAGCTGCAGCGATAACAGCGACATCATATGCATTCATTGAAATAAACCACCTAGCAGCAAATTTAGGAGCAACGGCATCTAAGGTACCGACGCAAGATGTCCTTACTGTATGTTATACTGTGGATTGTCTGACTTGCAATGTGATTTTTATTTTGTTTTCGATTTTGCCATTGAAAACTGTGAAACAATTGTCTAATTTTGCAACATTAGTGAGATAAATTTTATTCGTTTGCCAGTAACAGTATTTATGTTTATGAGCTGTAAACATGTAGGAACAATTACATATTAAATAAATAAAAATGTCCTTTATAAGGACAAAGTCAGTCCAGTAATACCAGAAACAGGAATACACACCTTCATTGTGTTTGTCATTATTTTCTTCATTTCTTTGCATTCTAAAGACTGTTACAATGCTTTGTAAAGTTCCAAAGCTAGCAATCTATTAATTAAAATGTTTTAACAATATTAATGGATTTGCATTATGTTATTTCCACACTTAGTGATATTTTTGTACTAATAAGCACCCTTAGCAGCTCTTCGGGATAAAAAAGAAATAAATAAATAGGGAGGGAGGAGTGCTTCAAAAGATTCTCATATTTTCTTTGCTACTTAATTGATATAAATATACGCAAGGGAGTAAGGAAACAAAATTAGGTGCAAGGTCCGCTACGCCTTCACTTAGCAACGACGTCGCCTGCAGAAGTCGAGGAAGAGTGATGTATCTCCCCATCGTCTATTACATCGCCTGCTATGGACAAGTAACAAATCATCGTCAAGTGATGGCAGCAGGGGACCTTTATGTGACAATATCCTGGGCAGCGAAGGGATACACTGCCTCTGCCCCAGGCTGTACGGTCAATACATATCCTGTCTGCAGCGCAATAGCTGATAAGATGTACCAATGGAAGATGCAACCTTTCATACTTAAAACTACTGTAGCGTACATGCACTACCCCAAAACTAATTATGTATGAACCTATGCAGAAATAACCAAACCAAAACATTTATAATATAAAGAGGCTAACAACCGCACCGCTTATCATTATGGATGGCAGTTACCGAATACGTGGATAACTACGTCGCATGATATACACATCGTGTTGTTTACATCAAAACAGAGTCAAATGACATGTTTCATTATCTACAGATATATGAACTGCTTTGCACAAGTGATGGCGTCCTACAGCCATCGTTCCTTAAACCTGTAGTCCTATCTAGGCAATGTTTTGATGTCCAAATTTTATTCCCCTTTTATTACCCACGTTCTAAAGAAAGGGAGTTCCCATGATTTTGTCAATATTTATTTTAAGATAGAAAGATTAAAACAATTAGATACTTAGGATGTACAGTAAAATATAAAAGTGCTAAATTGAGCATGTATGATTAAAATTATACTTAAAAAGAGAAATTATATATAATTAAGCAATTATAATTTCCAATTAATTTTATATTACAAGTGAAACACGGGCTCCCACATAGAAAATACAAATAAGCACAGAGCTCAAAGCTGAAAACTAAACGCACTAGGCTACTAAACTAAGAAAAAAACTATAAATAATTATATTAATAATTCTAGAATTAGCGATTAGACTACATTAACAGCAATGATTCTCAAAACAAACTCCAAACCAAAGAAATTTTGAAAAACAATTGAGATGAGTAAAAAAATTAATAACAATAATAACAATAATAATAATAATAATAATAATAAAGAAACAGAGTAATTATTAGACGAAAAGGATTGATAAAAGTCAGTAATGATATATAGAACTGCAGGAAAGCCTGTCACACAGCACAGAGCACACAGCGTGTAACCTCGCAGTAACCGAGTTTATTCCAAAGGTACCTACCGTTTGTCCTGTTTTCTTCCGCATGCTAAAGCAGAAATCAAATCAGATTGACTGGGTAGTTGTATGTTCTGTAGTTGACAATGATCTTCTCTGTAAGCTTTGCCAGGTGAAAGTGCGAGGAACTATAACATGTAATATAACACATACACAGCTTTAAACATAAACTAGTTTCTAATAGAAATAGGTAGATACCGAGGTACCACATGAATACCCTAAATAGCTTAGTTAACCTCATTGTTATTTTATGAGCTCATTACGACATTTTAATTGCCCCTGCTATTCCTCTTAAACTGAATAACAAAATGCCTGGATTTTTACAAAAAAATACGCCCCAGGGTATTTGTTCCACAGTGTTTAATGTCCGTTTATACTGCACAACAGGGGCATCACAGGCGATGGATATTGGGATTTTTTTAAGGAAGTAAACGTTCTAGACCTATGTGCAGAGCGCCTCCTCTGCATTACCCATTTATGAGGACTGAGAGAAATCTGGGAAAAAACTCAGCTAGGGAAGAAGGTCCCGGTGGGAATCAAACCTAGACTTCCTGCTCACGAATCCGCCTCTTAACGACCTGTTCACCCATAAAGTGCAGAAGACTACGATGATAAACGTGTAAGTGAATTGAGAAATGGGAATGTTTGGATTTCAATCGACAAAACCAGAGAGCGTCATGTTGCCATTGTGGTTATAGGTAAGTTGAATGCAAAGAAGTTAGTAGACCCATGGGAAGCATTCGATATTGCTCTTCAATAGCATAAGAGTGTAACAATCGTAAACAGAAAACAAAATTGCTATGCATTTGTCTGCAAATTAGTGTAAATTCACAATGTCTTGTAAAGGTGTTGGACTATCATATGATAATCCTAAGTATGGCTTCCTTCGGAAGGGAAGTGAAGCCGTGGGTCCCGTGTCGTACATTTACGGCACGAAAAAGAACCTCAAGCCTGAAAGAGAGGCCTCTGAGCAAAATTTGTCGGCCGTTTCACGCCCAGAGTTGAATGGGACGCTGATGACCTGAGATGTTAAAAAGCGTCCATAAATAAACCAATCAAAAAAATATATCATATGACGCACATTTTGGTTGTTTATTTCGATACAACCTTTCTCGGGAAATATACTGATTTTGCATTTATCGATATAATTGTTTCTTCTTTTGGATGTCTTGAACAGCAGGCTGAATACTGTGGCGTATGGGGATTAACAATATGTGGAGGAAATGCATTGCAGCGTTGAGTTCGTTGAGAATTGAAAAAGACAGTTAAGAAAAAAATTACGTAATCAAAATAGGGTCTTCGCATGCGCAATATGAAGTACACATCTTGGTTTTTCCGTCCATCATGTATGTCAATGATAGTCATATTTTATAAATTATCTAACTTGAGTAATGTTTTCAGTGATACACCTAGGCCCGATATTTTATCGATTTATTCCTGTTTAATTAAGGATGGACAAGATTTCTGTAGATTAAGATTAGTGTTGTGAGTTACGCCCCCAGTTCGTTAAATACATTACAAAATGATATTTTATGCCAAAAATAGCAGAGGGTCCCGACAGCACCAACTTGATGGATTACTTCTACAGAGTTAAAAACAAATTGGCAACCTCTACGAAGATTGAACGAGACAAATTCACGACTGGGTCCTTCTTCAATATTTCGACATCTGTGAGATAATGATTTCCAATTGTGATGCTGCCAATTTAAGTACACATGTGTAAGTAAAAAAAAAAAATGGTGGTAAGGATTTTGCATACATATTAGGGGAAAAGATGTAGATCTTTCAGTCGCCTTTTCGTATAGGGATTAAAAATAACGTTCAATATAGCGATGAATTATTTTAAAGTGAATCAACATGAGCGTTTTTCTAGTTTAGTGATGGATCTAAGATATTCAGGAGTTTTTATTTCTGAAATTCGTCTGTACACAGACTTGATGTTCCATAATAGGCACTGAGCAAATGCATTTTCCCATAAATGCAACAGCTTAAAGACTTTTTTGGTATAAAGTCAATAGTAGCCGTAGCTTTATAATCTAGAAGACAGATCTTATCATTAATTAAAAGCTTAGGTTTCCTTCTATAACGTGCTTTAACAGCAAAGTAAAGGCGTTCATTAATACAGAATCCTTCAAAACACAGACTGAGTTTACTGCTTTAAAATGTAACTTAAAATTTTTGAGGTGCCGAGTTTATGGAATATGAAATAAGAAAGTTCTAAGGAAATTTGAAAAAATACACTTTCTTGTTAGGTTCAATTAGTCAAAAATTTAATAGTACGTGCTTGCAGTAATAAACACGCCGAAATTGTTCGTTTAACACAGAGTAACTTATTCTTATTAACAAAGAGGTAACGATTAATGATTTCGTAAAAAATATATTAATTATTTTCAAATATAAACTGACTGGATTGTCATTCGTTCTTTCTAACTGTCAATATGTCAGTTTTCTTTTTGTTCGTTGTTTTGTGTTATTAAATACGTTTTGCTACCTACCTCTATTGTTTGAATTTATTTGCAATGTTAACGTTTGGCCATAGATAAGCTACCTATTAAAAAGAAATAGTTTAAGATAAGAAAAAACATACCTTTCAATATTTCGATTCTATCAATGCGCAGGAATCATTCAGATTTCTAACCAAGAGGCAATTTCCTGCCAGCACGAAAATGAATATCGATCTCTCAATACAGAACTATATCTATAAGGTTTCATGTTGTTGAAATTTCAAAAGTAAAGCACTTGAGTCACTCTCGCATGGAGTGTGTCAGTGTGAAGAACTTCTGATGTCGGAAGGAGGGTAGGTTAAATGTTAATGGACCTATATACTTGTCAAGAACAGGCCCCGCCATTCGCCACGTCCCAAACTTTACTGACGTCTCCAGCCCAGAGAGTTTCCACAACTACCTTTCTTGCCCGTAAAGTCTCTAACCCTCGTGCAAGCACAGACCCCTTCTGGTCACTTTGCTAAAGACATGCACCATGGGTTGGGAAATTCTAATGCACGTGGCTTAACACGGATGAATACACCTTAGGAAACCTCTCTCACGAGACGAAGTCCCCTGCCTTAGCAAACTACCAACAATATGGTTTTCCGAGTTGAAATTCTGATGAACCAAACTACAGCCGTACTTGGATGAACGTATTTTGAATCATATACACAAAAGCGTCTTATGTACAATGCTATTAGAGCTCTGCAAACAAGTTGCGAGGGCTCATAGCTTCAAACTCTTTACCAAGTCTTAATGCAATTTATTGTTACGACTTTTTGCACCATTTCCTCTGTGGTTTATATTCGACGCGAATTTTAATGCATAGTTGTGTTTAGTTATTCACTCACATGTTCCAGTAATATTCCATGTCATTTTGAAAAAAAAGACATAATTTTTTAAGAAAATATGTTCTAAAGAATTTTAAAAAAAAGGTTCGACTAATATAATCAAAAAGGGGCCAGCTTTCTTAGAAATATACAAACATTTTATAACACGTAAATCATTAAAATAAGAATGCTTAAACTTGATAACGGAATGGCGTATATTTTTTACAAAAGTTCTACAATCTTTTTTGAATATCGTGCTTTAAAATGTACACACCATACCAGCTTGAGAAAAAATATATCTTGGCTATAAATGCTTTATGTGTAATTTCATCCATAAGACTTTCATAGCTTCCAAGATTACACCAGAATAGATACATCTTTGTATAGGAATCATACGATGATCAATTCCACAGCTTTCAACATCCTTTATCATGCGCAAATGTAGCTGTCCCAAAATAGCATTTGTTGTCATCCATTTCAGTTTGGCAGCAAACTGCAAACAGCAAAATTTCCAGAAGGAGCACATAATGATCAAGCTTTCTTATTAGCGTATTAAACTTGTGCAAGACCAGCCATCCACAAGCACCGAACCTTGAAACACCAAGCAGCAGCCTATCATACGAGCGATCCTGACGACCCTAGCTATTTATTTATGTTTTATAATAAATTAGGTTTCAATTTTTTCAGATACAATTTATTTAGTTGACATTACTCCAAGATAATCAAACACGCAAATTCTGTAAAGCGGTTCAAATGCATATTTATGAATATACAGTATGTTTCAATAAAAGCGTGCAAAAAGTAAACAGGAAAAAAGGGCACATTACTAAATATTTTGAGACAGGGACCTTGGAGTTTAAAAAGTCAGCTTAAGGAGATATGGGTTCACACATGTTCATCACTATTGCTCTTTTCCGGATTATTTACAGCTAACTTTCACATGTATTTAATTACACCTAGTCTTTACAATTTTGTACCTCATAACAGATATTCTAATATCACCGATGTACCAATATAAATACTTGTAGTGACGAAATTGTTCGTACAACCTTCTAGCGGTGACGGCTGGCTATGTACGTCCCCCATATACACGAGAATGTCTGTCAACTCTGCGAAACTGTAGTGGTATTGCGCCATCGTTTTGTATATATTCCACTACACCTCGAATTATATGGAAGTATTTATCGTTAATCTATAGCATGTTCCGTCATGTGACAATGTAAACACTATTAGATAGAGCAATCTTGTGCAATGGGTCATAGACTGCCTAGGTTTCAGGCTCTCTGGCACATATTTAAGCTGCTATATCCTAGACCACAAGTTCCCTATCTCAAAATGTTTAAAACTCCCCTTTTTTTCCAATTTAAGTTTTGCAAACATACTGTATACATAGCCTATACCCGTTCACACGATACCATTTTCCCATTATCAATTATAGATGAATCCCAGCTGTTTTGAAAAGCATAAATACAACAAATTCAGGCCGTTTAAAAATCACCGACTAAGTTAATGTTACAATATCATACTGCTACAATATAGAAATAACTGTTTATTGAGATAAAAAGTTTTCCTTTCCATAAACCAATTTAAATATTACGGCCCCATCAATCAATGCAAATAACAATAAATGTCATCACAATTGATATGACGAATGTTTTTACTAGATGCTTTTCGCGTGTGTGTATTTAAATGTTTTGACTTTGCAGCTCAGTGGATTTAACTTTTTGTCTATATTTATACAAGGTTTTAAGTATAATAAGCAAAAGTTAAGCTTAAACACATGAGTTATATACATGTTACGTTAAAAAGAAATAAAATGTATTCATAAAACGGAGCAAACGCCTGCTTTTAATGCTTCCACCGATTATTAAAAAGAAAGTATTTAATGATATTTCATAAACTTTTACTTTTTGTAATTCTTAACAATAATTTTATTATACAAATAAGATCATTTTTAGTTTTTAAAAAACTTCTTTGACACTGTGGACTTTAACTATTTCTGGAATCAATACTGATCACTGAATTATTTAAAAACTCCACTCTTTAGAATGATAAATACATTAATGATCTTACCAAAAATACTGCAAATTTTTGCAGTAGTATAGAACGTAAATGTATATATTTAAATCAAATAAGGTCAAACCCTATGTTTTCGTGCGGGGGAGGGGGGGCGAAGTAGTGCAATAACGCCACACTTCAAAATCACTAACACATATACGGTATATAAAATTCAGTGTTGCCAATAGTGAGAAACGATACGATTTCCATTTTTATTCCTTAAAACTTACACTGTGTCACAGGTTAAGTAAATTACTGAACTACTGAATTTGACACCCTTCCGTTGATGCCAAAGACGAAATTTAACTTTGGGAATTTGCTGGAAGAAAGACCCCCAAGAAATGGAAATGTAAAGGTAACTTTGCAATACGGGAGAAGAAGAATTATTTAGTTTCTAACAGTGGGAAAATCAGTATAATTTACTGAGCAATAATAATAGCAAAAATAATAAAAATACGTAACCCATGTAAAGCAGAATTGAATTTAGAATAACAGGAAACGTGTTAAAAAAAATAAGATTTAAACATCCAAATGATGTATACATACTTCGGCAATATATCCTTTAAATAATTATAAATCACCATAAATTTGAAGCTTTGAAAACATAAATATTAAAATATTTCAATTTGTACAGCTTTAAAGTATTTATATCTTTGCCACATTTATAATATAATAATCAATCATTGCTGGTAAATAAATGCTAAGGTACAAGCATATTGCAACATATCCTGTTTTAACAATAAATAAAAGACTTTGCAAACAAGACATATTCGATGTACCATTCTGACGTGGCCAGGCAAAGAGAAAGAAAGAGGGAGAGACTAGTGTATTGATCATGAACCAAAGAAATGCGCACAATAACAGCACAACAGTACACCCTACATTTCCCAGTATAACTGTCGGTGTTTCAAAATTTAAATAAAAGCAAATCCAATCGCCCTTAATCTTATTTCAAGTAAAACCAGTAACATTATTGACTATTACAGGCTAATAGTAACCAAATACCTTAAAATTACGCGCACTCTTCAATTCATCGACATCATAAAGAAAAACAAATATGATTGTTACAAATTCCTTTTTACAGTAATTTGAACACTTCATATGATGTGCACTACTGGAAAAATGTATTACATCACCTTAAGATTTTGTGTATTTTTACACCTAACTTACTTAAAGTCAAAGGGCTCAATTGCCTTATCTAAAATTCATTAAGCATTGTTGTATGCAACAGAACTTACAAGCATTTTCCGTTGTTGTGGTATAC
This sequence comes from Metallyticus violacea, assembly GCA_030762175.1. Classification (NCBI taxonomy): domain Eukaryota; kingdom Metazoa; phylum Arthropoda; class Insecta; order Mantodea; family Metallyticidae; genus Metallyticus; species Metallyticus violacea. The sequence goes on from CM060835.1 coordinate 64,583,279, forward strand.
CTCCTTTATTGTTAGTTTTAATGTAGTAGTCTGTAATGTGTAATAACAGCTGCACAAAATGAGTAAAGGAATTGAATTAACCCTTCGCAAAAGGAGTATAATTGTCGCATTAGATTCTGAGGTCGTTTCTACTCCATATATGAAAGATAGGATCTAACCAGTTCACTGTATCATGATTATCGGTTAAATACAAGAAAACTGAGAATTTGGAAATATTTAAAGAAAGAGTCAGAAAAAGGCCTTATGCTACTGCTAATGACCACCTTTTGAAGCAGTTCTATCTTAAAAACCAGCGTATGACTTCGGCGGAGTTGAAAGCTGGTAGAAAGAAGTTTCTAGTATGGTGGTTTGCAGCAGAACAATCAAATACACTCAGAAATGGGTATGCCTGCTAGATGGCCATGGAAGAACGTTCTTTTTACAGTTAAAAAGAAGAAAAATCGACTAGAATGGGCCAAAGGATATTCCCATCGGACTGAAGAGATGTGGAGTAAAATCATCTTCTGATGCATTGATAATGGTCTTAAGAGAACGTTTAATGCTAACAATTGTGGGGCAGTTTGTATCAACAGAAAGTTGCACTTTCCCAGATGACTTCGCACCATGTCATGGGGGCAAGAAAAGTGAGTAACTTGCTTAAACACTACTAAATTTAATAAAACTAAACCACTATTTTACAAAAACTATGTTATATCCATTTAATTGTAAAAAAAAATTAAAATGTTATGCTATATGTTAAAAGTTGTGTTAAAGAACAAGGGATTTTCACCCTCACATGGCCAGGAAACAATCCAGATCTCAATCCCTTTGAGAACTGTTGGCAATGCTGTAGCTAAGAAAAACCAAGAAATATAAACGACATGGTTGAAGCCATTCATAGGGCGTGGTTTAATGAAATTTCGCATGACCTAGTCAAAAATGTAAGACTTTCAATACCCAGACGATGTGATGCCATAATAAAAGCTCAAGAAGGTAACACAAAGTAATGATTCAGTATTTTTACGAAGACAAGGATTTACTTAAAAATAGTAGGAGTACAATTATAGTAAAATTTCAAAATACTGATAACTCTAGATAAGTATAAAGGGAAAAAGGGAAATATTTTGTGGGTGATGCAATAACTAATTCCAGTATTGTATATTTAAGAACAATTAGGTATATGTTGCAAATTTGTGTGTATTCGTATGCAAATAATAACGCTCCAGAATTAGTGTGTTCTTGGATATGCCCTAAACAAAAGTTTATATATTTCTTCAAAGGGCTGATGGGATCTCTTGTTAAGTGCGATATCAACCATGCAATTGAAACTTCAGGTGAAGTTATTCCGATCAGAGTTTCCCTCAGATATTAGAGCAGCTTTATCAGCAGTCCGCAGGAATCAGCGCGTGTCTGTTAATTTCAGCATCTGCAAAGAGTCTCATATGAGTAATGGGGCAGATAATGGTCCACGTACTTCGAGTCCGAGTGGATTTCAAGGACTTCGCTACCCTGAACGTGATGTTTACTTGCAAACCGTGCTCAAACGCGTTGCGGAGGGTTGCGTACCCTACAAGGGGCGCCTCAGTCAATATTTGCCACCCCACGTGCGTGATAATGTACAGTGCAGATCATAAATTTGATTCTGCTGCTCCCGCGAAGCGCATTTGTATACTTGCTACAGAGAGTTTCCGATAACGTTGGTTTCGGTTCGATTGAAGTTCCTGCGCTTAATATCCGCGCAGTGAGTGGTAACGTCAGAACATTAATTTCGAAAACTGTCACGAATTGTAAAAATTCTCATTTAGATCGTACCTTGCGATGTTCTATTTGTTCCTTCCCCCAAAAAGTACCAGAATAAATTAAAACTGTCAATGTATTTCTACTTTCTATAGGAAAAAAAATATATGATTCTATATAAACATTTTACTTCGAACGTTTAACTGTCTATTTTAACCCAATTCGTACAACGGATAGCCTGTGGAATTGAACCGTGAGGACTGGAATAATTAAAAATAATAATGTAAATTAAGGTTTGAGCACGCTTGATTTCAATTGTAGTTACATAAATGAGAACTGATCTCTCTTTTACTATGCGCAAATAGCAGATTCTTTGGAAAGTATTTAATGTTTTGATTGCATTGGTCTGTCAAATTTTGCGTTGCAATGAAATGTTTCTCTTCGGCAATCTCAAAGCCAATGATAAGCTCATAAAATACATTTTCCGTATAATCTGCTTCATTTTTTCACCTCTCTGTATAACGCATGATGCCTACGCGCATCCGCACCGCCCACAATATCTAATTCATGGTGCGCATCTGGTGCACATCTTATATACACAGTATACAGTAAAATTTAAATATTATATTTATTTCAAGATGAAGGCATTAGAGTGTTGTACCAGAATAGACTGAATACTTACTTAATGGCCACACCAAAGAGCAACTCTGTGAATGGAGAATGGCAACGCAATAAAAAGTTTATTTAAAATATACCAATGAAGCAATGGGTACAAAATATAAGAAACAAAATAAAAAAATATGGAACGAGGAACTACACCAATACAAGAAAAAAGGACTTAGAGTATAACATTAAAAAAAAAATTGCAAATGCCAAAAGAGAATGAAGAATAACAATATTATGTTATGTTAGTAAATTGAAACATGCTTTGCACGAAAGGCAAAAATACTGCCTAAAAAGTTATGAAACATTTCAACAGAGAAATTAAAGATACACAGAAATTAAACTTAGCAATGAAAAGAGATGCACCGATATTATAAAAAATGATGGTAGGTATAATCCAAATGTAAACAATGTAATGAGCATTTTGTTGATAATGTAACATCTGAAGAAATAAGTGGAAACTTTTAAAAACTCAAAAATATCATATCACCTGCTTCACATCTGATTATAGCATGGTATAATGCTTAAAGCACAACTTTTCGCATGTGTTGAAAACAAGGAACAATACCACATAACTAGTCAGTTGTAATCGTACACTCACTTTTTGAAAAAGATGAACGAAAGATTGTAACAAGAGCGAGGAGTAAGTGCACTAAATGCTGGGTCAGAATTTACTGGGAAAAAAAATGATGAAAACAGTGCAGAAAACCAAATCACAAGAACAGCAGAATGGGTTTCGATCAAGGAGATCATGCATGGACGATGTGTTTACTCTATAATTATTGATTAACAAATTACTAAAAGTTAATATATAGACGCGCATTACTTTTGTATATTTTGTGAAAGAATTTGACAGAGCAGGAACATCTACACTCAATTTTAGAAAGAATAGATATTCCACAAAATCTGATTATTTCAATTTAAAGTGAGCACAAGAATACTAAAATAAATTTTAATTTAGGAATTAAGTTAAGTAACAATTTTTAATGGAGACAGATAAAGGAGACAAAGGCGTACCTATCACCCATAAACATTTATATGACTGAAATTCTTAAAAGATGGCATAAGAGAAAACACAAGATGCCCATTTAAAAAACCAACTTTATCTAAAAACATTAATATATGCAGAAGACCAAACTTTTTTCACAAAAACAGAATATGCATTACAATGGGAACATTTCAACTGAAACAAATCGGCTCAAAACATAACTTCGAAATTTCAGCTGTAAAAAACCAAAGTAATGGTATTTCAAGGGAAAATACAAATAGAATCAAAAATAGTTATAAACAATGTTGTAATAGAACAGATAAATCATTATATTATCTTGGTTGTTACATCTCTTTTCATAAAAATTTCGATATAAAAATAAAATTAATAAAATTTAAAAATATGTAGAACAATAAAGATAATTTAAATAAGAAAATGACTAAAACACAGTTAACATTATACAAAGTGAATCCTGGATAACAAAATATCTGACGAAAAGGTAGTAGCAGCCGAAATAAAACTAATTTCTTCAGCGAAAAAATTATGCAAGAGAGAATAGAAACGAAATGAAGCTATAAGACAGTACATTAACACATTTTCAATATTAGAAAAAATGCGTATTATAGATAAAATTGGAAATAACAAATTAATACAATGAGCCAACGTCGGTACCCCATACAAACACTTGTTTATCAACCTACAAGTAAAAGATACGTTGACATACCCAGATACGGAACTAAAATCGGATCAGGTTTTGAGACCTAATAGTTGACCAAGATGAAATAATATATATATATATATATATATATATATATATATATATATATATATTCCTTATTGCTTCACATCTTTTATATGTATTGCCATATTTGATTACTTTAACCACATTTTATGTACATATTTTGTGGATTGGCATTTAGCGAACAAGATCATTTGAGCATCTTGGACCAGACTGGCTTAATCTAAGGGTCACAACTCTTAATACCAGACGATGAGTATTTCGTGGGCATGCGTAAATGTTTGGGTTTAGATATCTTGCCCGTTATATTTTACGAGTAAGTTCCGAAAGCTAGGTACTTACTCAAGGCTGATGGGTGGCAGATCATTCTGTCTGCATAAAAAAAGATATTTACGGGACGCAGCATCAGGAAAATATATGGGATGCAAGCGTGTTCTTCCATTACAAGAGCCCTTTGTTTGGGTTTGCTTTGTTGGCATCCCCATCAAGCATCCACTATTGATATGTGTGCCGAACCGTTTCATTATAGTGCAGATCAATATGGAGCTATTTATTTCGTAAACAGGGCGACAACAACAACAATGTGTTTTAGAAAGCGAACGAACGGGCGCGGTCTCCTTGTGGGGAGTGAGGGAGGGGCCAGCTGATTTATTTCCGCGGCGAAAACTGCGGATACAGCTTCACTGCGACAAGCGAGTTCCAAAAAGTTTCCTGCCTGAGTTTTACAAGGAACACGCGACAGTGGCTTCGTAAAGCTTTCGGTTTCGCTAGGCACGCACTAGGAGGAGGTAAAAGGTTTCAGATCGTTTCTTGTGCCTCAAATACAGTAAGCACAATCACGTAAGACAATTTAAATTGCGTACTTCATTCAGGTTACTCAAGATTCAGTCTAGTCGGCTGGTGTTTCACAAATGTTTAAATAATTCGTATACAACTGGAGAGAGAATTTAGTTAATAGAAAGTAATACTGTGTGTATAAAGAGTGTTCCAAAGTTTGCTAACAGATAAATACATGTCAAAATAAGAAAGCTCCATAAATACTTGATTTTAGTTCGGGCACCAAAGCTTAACATATAAAGCATAAAAATTGTGCATACCTTTCTGAAAAGTCTTGATAATACTAGTATGTACACGTTTCTTAAAAGTGTATATTCCGGGATCTAGTTTATTTTAAAAAATGTTTATTTCATATGTTACGTATTCAAAAAGTCCAAGATTATTTTTAACCTTTTCTCCATTGCATAATCTTTCTCTCATCAAAGTTTACATCATACAAGTGCCTATTTTTTTTTTTCGCAAGACATAGTGAATATCAGAATATATTATATGACATTTAATACTCCAAATTTAGTTCTGCAACGCATATAAATGCACATTTATATATATTAATGCCAGTTTCTTAGTTACGTGTTTAAAATATGCACATTTGCATTAAAACCGCAAGCGCAACGAAACAATATATATATAATCCTTAAGGTGAGTGACTGGATTAGTCTGGCTAAAGGCTAGACCTCAGGAAAGCCAAAGGATTCTCATTTTAGTGTGCAATGGAAACTATTTTGACAATAACCAAAACTGAGTTTGACTGTTCCGTTGATCTTGTGCATGTGTTCAAAATGAAATATGCTCCAGTGGCATCTGCACATGTTAAATGATATACTTCTGCATTCAAATGTAAAAGTGCAAACAAAAGATCATGTCTTCATTTAAAGCTTGTTAGGAAACTTTTTTTTAGTTTACTTTAAAATATACAAAGGTTAAACTGCGAAATTAAATATGCAGAGAGTTTATTATGATGAAAACAATATTTTCATATAAACATTTTAAATTGACTTTTTCAGATACCAAATTTATGCAATTTTGCAGATTGTATATTCGCTTTATTAATTTAAATAGTGTACTTTATATAAAAATGATGCATTAATAAAATAGCTACTATGTATGTGAAATTTAATTATCTAATACCATAACTAAGCAGTCGTGAAAGTTAAAATATATTATTATTTTCAGTTCTATGGTGCATTTTTCTTACTTTTAAGGTTTATTTTAGACCCCATAATCATAGATTTTAATATCTAAAAGCTGCTCCCTACTTATGATAGTGTATTTTGTTTGAATGTGCATTTACAATTAGTTTCGATACTTAACAACTCAAATACCAAAAAATTAATTTGACGGAATACAAAGCGCACGCAAAAATGGATTTAAAAAGTACGCAGGCGCGCGCACACACTATTCTTAAGAGCACTTTATGTTTTCTTATTTATTAAATACGAGGGATAAGTCATAAGGCATGACAACTATTTTTCTCGCAAACAAGAACAACACAAAAACTCTAAGATATCGATTGAAAGTGTATGGAATTTACACTCGAATGAAACCACCCTTTGGTATATGTAAGCAGAGTTGTGTGTCTCAGCACGCGCCGAAGTTCAGTTGGTGAGAAATGGTGGACAATGTCGACTGCCAATCTGCCGCACAGTAGCGTCCTGTGTCCGCGGAGAAGTATGTACTTGTGATAGTAGTGGACACTGAACACTTAAGAAATTAGAAGAACAAACAGGAATTACAGCAGTGCATTGCATTATATAGGATTATTTCAACATTCGGAAAATGACAAGTGGGTGCCACATCAATTAAGTGAGGTATAGAAGTGGACTCGCTATAAAATATGTCGCAACAATCTGGCGAGATTTCGGAAAGAAGGGGATGCTATGTTGAATTGCATCATTGCAATGGATGAAGTATGGATAAGGGCGTATGAACCAGAACGCAAGCGCCCATCCAGTGAATGGCGTCACCTTGGGTTTCGCCAAACTCCTACACCAACAAAATTCATAGTCGTTTTGGCGTATAACAGTCAAGATGTGTTGGTGCGTTATCCAGTAAATGAAAGAACCACTGTGAATACCCAGTATTACAGGGTTTTTTTGTGTCACAATGGAGCCATGCCATGAATTTTTTTATTTTGTACTCTGGCACGGAGGAGAGAATTTATTTAGTTGGTTTATTTACCGACGTTCTGTAACATCTCAGGTCATCAGCGTCCCATTCAATTCAGAGCGTGAAACGACCGAAAATGTTGCTGATAGGCCTCTTTTTCAATAATAATATTTCGCATATCTAAGTAACATTTTTCACATCGTACATTTCATCTCTTGAATACCAGACAAAAACATTATACATTGCTAATCTATAATAGATTAGCAAAACTTCAGATAATTAATACAATTTTAGAATCAGTAGTAGTAGTAGTAGTAGTAGTAGTAGTAGTAGTAGTAGTAGTAGTAGTAGTAGTAGTAGTAGTAGTAGTAGTAGTAGTAGTAATAGTAGTAGTAGTAGGTGTATATTTATGTTTATGTTTATTATTATCTTTATTATTATCTTCATTATTATTATTATTATTATTATTATAAAAGTCTATATACACATTACAAATATACTTTATGCATGGGCCGTATACCATATATGCTTAAATATGATATACAATTTGAAAAAGAAACAAATAATAATAAAAATACAATTAATAAAAATAAATAAATAAAAATAATTTTTAAAATATGAAAAACAGTATTTATAGATATATGAATTGAAATATATTACATATTATTTATAATTATACTAGTTATTGTGTTCATACCAGAAAATAAATTGCTTCTAACTTCACGCACTTTGGCCAGGAAAAGGTTACATTCATCCAATTGGTGTGGTTTGCAAACAGAACCCAGTATGACCTCTAGTTGCCTTAAAAGTTTTCGGAGAACATCGTTTTTCACAGGTGTTCCCAGTGGGTACATTCTGCCAGAATGTGTACCCATTCCTCATCCCCTCCACACAATGGGCAGATTCCCCTACCAGAACTATCAGTTATTTTTTTTTAGCCTTCCAGCCTCCCAGTCTAAACCAGGTCATTCCTGATCTCGACTTTCTCCCTAGAACAAACACATACACCTCTTTACCCCAATAAAGTAATAATTACAAAAGGGCAAACTGGTATTCCTACTACATTATAGAGCGACACAATATTTCGAAATAACCAAATTCGTTAAAACTATATTATTTCTATTATGAGTTTTACGTCACTTTTCACATTAATTCAATAAGGACTTAATGTACTTTGCTGCGTTTTGAGTAATATACATTTTATCGAACTACAATTCTTAGAAGAAATAATCAAATCCGCTCAAAAATGAATCAAAGAATATTTTACCATGCAGTTTTATTGCATAAGACAAAGATATCTTGGTTTTCCACGTCATCATAGTTGAAATATGGGTCTGTAGACAAACTCTAATATTTAACAAATTAAAAATATGTGTATTTGTATATTAAAATATTCGTATTTTTCTTTCATTCGTTATTTCTGAGTAACTCTAGACCATAAACATATTTATAGATATGGCGTTTTCTAATGTGTTACTTGCATACTCTTCCATTGTAAACGGAGATATATCCGACATCTTTGGCAATTTAAAATACACTGGAATGCTCTGCTTTTTGACTTGTCTGCAATAAGAGCAACTGAAGGCTTTGCTGAAAGCAAGTATCGCATGATTTCAAACAAGAGATGAAGTTACTATCCAATTACCCAAGTTCCGTGAGATTAAAAGGGAAAATGCGTTATTTCAAAATAGATACTTCACTGCAGAAGCAGACATTGAGAGGGGCGAAGGGGCCAGGACGTCGCGGCGCCGAAGAAAAGAGGCTGTCGCCGGAATTCCCAGTGAGATTTCACGCAAAGTTGGCAGAAGAGCGCTCTCGCACAAGAATGGGCGATACCATCTCATCCATCATATTGGAAATATAACTTCCTAAGGGAGAAAATATTGGCTGGATGTTGAAGAAAAACAAGAATAGCAATGTGATATCAGCAATGGTTATATTTAACCCTTCTTCAGTTTCTGGAATACAATCCTTCTTATGATGAATAACCTTATACATCCTTAGTTTTACAATAGTCTAGAAAATCTGCAAAGAGTATAGGGAAATAGGAGAAACTACTGTTTGCTATTGTTTTATGGACCGCATGAATGCATGTGTCGGCTTCAAGATCTTTCCTCTTCCTTTTTTAAGCGGAATTCATATAACAATAATATTTTCGCTAAAGCATGTTGTTTAATTTGTCTGCTAAACAATATGCCTTGATACTGTATTTCTGTCTAAATTTTGCTTAATAAACTTTTACATTAATTGTATAAGGTATCTTCCACAAAGGAGCTCATTAAATGTTTATATATTTTAGGAAGTTCATGCGAAACACTTAGAACTGATACATATTAATCAATTCTGCTTCGACTTAAAAATGCGATGAATATCAGCAATCATCGTTAGTGCTGTAGAATGGTAACTCTTTTCTTTAACAAAACTTACTGGTGTTACAAAATCCCCTGGATGTGGTTCCGGAAAATATTTGTATCGCGTATTATGAGAGAAAAAATGTTCTTAAAATAAAGTTCAATAGTTTATTTTAAAATTTGCATTTAAACATTAACAAATTTCACAAATGCGTTCCTCAAATGAATTATCAGAAACTATAATACTGAGGCAGTGTACATTAATGTGATAATTACAACGACGGTAAAGGCCCATTGATATATTTTCCTTAATAAATTTTAAATTTAATAAATTAAACAAAGTCAATGATATAATTGAACAGCACATTTACCCTCACAAAATTTATACAGGATAATTATGAAAAAATGTGGATTTAAGAAATTTTTATATAGGAATTTTGCAAAGTATCCAATTTAATAATTAATTTCTTTACCAAGTTAACAAAGAATACTTGGGTCGCCAACACTATAACCAAGGAAATTAATCGCTATAAAACAAAAGAAAAGTTTTAGGTATTGCCACTGGAGAGGCGCCGTTACGAATAAATAATAACAAAGCATGAAACAGTGGCTCGCCCGCTTTCCAGGCCAGAAAGCCGAAATGATTGTTGTCATACTATTGATCTCAAGCCAAGAAAGCGGGAGAAAAAATGCTAATCTGCGGTAAATAGTACAGGCAGGGATGTGCATGTTAAATAATATTCGCTGCTTACAAGCCATTTTATACATGATTACAAAAATTACAATACTTTGAGCGTTAGCAGCAGGTTATCGTAGGGAATTACGTGAGCAAGATAGAGATACCCCTATAGAAAGCATTCACTTTGAGTGTCATGATCACGAATTTTCAAGTTCAGCTTTTAATTTTCGCCAGAAAATTTACACTTTTGGCCGGAGTACCTTTTATAGATTCCATTAAGGTATTTGTCCCAGTTACCTGTACTTGAACGACATCATTACTTACATTACTGAAAGTTCAGGCATTAATAAAAGGGTACCTTTTCTGCTGCTAATAAACTTGGACTTGTCGTAAATGGAAATGAGATCTGTTCATTAAATAATGTGAGCTGCTCTCAGCGAAGGCGTTATCATAATTTTTTTAAGCCGATGCATTATCATGAAAGTACTATTTACACTCCCGAATATAAACGATTTTGCTTCACCTCATCATAGGAGTTAAATCTCAGTCATAACATTAATCACCACCACTGTTATTTACAGGAATTTTAAGCAATTAATTCCTTTCTCGTTTCACAAATAAGCGGTTTCTACTAACTTTAAAAACATAAACGTTATTAAATGTTTGAAACATGCCCTGTTAGAGCCTTCTAGATTTTCTGACCCATTTTACAATTGAGGATAAATAGAAAATTTTAGATGGTGTCCTTAGGACTTCATTCTATACTTTTCTTCCCCCTCTACATACCTGGGAGTGAGTGATAAGTTTCGGAAACCATGTTATTTTTACTCTTCATTATAGCTTGATTACAGAAAAAGCAACTTTCGGCTCTTTCAATGATAAAGTAGCATATAGTTTCCTGATACATATAGAAGAGCTGGAATGTCAATATTTTTGTAAATGCATATTATAATCTTTTATCCATTATAATTTTTTAAAACACACATTTTTATTGAAACTACCTTTCGCCATTACCTCAACTAATATATAAAAATATTATAAGTGCGTTTTAAAGTATTAAAAGCTGTACACAAATCTAATGATTAGGTCGTTCGGAAATTAATAGCGGTTTTGTGATTTAACAATAAATAAAAATTTAATTAATTCAACATTAATAAAATAATTTATAGATTTGTCCAACAATTAATAGCAAGTTTATTTATATGTCGATAAAATTCGTTGCTTCCAAAGACGATGAACTTTTCAAATGCCGTCTCAGCTTCTTCTTTGTTATTGACGACTTGATTCTTCAGGAAATTGTCCATGTATTTATAAGTGTAAGTCAGCTGGTGAAATGTCGAGTGAATCCACTTGATAAGTTTAGGTTTTGCAGCCGAGTTTTTTTTTTTTTTTTTTTTCCCTCCCCAGATTCTTGAGATGAAGAATAGGCCTATTCCATTGAAATGTGCTGGCTGATTTTTCTTGCAGCTTCTGATACATTTTACCCATTTCTTTGACAATGTTTTTCCGAAGTAATCGTTTTGCCACTTTACACGTGCTTGAAGTACATTAACAAGCGGAGTACCAAACAATCGCCATAACCTTCCTCTGATGTAATTTTGGTTTTGAGAAGTATTTCGGTGTTTCACCGAGATGCAGCCATGCGTCGATCATTTGGCGTAGTCATAGGGAATCCACTTTTCACTGCAGCCACAATACAATTCAAAAAGATTTTCCTCTATTTTTCCTGTTTTCTTCAAGTCGCATTAATTTTCGAACGACCTGATATAATGCTTTAGGATTTTATGTAAAGCTATTTAAGCTCGCACTCAGCAGTGCTAAAATTATTTACAGACACTTTTTAGGCAAAGACCATTAGATACGAAACTAGGAGAGGTTTGACTAAAACACAATCAGACCCGTTCCCACACCTAAGTGACTGACGCTGCTCCAAATTGGATCTTTATTAGAAAATTTTAAATTGCAATTTGGCACTTTCTCTGTGCTGAGGTTCAGGTTCTGAGTTACTATGTAGATTACAATTTGCGATCAACATTTTCCCTCATCTTCAAAAGATAACTTTCGACATTAAGGGAATCTCATTTCTCTTTTGGGATCATTAATTTATTCATTCATTTCGAAGACGTACAAATGTTTAAAATACGCCTAAAATACAAAAAGAAGCGTCGACTGTTTCAGAAATGTTGGCATTCACGTAGGACGTTCAGTTTAAGAATGCAGTTTTTCAGTTCTAATTTCGGTAAATATGGTGGTAAAAAAATTAAAAATGTCTTTGCAAATTTAAACAATAGCCTTTACCCTTTTCAGGACTCTCAAACCCCGTTAATGATGAAACATAATAAGAAATAAAACGAAAAGGAAGACATGCCATAAGAACAGAACCAAAATTTGCCATCATAAACATTTTGTATTTCAAATTCACTCTCGTACGAAAGAAAGAGAAAGGAATAATAAAAAGAAACAGAAAGTGATGGCGATATGGAGAAAGAAGGGTCGAGGGAAAGAATGGCGCCAGGTTCTGTGCAAGAATATGACGAAAATAAATGACTGAACCATCGATTCAGGTTTTACGCCTTTTCGAGCATCCACAGAACATAAAACTGATAAATGACACAGTTTATTGGCCCAGGCCTGGGAGTGATGGGAATATCCTGCACCTCTTTCTCTTTGGAGATCGTTCTGCAACCACCAAGTCTGCTACAATATGGTCATCAGAAAACAGAGAAATGGGAAAATGCGAATATTAAAGTGTTAGATAAATGTTTACATATTTCATCGAGTTACAGCGTTGCATGCACCTTCGCTCCCTATAAATCTACAGTCGCACCATCGTAAGCCGAGCCCTGTGCCGTTTATTCAAAGCGATTTAAAACGTGAAAACTTGCAGAAGTTATGACAAACTCCTGTTTTCTTTATTTTTATCATCAATGAAAAGCGTTAAATTCAAGCATATAATTATACATTGTTATTTACGACTGCTGCAGGCCATGGCCTGTGCCTTTGGTTACATGCATGGGAAGTGTCTCAAATTGTCCACACTTTCTGCTAAATAAACTCGCGTGTCGCTAGCAACTGGACACAAGTGTTGCTGAAGAAAGCTCAGACAGTTATCCTTTGAAGCACCACATGATGAAAGAATCGCTCCCTCAGCGTCCTGACCCACTGTCATCTTTCTTTGAAGAAGGATGGATCTTTTTTCTTTCTTAGGGTGAATATAACTCAGGTTGTTTTTGACGACAAATCATACAGCCTGGTGGCTAAGCCCAATTTCGCCTCGTAACCATTGTATTCAGTCTTTCATCTAGAACGGTTTTAATAAAAACATTGTAACCTGCGAAGAGTCAACTTCGCGACGATTATAGAAATTCTATAAAAGTATTTTTACTCATTTATTGAAGAACGATTCAAATTGTCATCATCAAATGTTTTAATTCTATTTTAATGTAGTCGAGATTTTTAGAAAGAAAATGTGAAGCTATACTAGTGTTATACACAAAGTGTTTTACCATCATTTAATTTACAAACACTCAGCTGTTTATTTCGTTTAACGGCTTGGCTTCTACAACAGAAATTGTAGTATTTGGAATGTGATCCTTGGGCTTTGAGTACTACACGCAAACCAACATGGAAAATAATACAATTATGGCAATAAAAGGTAGTTTTACCCTTCTCTGACTCCAAATATTGACATTTCGAAATGGCAGTATACCTTTACAGAAAAAAAGTGCTGTTTCAAATTGATAACCGTTTAACATCAGGAGGGATTAGAAAGGAAGTATTATTTTCCGCTTTGTACTTTATGATTTAAGAAAAGAGGAATTATTACATGTCCGACATTTATTCAGACCACATACTAGGGGCTTAACTAATCATAAATGGAGAAGAAACCCACAGTGGATTATTATATTTTCCACAACATAACACTACGCTTGAAGCGACATTTTGGCTCAACCGAAGATATTCATACCAATTTAAATGTCTGAAAACTGATTTCAATGTATAGAGATCCAATGGCCTTGCCGATTTAAGCATAGATTTACAAGGGATCTATATTTAAGATTAAGAGGGAATAAAATAATCTTTTGCGATTTTAATTAAATGTTCAATTCTTCTACATATATTTTTATCTGATACCTGAATAACAAAACATGGTAAAACGCTCAATATGTCAAACATTAACTTGTGAACCTGAAGATGGATGATCTAAAGAACCATGAAAGCGCTTTTTACTATGGGAAACATATTTAACGTACTAGATTTTATTTCCGCTGCGCTGTTGCTCCCCATATCGTCTTTGCGAGCATATGCCTAGAAGAAAGTAACTACGGAAAGCCTAACGAATAATACAGAGAAAGCTTAAAATGCAAATAATGAAATGGATAAACCATTAGAAAAACGGCACATATAAATATATCAATTAGAAAATTAAACAAGCAAATAAAAGTTGCAAAACAACGTAACATGAACAATCGACGAAATGTGCTTTGTGCAAGTATTAATTAAACTTAAGTTACATTTTATAGTAGCTACTAGCAAGTAATCCTTTAGTTTTAAAAGGTAAAACGTTTACGAAAGACGCATTGAAATGTATGTTGTGCTTATAACAGTTGCAAAAAATAATAATGGGTAAGTCTCGACGCCAGCAGACTTTAAGCCATTTGCGCTATCGTCTTGAATACTACTGTATATGGCAAGGTACATACGGTAGTAAACAATAAAGAAAGAAAGGCGAAAGCGTTTTAATTTTTCTTTCTTCGCTCCCTTTGATTCTTCACAGCAAGCTGGCGCGGCTGGTGTGTGTTTAAAGCATGTAACTTGGGCTTGAAATACTTATTTCACAATGCACAGTTTAAACCAGGTGTAGAACTGTGTGATTTGTCACACAATTCCTACTCTTCATCACAATAAACGCCTTTGCTATTTTTGTTTTCATTTGCTTAACAGTATACGCCATTCAGCTACAGTAGAGGAAATGTTACTTTATTTCATTAATTTTCCAGTCATATTTTTAATGAAATATAATGAAATATCACATGAGGAGAAAATCAGGTAAAGCTACCATTGCGAATATTTGCGAATATTTCTGAAACAAAAGGTGCTATTTATGCACTTTTTCATCAAACTGAAGTTCAGACAATTGCTCGTTACACAACTATTTCAACAATTATTAAAAAGTATATTTGTAGAACTAAGATGCATTTTTCAAATGGAACAATGCCTACAGTCTTCAAGAAAATAACACCATATGAGACAGAATGTCAGTGCACGCTTTTAGGCTAAGATGTTTAGCAGATGTCGTCATATGTAAATCTCGGATTTTCAGGCCCTTTTTACATAATTCTCACATTATTAGCCAAAGAGCAATACGCGATCCTGATTGTTAGGCAGAAATAATGCATGCCTGTTAGCATTTTGTATACAATAAACAGTATGTTGCAGTTTATCCTGGGTGGGAAATGTACCGCATATTGTTACCTACCGAAACCTTATGTGTATGTTTATTTCCTTTATACCGAGTACAGTGAAAAGTCTCTTGTCATAGAAATCGTGGTATGTCATAGAAGTAGGAGGAGCTAGAGAAAAATTTATTATTTATCAATGCTGAAAAAGCCAGCATGATTCTAGTGAAGGAGAATGTAGAAAGAATGAATGCCATGCTTTATTATACTGTGTGAGCTGAGAGGTATCCAGACAGATGTTTGATATATGTTATTGATATTTTCTCTAAATTGTAGCAATATGGAAACAGGCATGTAAGTTTTTGCCTACCCGTTTTGATTATTCTCTAAAAATGGCATGACATTCCGAGACCTAAAAAACTATTTACATTTTAATCTCATCTAGGGCTATTTTCTAGAAGTAAATGGGCTTTGTTCCATTTAGAAAAATGTAACTTTGTGCTACAATCTGATATTTAAAAGAAGATATATGACAGCTATCAAGCAAGAGGTGGTGAAAATAAGGAGGGATGGTGGTTGCTATGGAAACGTAAACAACCTTTGCCACTTTGCTTACACTAGGTGACTTATGGACCTCTCAGGTCGGTTTGCTGGAAAACTGAACTTGTTTGTAAGTTCAGTTGCTTTATATGTTGTTAAGTCACTTTATTTTAATGTTTCGCCATACATAAAGAGTTCAGTTTGTTTTTTATGGACGCACTTAAACAGATCATAAGCGTCCTATTCAATTCATGGCGTGTAACGTCCGATAAATTTTGCTCAGGGGCTTCTTTTTTTCAGGCTTGAGGTTCTTTTATTTGTCGTTAATCTACGACATGGGGACCACGGCTTTACTTCCAAAAAATACATCAACTTTGGCCAGGATTAAACCCGCGATCTTAGGCATTTGAGGCAAGTATATTTACCAGTAGATCACCAGGATCGATGTACAGACAACCATTTCTAAGATTATTTAAAGATTAGTTACTCTCTAATATTCCAGAATCCAGCCTGAAAATGGATGTCTCATGCCATACGGTTCAAGTAGATAAAGCACCAATTAATAGTAACGCTAATTTGCAAATTTTTGAGTGGCCGACTGTCATAATGTTACATGTGACATCTCCATGCCATAAGCGGAACTAATTTTACTTATAAATGAAAGCAAACCGCGTCCAACATGTTTGCGAACTAGCGAAAGAATATGTCCATCATATCATCATACTGCCCCTATACGTTGTAACTTTAATGCCATACATTCTGGCTACAAGAAATGGGCTAGGTGGCTAGAAGAAATAAAATATTTACATTAAGTGAAGTAGAAAACCTGACAAGAGGGGCAGTAAATGAAGGGAACCAGAAAACTGCAGCAATTGTGTAATACAAAGGAAGGGATATTGGAAGAGGCTGGACGAATGGATGGCATCCTCGACGATTGTTAGGATGAGATAATTTTCACTTTGGTAACAGCGCCAGTAACGATTTCAGTGACTTGGAGGGAGGAGGAGAAAGAGGAGGAAAGGAAGGATGATCATAATGACAAGAAGGTTAATATGGAAGAAATAGAAGTAATAATCCAATAATCTAATCAGGTATGCCTCTCATCAATTATATTTATATATTATTTAACATTTATAAGAGATTGAATAAGTTATAATTGTGTACTCAGTTGTTTAACGTATTTGTTTACAGTAGGATTAAATAAAACAGGCACAAACATACTATAGGTATACGTTGTAAAGACACCAAAAGTATTGACGTAGGCTAATACATCTGAGTGTTATTACAGCCGAGTTAAACACGGCTAAACGTGTATAACGGGGAGAGAAACTCTGCTTCCCAGCAACCCAGCAGCGCTGCATGTGCAGATAATGGCTATCATCTTTTACAAATCAGAATTTAGAAGTACACTATCTAAGAATTGATAGAAATTTGTATGTGCTATGTTGATGACTGCTGGTCTGAATTTCATTTTGGTTAAAACAGCACATCCAGAGTAACTTTCATTTCAGAAATACTGGCGGTGGTACTTTTAAATAGGTGTCTACTTGTAAGAGTTAAAAGTTTGATATGGATAAATAAAACACTTGAATGATGAATATCACGTTATTCCTACGCTGTTTACTGTGCGAAGTGGTATTTTTAACTGATTCACCGTGTATAGGTAAGAGTTCAATTTTTGTTATGGACATATAAAACACTTGAATACCAAGTTCTTCAAATATATGCTATTTTGTTACCATTAAGCTAACAATGATACTTTCACATCGATTCCACATTGATTGTAGAGAGAAGTAGAAACAAAATGTAATCCAGAAGCAAAGACTATTGTTACATATCCGTTGCGATGTTCCGTATAAACTGCGCCATTATTTTGAGAAAATCGATATAGAAAGAGTTGAAACATCTAAGAAAAGTTATGCTATATTAAAATGCGCCAATACATGGTTTTCGGGATGATAAGATAGCAATTCCTTCCACCTGTAGTTAATAAAGATAATTTTATTAACAAAAATGCTTCAAGCAATGTGACTCAATATCAGAATCCCAAAACCCAATCTTTTGCATGCTACAACCATCGATTAACTATTAAATTTTACCGCAGTAAGCTTCGTGGTGAGAGATTATCAAGCATGACGCACCGCTAAATGCTGTTAACTATTCTAAAGTAAACATTTCACATCGAGAAACTTTTGATGAAGAGTTTTGCGAGCGCACACACGACAGAGGAAGATTTCGACTCTTCGCGTTCAGAAACACTAAGAGCTATTACATTCTACTGAGTACTTCTATATACGTGCCATGTCTATTTGTCTTTTACATTTTATCATTTACGGGCTAAATAATCAAAACAAATACTTAAATGGAAGTTCACAATCTATTCATGATGGTTTCTTGCTGAAAACATAGCTCTGGTGGAATTTAGAATAGCTCAAGGATATGGCCGAATCCTGGGGTCTTTTGTATACCAAGCACCAACACTTAACTACACATGAACGAATTTTTATAAACGTGAAAATAAAAGGACACGCATTTTCTAGTTGGAAATCAGCTAAGCGTTTAATTAAAACTTATTTTGATGTCCGATATATTTCTTTGGAATTTTCTGGCATCAACAATGTTTGCCGCTTCTAACTGCATTCATATGGTTGAGCTGTACATAATATTTTAAATGTACTTTATTTGTTCTCCTCTACATAATATTAATTCCTATATTTTCTGCATTATATCTCATAACCTATAGTCGCCATAGTTTGCATGATCCTTTTTCCCCACCAGGATGAATCTACACATCACCCTCCTAGGTTCCTCCCCTATTTAAAAGTATAATTTTACAATATAGAACTCGGTGCAACGGTAATGACATATAACTAGCCATATGAAGGTACATTAAGTTAAGTCTGCTCTTGTTATTCGTTAACTTAAACTAACCTAAGAGTTGTCTTTTAAAATTTCAAGAACCATGAAATCACAATCTTTAAATTGAAACCTGCTAGATATTAACTTTCGCGAGGTTTCTTGTAATAAATAAGAACACCTTAGGTTACATGTTCTACTAAGTTTGGTTTAAACATTTTCCCTTAATTCAGTATTACCTTTCACCCTTCTTTCACTGCGCTTTCTAATGCATTTCTTGCTGTTGGTAACAACCGCTAACGCCTTCCTCGGTGACCATTTTCTCCTTCTGATGTCTTCTATCAAAGTGCACGTACTTTTTGAGAGATTACTAGCATTCGACGCATTCAGTTTATCTCCTCCTGCCTACTAATTTGCTTTTACGCAACTTTTTGCAACATTTTGTCAAGTTCCATCCATTTTTTTCTATCACTGAGCTTATTCGAAAGTTACTCCAGTCATTTTCAAGTGAGAAATTAAGTGCTGGCGTAGATGGTAATAGTATATATGGGTCATCGTGTAACACATCAAAGGGATTAAGTTTTTCACTCCAGGGAATTCAAGTTCAATAATGTGTATTACAGAATATTCCTTAGAATTTCAGTTTCTGTTACAATGCGTTTTTCTGCTATCTTCTAGCCTTTATAGTTATTGCGACATCCCAATTATAACGGTTATCACACTTTAATGGTTGTTGATCAAATTCTATGTTTCTTCGTTGCTGTGAATTAACAGAGTTAAATATAAAAGTATAGCGTTTTTATTTTTCAGTATCGTTGGCTTATTTTAACTTTTTCAGAAATAATATACGTATAAGAAACTGTTTCTATATTAATTTCCACTGTGCTTAAGGATTTACGTGGCCTTGGTAGACCTCTGTTTTGCAGAAACACAATGGCCCAGCGTTTCGTTCTTCACTTCACCCTTCACATTTAAAACACACCCTACCCTTTTGAAAAGTGATGCATTAATAGCATTTTATAGGATACAATTTGACGTTCGGCTGACAATATATTCTGATGTCCACAAAAGTGTAAAAGTTTTGGACAGCGTACGTCTATGCTGATGTCTATGGATTAACATAAAATCACTGTCGAGCATGCTCGTCCATCATGCTTTATGATTATTATTCCTTCTCTATTCATACATTTTCATTAACTTTTAACATGAACGAGGTGCTCCGCTCTCTTTATGAGTACCAATTTGAATGCGTGGTTTATGTAAAGAAAACAGAGTGAATTAGATTGCATTAAGTAAATTGTAAATATTATTGGGACAACA
Organism: Metallyticus violacea; assembly: GCA_030762175.1. Taxonomy (NCBI): domain Eukaryota; kingdom Metazoa; phylum Arthropoda; class Insecta; order Mantodea; family Metallyticidae; genus Metallyticus; species Metallyticus violacea. The sequence continues at coordinate 64,603,473 of CM060835.1, forward strand.
TTATGTTTTTTCCAAAACATTTGTAGATTGCAAGTTGAAAAAGAATTAACATTATATTTCCTTATAACACATGAATTATTAAAATATTTTGGTAATTAAATCATCTATATTTAGTTCCCCCTGAGATTATAAATTCAAGCAATTAAATACCCCTATTTAATCGGATGAAATCTCTAAAGTGATTTATTCCTACAACAAAAAAGTCCATAGCTGGAGCTTTGATGTGTGGAAGGTAAAAACCACAAGTCAAACAACAGTTAGGCTCGCAGCTACTAATGTAGTAAAATTATTGACTCGGAAACATTGAGGAATCCAAGAGACCGTTAGCGATAAAGATTAGTACAAGGCCGCGCTTGAAACTATACATGGCAGTCGATATTATAATGATTACAAATAGATATTTTATAGTTAGTTACAGCGGTGAACGTTGCTGTGCTCTACTGTCATTACAATTTATGGAAACTTCTCCTTACAAGCAAAACAATAAAATATAATTACTCGCTTTAATTTTGGAAAAAGTTAAAGAGGAAATGTCTAAGAACTAGTATTACTAAAAAAAACTTAATGTAGCTTTGATTGGCAAGAAAAGAACGGGAGTTTTACTTCTGTCAAAGCTAAAGCGGAAAAAATCGCTTTGTCAATGTTGAAGCTTTAAAATATGAAACGTCAGTACTTTTGTTTCTCCCAATAAATCAAAACTCTCTACCGCCACGCCAGGTGAAATCATATAACAGGGAATCAGATGTGAAGACTGTTTGACATGCTGCAAACACACAAAACATAATTATCCTATAAGCTTAGTCTTAAATCGATGCACAATTTTTTATAATTATAAAAATCATCAAGCTTCCGACGTTAGCCACTAATGGGGAAAGCCGAGAAATGCTTTAACAGTGAATTCTAAAACGATTGTCCATTGAAAATGTAAAAAATCAAGGAGATAACTGAATTTCACCTTTTAAAACAAATACCAGATGTAGTTTGCATTATTTTGCACCATTGTTGCCATCTTTTTCGGATATATGATACATATTCTGAAGGTAATTGTTATCTTTAAACTTTCTAAACTAACAGTCGAACCATTTAGAATATAAATCTGAATCTACAGTTCTTCTTCCTCAATAAGAAGCATGTTCTGACTTCAAATGACTATTTCATCTATCCAGTGCAATGGGTGTTGAGCCTCTCAGCTCTCCTTTTACCAGCAGGATTTTAATTGAAACATATTTTAGGAATTCTGTGATTCTCGATGCGTTTTATATGTTTATATCAGTTCTGCTTTTGCTGTTGTGTGCGTTCACAGAGGTTGAATATATGTATCTTGTCACTCAGGTCTTCATTTTTGTGTCTATCTAGTAGTGTGAGACTGGCAACATTACATAGAAATTAATTTATTTCACAGCTTTCTAATTTTCTCTATTTTTTTATGTTTAATGACCAGTTCTCGCACCTATAGACCAGAAATAGCACAGCTAGATCTTTGTAAAATGCTTTATTTTTAATACATTTAGGGTATATTCTGAAATTTATTTAACTTAATATCTGCATCTTTATATTTTAAATGGGTGACTATATAGCCCAAATAGTTAAAAGAAGACACTTGATCTATAATTTATCCATTCATTACAATTTTCTATCTAGTGTGTTCCTGTAAATGCTATAGTTTCTGTTTTTAAGCTGGAAAATTCAAGAATATGTGTCTGAAGATTGTAGTTTAAGCGCTGTAAGTTATATTCTGTTTCAGCAAACAATTTATCTAAAAAAAATAATAATAATTGAAGAACGAGATAAAATTTCTCCTTTTGATGTGGCTTTGGACCTTTTAATTGAACCCATTTAGCATTCCATTGTCAGGAAAAGACATAGTGTTTAAAAATAAATTGTTTATTCCAAGTTAATTTATGCTATCATTTTACCATTTATCTATTACTATTAATATAAATACAAAATAAAGCTGGCTGTAAGGGATAGACTTATTTAACACCTTGGTTAACCTTAGCGTTCATACTTACCTTTTCCAATAGTAATCTGTATTCCTGTGTTACTATTTGGTAAATTGGTGTGGGGCGGGGGGTTAAGCATACAGCACATCCCAAATTAATTACACTGGACTCTCGAAAGATCATTTCTACAATTAAGAAATCTAAGGAAACTTTATGATCTAAAATTGTATTATTTCTTTTGTAACTTCTTATGACGAGCCAAAATGTTCACCTCTACACGTGAAAAGGTTACGTGCTTAAAATTACGGCGTTATTACCCTGACTGCTCGTGCTACGACAGTCCGGAGCCAGTTACAAAGGTCACGTAATATAAATTTAGAAAAATGGACACCTTGCACATTTCATGATATTTCTCCGTAAAATGTGTATAGATCACGATAAATGTATGTTTTCAGGTTTTGTTGCTGGTATAAACATGAAATAACCAAAACAACGTTGAGGTTTGATTTCTTGCCGGAACGAACCTATATGCGGTTTAGCCTTTAATACGTGGTTAAGCATGAATGTAAAGACGCGTTTAATGTGCTATTTAATAGCACTGCCTCTTTTCAACATAAGGTTAATAATTTGCATAAATGGGTTCAAAATCATAAAATAAGAGTCTTCCAATTACATTTAAATTTCATGATCTATACTTGAAAAAGTTTTTATAAACATCAAATTTGGGGGGAAAAACTTATATTGCTAAATGTAGATTACAATAAAATTAATTCATATTAGTAGATTTGTAATTGTAAAATAACCAGTGTTGGAAACAAGATTCTTAGAACAACTTAATTATAAAGCTTACATTTTTATAATAATAGTCAAATATAACATAAATGTTATTTTGGAGTATTTATTGTTAAGATTAAATATCGTTCAACGATATTTCAGATATTATTATTTTAAGTGGTGTACAGTATCCATAGGATATTTAAGAATCTGGACAGGATGCATGAACGAACTGAAATCTGTGGCCTTTAGTAGTATCTCAAGAGAGAACCAAACACAGAAAGAAAGAGTACGACATGACATAATACAAATTTCATTGCGTTTAAAGGGTTCATGTACAGAAGTACTTTAAGATAGACTATGTTAAGATCTGCCCTACATGCTTAAGGAAACTTTATTTAAATTATAAACTCTGCACCGTAACATTAATTACATATACGCGGTGTCCCAGAATCGCCGTTTACTTTTCCGGGACAGGCAACCCAAATTATGTCATAAGTTTGGAAAATTAGCAGCTGATTTAACAATAACTAAATAATGAGAACGTGCTACAGAAACGTTGTACATATATTTTCTTTGAAAAGTATTCCTTTTGTTTTATTAATTGTCATTCCAGAAACACTTTACTCTAGTGTACGAGCACTAAATTCAGCAGTTAAGAATGGCTAAAAGATAAAGGAAATTATACTTGACATAAATAAATAATGTTAACATACATTATGTGCATCGATTGAATATCAGTTTTGTAGTTTATTTGCTAATGGAAACAATAGAAGAAAATTAAAGAAAAGAAACGCATATAACACCTAATTTCGTTCGAACTAAGACTCCTGAAAGATGCAACGAATACGACCATGAAAATATACAGAGAGTTAGGGACACCCTGTATAGCTACACAGGATATGTAGTGCATAGGCAAGTATTTGCCATACTGTAATGTGAGAAAAGTATTACAAAGTATTCATATTGGGAAATTGTAATTATGTCTATTAAAATATTTATTATATAAACTACCACATGAAAGTATATGAACATATTTTGTTAAAATATTTAATATAAAAATATAATTATTTCTTTATAAATTCTTCTAGAGAATCCATGTCTTGTTACGTAAGCATTCTGTAAGAGCAGATTTGTAATTTTGTTAATCATAGATAATAATAATAATAATAATAATAATAATAATAATAATAATAATAACAACAGTGGTGGGGAAATCGTTTAGGAGAACAGTAAAAATGCATAGGCATTCATAATGGGCCCTTTTGATAACAAGAAAAGTTAACAATAGATCTATGAAGATTTGTTTTTAAATTATTTATTTGCATATTGATCACAAAGTCTCGTTTTTAACATAAAACTCGTAATACAAAGCATATATTATCAAGAAAATTTTGAAAAACATGATAAAAGCAACTTAAAGCACATATTTATTTTGAAAATATGAATTTCATTTCTAAATTTAATATACCACAGTTATCCATAGTGTTTCCAAACATTTCTACCCCTATGGTGAGCTTGTTAAGTCACTCGGCAAAATAGATGTCAATGTTAAGTTTAGGGACATTGATAATTCGTGCACTTATACATTTATGACTCTCGTTTATCTTTTCCCAAGTAATGTACCAGGAATATTTCTTGGGAATCCCCCGTCTCTGAAAAACTTTTATTCCAGCAGATAAAAGTGTCATCGTTAGCCAGTCATCATTCACTGTTCCACAAGTAACAGTGCATTTTATGTCATCCAAAAGGTTGCCATAGAGCATTAAAGGAATAATGTTTTCCAATAATGAACCCAATAAACGAATTTGCGTACTTATTTCACGGACAGTTATCAGAATTTTCAAAAGGACTGTGATATTTTATATTTGCTACTACACAAGAAAAATGCCACCCATTATCACAGATTCAAATAAATTCATTAGATTCTTATATATTTTGTAAAATAAAAATTAATAAAATGTGCTGTGAATAATATTTATAAACATTAATTTAACCTAAGACATACCGATTATTTAGACTATCTTTGTTAACAACTCCTCTACAAAATATATAAAATATATACCGCATATTATAACAAGAAGCAAATTACTTAATTTAGATTTTGCACTAAATTCGTGTTTCTAACGTTCACGATTTCAGAACAGGCCGCTAAACTAATGCACTATTTTTGGCCATAGGATGTGTGCGTGTATATAATTACCAGATCCTGTTTTTAGTCACTAAATCAGAATTTTCCCTTTCAAAAGAGAGCATGACGAGTCAAAATATTTCAAGCAGCAATGAATGCGTTTCCGCCTTTACTTTACGTGCAGGAGAGCTGTGTAGCTAGGGTTGCTTGCCGGAAAGCAATACTCCATGCACAATTACACTGTTCTACAATTGTTTGAAGCTTCTGGATATACGGAGGCAGGACTCTAGTAATTATATTTTGTTCCTAAGCATGTAACTATGAGAAAAGCTAAAATGTTGTGAATAACTCTTAAAAGGATCTTATATAAATTTTTAGTTACTTAGGTTTACACATTTTCAAACAAATTACACATTGTACACAAATTTAAATATTTTGAATCACGCTGCATATTTTCAAAGAATGCACAAATTTTCTTCCCAATTATATTTGGAATTTCGCCATTAACAAGCGTTTGGAAAGGGTTTATACTGTCTGCTCCTTTGTCCCTAATGCATGCATGAATCAAATTTAAATTATTTCCTTATTTTTTGTATTCTGTCAAAGAATGCACATCCCTTTGCCACGTTGATAATGTGCATATCCCTTAAAAATTAATGGTAACATAGAAACAAATACCAATCGATGACAACAACAGTCACAATGAAGTACACAGCGAAGGTCAATGAGTCAATGCTTATATCAGGTAATTCAGTTAATCTACCGTTATGCCGCCATATTAACATTAATATGAATGCTAAACTGGATTTCATTAGCTGAATATCTTTAAAAGTGATGATAAAATCATTATTTGACAAACTTATAGGGTGTTTCATAAATTCACAGCCAGAACAATATTTAAAAATTGTTCTTCACGTATGAAATGAAAAACGTGTTCCGTCGAAGAACAAGTTCTTCTTACATAAGCGGCGCTGGATCTTATTTATCTTCTGTCTATGATATTAATAAAGAGTTGTGCATGGCATAGGTTGCTACAAACATAACAAGGTATAATTTAAGTGTCGAAATATTGAACATTCTAACCCAATCAAGTGTGACTTTTTCTTTTGTGTTTTATCTTTTTCTGCTATCATAATTACTATATATATATATATATATATATATACACATACATATTCCTCTGCTATGTCATGCTACATTCGATCAACATAATGACGTTGCTGTTGAATTTTATGCAATCAAACCTTAATTATTCTATGCATAAATATTTACCGATTTAGATATATTACTCCTGTTGCATTTGGCTAATTCCACTAGAATTGACAGGCTAAAAACCACATCTATTTTTGTTACAAATAAAATAAAATTAATTAATTACGAAATAGCATCAAGTGCACATACAAAGATATTGAAGCAACATGTTAGAGGATATTAAAAAAAAATTTTTATAATTGACTTTTTATAATTTTTTTTTCAATTTATCTATACAATTTTATACTCAGTTTCATACTACAAAAATACAAATAAAATGTGTATTTGTGCTTTGCTTCCTGCATTATCTGTTTTAGGCATTTAATTCCATTAGTTTAACAATTTGGTAAGCAATGCTGGGAAAGACTGCATATGTTTGTAAGAATTTATTTTATTAAAAAGGTTTCATGCAGTAAAATTTGGAATTAGTACAATTAAATACTATTGTTTGTAAGAATTTGTTTTATTAAAAAGGTTTCATGCAGTAAAATTTGGAATTAGTACAATTAAATACCATTGGATGTTATATTTAACCCCACCTCTGTAGTAAACATATTGCTAAAATTAAAATTCCATATATTTCCTATGATAGTTCATCTTAATGAGTGAAATAAAGGTGTAAAACTAATTTTGAAACTTCCCTGTATGTTTCTTTGCCAGAAAGTTTGAAATTTCATTTCCGTTATTGTTAAAACGTTAGGCAGTACAATGAGAATACCTTTGTTGTTTAGTTATAGTGTACCATAGTACTGTACCTTTATTAGAACGTATCTGCCCCTTTATCAAATTATTTAAATCAATGTATCTATGGAAGACATCACCTAAACTATAAAGGCTGCATTTCTAAAGTTAATTCTGCTATCTGTGATCTAAAATCGAAAGAAATACGAGGATTTTTTCCGTTCGTAGTAACAGTCTCGAACATCTGACACAAACAATACAAAAATGGATTGATCAACATAATAGAAACAAAGCAACTACCGAAAGCGAAAAAGCAGGGGTTGCAAGACTTATTTCTATCCTACCTTTAGGGTTCCATCATGCACGATCGGCGATAGTTGTGTTACTACTTATTGCAAAGGGAGTACTGGCTCTCCCTATTCAGGATGATTCATAAAAACATAGACAGCACTTAATATATAGTGCGAAATGGCAAACTAACTATATTCTTTAAAAGGGAACCATGTCCGAAAATGCATGATCTGGGCGCTGAAAGCATACATCGGCGGTGAAGAAATTGTTGCACACGGTCAAAGACGTGTGGTTGTGTGCGAAATAATTCACATACTGCATAGATCCGTGCTATAAGATCCTTCACTAATGTTACAGGAGTCAAGAGAAAGCATCGTGAACTTGCACAACCCGAAAGAGCAGGTAATTCATAGTGATCAACATGGGTACTGCATTAGCGTATGAAATGGAGGAAGAGCAAGAAAACCATATCACACGCAACTATGCAGCATTTTAAATACTTCACACACTGCCACAAGTCTTTGACCATGTGCGCCAATTTCTTCACCGCCGATGTTCGCCCTGCAATCACGTTGGAGCAAAGTTGCTAACTCCCCCGTATTATATGGGAGCTTTATTCTCCCGTTTAGATTTTATACGGGAGCGCGTATGTCTCGTATTTCAAGAATTACGCCAATGTATTTATACATATTTGCAGTATCGCTTTAAATGAATTTGTAGTAGCACTCCTTGGTTTGTTAGTATGCATACATATAAATCGGATATATCGAATCGACTTCAATCGACTCAAGGGCTTATATCAACTTGAGGCATTTCTTATGATGGCATCTTCTAAAAGAACCAAGCAAATATCCTGAGATTTCAAACTTGACTATAACGGAATCATTCAATGTACTTAAAGTATTGATCCTCTATCAAAGAAAAGAGGTTGTTTTTGTCACTAATACACACAAAATTATAAACAAATTAGTCTCTTTAAGTCAGAAAAAGTACATAACAATTTGTCGACTTCAATGAATACCTTCATTCGTACATTGTAAATTGTTTCAACATTATTGACTGTATGATTGTCAGAAGATGTTCAAAATACACACATTAATCTTCGTCTGGATAATATAAGTGGGGAAATTTTGTTCTTTGGAACTGTAATACGTTCTAAAGTTACATTTGTTAGTAATACTGTGAAAAGGAGGATAAGGGCATTCATGCTCAAGAGTATTAATACGTCTTGATTTTATTGTAAGCATACCATCATCGAATACACAGACAGAAAGAATATTTTAATGAATAGTAAGTGGTCTCATGACAGGAATGACTGTAGTGTACACCTAATGATAGCTGACTTACAAAAAAAAAGTTAATTTTTGTTATTCTATAATATGTAAATAATATTTAAAAATTCCAGATTTTTGCCTTAGATGTAAATAAATATCATTACAAATGCTCTTGAGCATTGTACTATTATGCACTATACTAGCTTAATTAGTAAAATAACATTGTTTTAAGAAAAACAATTCATTTACAGCATTAATTATGTCGAACCATACATAATCTCCTTTATTAAAAAAATGGAAACCATAAGCTTGGAAGTCCACAAATCGAATCCCTTATATAGCTAAAAGCACGATTTGGGTTGGTGGAAATTCCTTTACAAAATGTGGAACTCACATCTGAAGCGCTACATATTTTGACGCCACAAAGCACCCATACCATGCAGTTTCGGACATGGGTTTCCTGTTGAAACAATGATCAGTTTGCCAACCCGCATAACACTAAGCGCTGTTAGTATTTTTACCAATCATATTGTATTTAGTATTATCTTTCTTTTGTTTTTTCAGAGATTCTAAGTAAAATTTTGCGTGTAGCACGCGGCCAGAGTGAGATAAATATCATTATAGTGCTGATGCTAACAACGAGACCTTTACGTGTTATAGCACTTATGTAAACGTGCCCTAGAGGATGTGTGGTAACCTCGCAATTATCGCAATAAGACTTTTGGGCGTCGTTGATGGGATCACGACATTAACAAAAATGCAGTAATGATAGCATTTATGGATGTACTTCGTGGAAAAAATACACGTATTTTTCATTAGAAAACGTAATAATATTATATATCCTTAGTGCCACTATTCGTTGCAATACCTTTCTTTTATAAACTACAATTTTATCATGTTTTCCCCTTATTCAATATAATGTTTAATGTTTAACTGATGATTACTAAAATTATACAAGGTTTAATACAGTTTATTATAATCACATTAGAAAACATTGAACAAATTTATAAAAGTACGTAATTAATTGCTAAACAGTTAGGTGCCTTTATCTTTCAAACCACACTGAATTTTAAAAAATTATGCCAATGTGAACTTGTTCTTACATATTAGGAGAGGACAGAAACGAATCTATTTGTTTCTAACGGTAGTGAGAAATGTATTTATAGTTTACTATGGTCCATCAAAGTTCATTCCTGTCTTCGGTTTTAACTTAAACAATTCGTTTTATTTAATTCCAATGCGTTTATGCAAATGCTTTAAGCCTCTCTGTTATTTAGTTTATTCCCTATGAAAAATATCAGCACAAACAAGAATTTTTTATGTTTAAGACCCGCTCCTTTTGATCCCAAGCTCCAAATAATATATGCCAATGGACAATAAACTATTAGAAAAGCTCATAAATGTAAGTTTACAGGTCTCCAAGTTGATAAGTATAAAATCAGAAAATAATTGTAGAATATGTGTATTATTCCAAAACTAAGATCTGCTGTATGTGCTCTCAGATCACCAATTCAGCTACAGATCTAAACTAAAATATTTATTATGCTTATTTCTATTCAATTATGAAATTTGGATTAATATTTTGGGATACATTTGATGAAAGCAAGCTAGGTTTTATAATACAAAAGAGGGAAATAATTCGAATAATTTGAAAATCTAACAACAAAACTTCATTTAAAGGCATTTTAAAAAAAAATATTTTAAGAACATATGCTTTACATGAGGAATATGTGTGTTCAAAATCAAGAACTTTTTAACAATAATAAGCAAATATATCTTTTTAATATTGGACAAAAAATCTTTATAGATCGCTTACTAATTTATTTCCTATTAAAAGGGAATCCACAATGAATGAGCATGAATATATGGTGCTCTTCCGAATTATTATTATTATTATTATTATTATTATTATTATTATTATTATTATTATTATTATTATGTAATGAACAAAAATACAAATTTAATATTACTATACCCATATTACTCTTCGGAAGAATTTATCAATGAACAATTATTCCTTTTCTTGGTTTGCTGAATGTCAATGGATTTCGTCTTCACTGAATGTTTATTTATTCCAAGGCAGAAAGGGCATAAAAGATATAATAACTGATTCTCATTCGTCAGATATTTTGATATTTTGATATCTGATTCCTTCAGTTTCATTTGAGAAGTGAAAGCATCCCGTTGAGTAACCAGGTCGTAGGCGTATCAAAGTCCGCCACCAAGGGTTAAAAAACCATATAATTCAGCTACAATAAAAAGCTTAAGCATATTTAACATCTCACTAATTTAAATACATTTGGGATTTCTCTGACTTTATGAAATAAAAACTATAGTATATTTTTAAAGCATTATGAATTATCAAAACGTTCAGAACAAATGTTATAAAATGTACGCTTTCATAAAATATGTTAACGTTTAATTTTAATTGAATGGGGGGGAGTATTTAAAACAATACTTACTGCACATAGCTGCATATAAAATAGTTTTAATGTGGTTAAATAATGGATATTATGAAAAGATCCAAAAGAAAGTGCAATGCATTGGTTTTTTCAAGTTCCAATCATAGCTTCAAGGAAGTGGAGCATGATATCCTGCATCGCAGGTAAATAGGACAGAAGATAAATTATGCAAATGGGAAGTTCCAGCTCTACTCCAGTGCACGCTGCGCAAGCATCACGAGGAGGAAAATAAAACGTGCAACTTCGCTCTGATAAGAGTCGATAAGGTTCATTAGCTCCTCTTGCTAAGGTACAGCAATACATCTTCCGTGAGGTAAAGACAGTATCATCTGCCACGGCCGTATCAGCGACCCCTGGTCGCCCCATCTGCACTCGATCTCACGCCACGTCTCACCTTACCACAGAGTGCCGCACGCATAAATTAGAGCGACATCTGTATTGCGGCAAATGTTATTGTAATGCTAATGTGGTGGAACATTCATTCCTGTATCTGATGGCATCTGGACACGGAAATGCTTTGCAAGCCAAGAAGGAAAATGCCGCACATCTGGGACTTATGATATGCATTTATATGCATTTTATTTCAAATGCGGTATTCTTTTGTCTGTTTACGATTCAGAAAACAGCTTCGCAGTTAAATTTCTCTCCGCTTCCCTTCCTGTCACAAACGCGCATATGTGTTTGTCTCTCTTCCCTTAAGTTCACATATTTGATATTTTATCTTTTCTCTTTTCTTCTTTATCCCGCGCAGGTCTATTATCAGGAGTTCGAAGAACCTTTCGCAGTTTCTGTCAATGCTCAATGTTTCCCTACCAAATAATTGAGGCACTCGGCACAAACCCCATATCAATTTCATAGGCATAAAATTTCTTCTAATTAATAAAAAATAGCAGTATACAATGTGCATGCAGGATATGTTTGATACAGAAGAACAATGAAGCTGGTTTTACGTAGAGCCACTAGATAACACATAAAATATCATAGTTTCAGTGGGTGGCCGAGGTCGTTAAGGCGTGGACTCGTGAGCGGGAGGTCTGGGGTTCGAATCCCGCCAGGACCATCCTCCCTGACTGAGGTTTTTTCCAGATTTCCTTAGTCCTCATAACTGGCAAATGCAGGGGAGGTACCCTAAACTTAGGCCTGGAACGTTTCCTTCCTTAACAAACAATCCTTTCCCAATTTATCATTTCATTTCATGTATCATCAGTGTTCACCGCCTGTGGTGCCTCAGTAGTAAAAACGGGCGTTAAACACCATTAAAAATGATTAAAAAACTCCTTAGCAAATACCATTAAAAGAACTTAAATGAAGAAAACATTGCACTTTCAAATGAAAAAAATTTACAGACTCACCACCAGCCCTAATTCACCCCAATTATTTCACATATTTTAGACAGTAAGTAGTTCGAGATATCATCTGTCTGCTTAAACTTCGAAGGTATGATATTAAGTTTCTAAACAACCAGCGCACTATCTAATGACTAATGACGCTTCCATTTGAAATGATAACACATAATAACTTAGAGAAGTTGTGAAGCATTTATCTTTGACGCAGAGGTGTGATACCTGGCGTCAAGTAAAAGCGGATCATTGTTATCGAGTATATATCTTGTGTATATATACAAACACAGATATACAGAGTATCCCAGAATTACTGTTTAATATTCAGTAATAGGTAAATCAAATTACGCAGCTTTTACACCCGTTAATATCTGACTACTGAGAATATACTACAAATACTTTCCACATACATATTTTCTTTGAAAATTGTTCCCTTTATTATTAGCTACCATTGCGAAAATATTTTACTCGCGTGAACTGATATAAATTCATCGGTTCAGAGTCACTAACAGATAAAAGAGAACGTACTTAATATAAGTATATAAATAAACGAAAAAATAAACACACGTTATTAACTTTGTAATGATGGAATATTAGTTTTGTAGTTTATTCGGTAATGGAAATATGAGAGAAAATTAACATCTAGTTTTGTCCATTCCTAAAACCGTTGCAAGATGCAACAAATATGGTCTTAAAAAAATGTAAGGTGTTTCTGAAACGCCATGTATGTATGTATGTATGTATGTGTGTGTGTGTGTGTGTGTGTGTATGTATGTATGTATGTATGTATGTATGTATGTATGTATGTGTGTATGTGTGTATGTATGTATGTATGTATGTATGTATGTATGTATGTGTGTATGTGTGTATGTATGTGTGTATGTGTGTATGTGTGTATGTGTGTATGTGTGTATGTGTGTATGTGTGTATGTATGTATGTATGTATGTATGTATGAACATATACATATATAAATAAAATTATTTACTTTTACCTCTCAAAAGTACAGTCTGTCGCCTTTTTCATTAAGCCACACAGCAAGATGAAATGTTTATTCTAAACTAGCTACATAACAGAATAACTCGTTTAACATTGTTCAGTGTTGCAATGTCACAAGATTATTCCGTTTTTTTTTATTTCATTTATTTATGGATGCTCTTTAACATCTCAGGTTATCAGCGTCCCTTTAAATTCAGGGCATGAAACGGCCGACAAATTTTGCTCAGAGGCCTCTTCTTTCAGGCTTGTGGTTCTTTTTCGTGCCGTAAATGTACGACACGGGACCTATGGCTTTACTTCCCTTCCGAAGGAAGTCATATTTAGAATTTTAACGCCCGAAAAACTCCATTGGTCCTGGCCGGGTTTGAACCCGCGATCTTGGGTTTAGAAGGCAAGTATGGTTACCACGTTACCACTACACCACCAGGACCGACTTATTAGTCCGCGATTTTAGTAATGTTTAGATAATTAAATCTTGAAAATGCCAATATTGAGCTATTAAAATTCAGGATTTTCTTGCTCGCAAAGCAGATGTAAAGAAATTCTAAAGCAAAAACTGCCCCATTTGCTTTAACACTGATTAATTGGCATCTAATCTTATAAACAAATAATTCCGTTTTTTTTTTCTTTTTCTCTTGTTGGAGCAAGATTTTTAATCTCAAATTACTTGACTTGCTTTCTACTGTCTCCGATTTTTTTTTTTTTTTGAGTTAGTACATTACTTATGTCGTTCTAGCACGATGTGTATACATTTACCTATGAATTTAAATTAATGAATTCTTCCGCTGAATATTTTGGAAGAGTGACACTATATCACCAGAGCTGAAAGAGCGACATTGGACTCTGTTTATAATGGTATAATGCGATTCCAAGTCCAGGGTAAGATAAAGCCTACATTTGAATCTGTACCCATAAATTGTTTGCTGTAATATGTGTAATAGTTTACTGAAAAATATATGTTGCTCTTAAAAACCTGTGTATTTCTTACAGATGATCACAAAACATGCGGTCCATTTTATTCGCTCTGCATTTTAAGAAAATATAGTGAAATGAGGACATCAGCTGCTGGTAAAAATTTATCGCCAATGCTTCAAATGTTCGGAGTGTAGATATTTCTGAAAACGCCAAAAACTTATAGAAAATATAGTAAGAGCTACAAAGAGCGGCTGCAGAATAGGTTTGTATTTCGACAGTACAACCTTTTCAACATATGTTAGTAAAATTTCAAAATTGATCTTTTTCATTCCTTATCCAATGATGGAGCGCCTGTGTTCTCGGCTACTGCACTGTAGAAGCGCAAGGTATATCTGATCATTTGCGGTTGACTGTCTTTATTACACAACATAGTGTATGAGCACCCCTGCATCCCTTCTACACGTATAACAAATGTTAGCATTCTCTCAAATCCATCGACAACGTACAATGCCCATCCGACAGTTCTAACACACCTATCTGAAGGGTTTTCAGTGTATGTTTCCACTCACTTGTCACCATGTATGAACGTTTTCCATTCTGTCGTTTAATTACTTCACTGCACTGGTGCTCATTACCTCTCTGAAATAACACTCTCCTTTGGCCCTCATTCAGTAGCGTTTGAATGGACGTCCGGTAACGAACAAGATGCTTTTGTGGACAAATGGTATCCTCATTAGAGAAGCGTGGGGACGGAGTTACCCGAAATTGCTGATACTACAGCCTTTAGCTCTTCTGCAAACCCCCACACTTTGCGCGAAGTTTGTAAAGCACACTCTCGTATACTTTCACAAAAGATTTCCATATTGTGAATTCTGGAAATAGAACAATACTTTGAAGTATAGTGTTACATTTGTTGAAAATTTTATTGTCCACTCTCTACTTCACATTGTTATATTACTGTTTTAATTAATAATTCCTGCTTCTTTCTCTATGTTGTTTTAATGCTCCCCTTCCGAACAGAAAATTGCCTACACACTGTTGTGCAATTTTAATGATCTGGAAGATGGTGCATTTTCATTTCCCGCAGAGTGGCATAGCAAAATTAATTTAAAGAATGCACTTTTTAGGACGAAGAGGAATTTATACTTCAGAGTATTTGAGTTGCGGGACGGAAGAGCTCGGCTGCTCTAACTGGGAGAAGTCAGTCGAAAAAAAAAATGCCAGATTTCGATCGGATAACTTCGGGGACACTCGTAAAAGCTATATTCACAAGCGCGTGCAGCGAATGCACACTGCAGTTGGTGCTTTGTCTATTAGATAGCGGTGACTGAGCAGTTTAGAAGGTATTGCTCTTCTGCGTAAGCAATTGGGTTGAAATCCCACAAAACATTTTTTATTGGTTTATGCTATATGCAGAACATTGCCTTAACGTCATATTAATTTTGAGTTTTATGGCATTACCTATGCACAACAGAAACGTAATCACAAACCAAAGTATTCTTTACAAATACCTAAATAAATACATGAAAAATGTATCTTTTAAAGTGAAAACACATAGAAATAAACATATCGATATTGATATCGTGCATGAACCCTGAACGTGTATAACTGCCCTCAATCTTCGGGACATAGTGAATATCGGATTTCTACAATAATGTGATGAGGTAAAATATCCCAGATTTCTTGAATTTGTGCCCATAAGTCATCTAGCGCATGTGCAGGGAATGCATGTGTAGCATATTGCATATAGATAAAACAAATAGTGAAGGAAATATAATATTCATTATAATATTATATAATATTCTAACATAAAAGCTTACTGTGTATGGGAAACAAAATATGCAAAACTACTTGTCATAATATGTTACAAAGGTTTATTAAAAAAAAGGTATTTAATGCCGGGAGGCCAACCTGCGCTCTAAAACTTGGCATCGCTGCACACTCTGCCACAGAGCTAACAGAACACACATTCTAGTAAGAGCCTTTAGTGCTTGCCATATAATACAATTGCTGCAGTGGCTACATAGGCTTCTTGGATATCTTGTAAATAATGCATGTACTGTGACGAGTAGGACTTAACAAGAACTTTGCATTCAAAAGATGACGTGTGTCAAAGCAACTTACAGTAGGTTTGAGGGAGGCTTTGTCAGCTACATCGATGCTTTTATTGCGTTATTTATACCTCTACATGAATGGATATTCAGCCTGTTCCTTAAATAATTTCATTGTATTTTTATAAACAAATCCAATAATATAGGACGCACTTTCCTGAAAAGTCAGTGCAGTAAGGCTATTAAATAGATAACTATCTGGAAACACAAGTTAGAGCAAAATGATCAAATCTCTTAGCGGAAGTAGTGTCGGCTACGAGGTCATTACACATTGGGCACAGTAAGACCACGTGTTTGTTCTGCGCATTCAAGACACTGTCTATTGTCTCCTGTGTAACGAAGTGCGCTTATAACAAAAGTTATGTAAAACGAATTCAGCAAGAAGGTCCAAGGAAAATCTCTGAAATTGTATCAAGTAAAAGTATTATTTATACGTATGTAAATATATTCGATGCACAGAAAGACTTATTGAGAAGGCATCAGATATTGTTGAATTGCATCAAAGAGACAATCATGCATCTCTTAAGCAAGGGTGTGCACGGGCTAGGAAAGTAAACTTTTCAACGATTGCTCTAAGTTTAGATGAACTTAAAATTAATCTTCTCAGCTCCTATACGTTTAACCGCACAACCTTAAAAATTTTAGCAGAAACTTATTACAGGACAAATGGGTTTTTTGTTTACTTTCATTGCACTGTAATATTAAAAAAAAATGAGAATTACTACCAGAATACCAAGCACCGTAGCGAGTTTCAGCATACTTTTATAAAACAGAGCATGACTTCACTTAGTCCTGAATTATTAAGCGCCAATGAGTACCATACATTTTGTCTCATGTTAATCAGGGTTAACTGTCTGGATCAATCTCAATGGGGCCCCTAAGAGTTTGAGCGTGATTTTTAAAGAAAAGAATTATTGGAAGGCCCAAAGAGACCTTTATTCATATGAGTTGGATTAACCTAGGATATTCTGTTTTATTTTATAAAGTTCAAGGACACAGAGTACATTCTCAATGCAGCTATAGAAATGCGGTCCTTATGAAATCAAACAATGAGAGTTTCTCTATCAACCGCTATGGCTATAAATGTGTACTATTATGTATACATTATCGAAACTCCTACAAATTATGAATAGAACTGTATTTTATACTCTTTTAATGACTTCAAAGTCACTTTTCTAACAAATATATTTTTATATAAGGCATTTACTACTTAGAACATTTTATAATCCAAACGTATTGAAAATATATCAGTAGTTTACTCTTATTGACAATATAAATTTACTCATTTTTCTCAAAGTAGTCCTCCTTGGACGCAATGTACTTGTACCAGCGTTTCTGCCGGTCTTCAAAGACGTGCTGGAAACTATTTTTGACAGGTTCTTAAGAATTGACTCTGCAGCCCTCAATACTGTGTCTGATGATTCCGCGAACGTGTTACTTCAATTTAGGGAAAAGGAAAAAGAGACAAAGGGCTAAATCTGGATTATAGAAAGGGAATGTGCCATTTTCCGTGTTTTTCGGACATTGTCGAAAAATGAGATGACCATAATTTTCTTGACAGAATGTACTATTTTTGCCCTTTTTTTGTGTTAGATAATGGAGATTTCCACACAGAGCTCTACTGTTTGCTCTCAGGTTCAAAATGATGTAGCCAAGTTTCATCAATAGTCATTACCTTTTAAAGAAACTTTTCTTTTTTCGGTAAAATCATCTTGGAATCAGCAGTCTTGGAACCTTCATACACAAACACGTCTCATATGTAACTTTTTAGATACCACATGTGGGTGGCACACAGTAACTTTTCAGAAAAGTTTAAAGTACTCTGAATATTATTCGGCGATTCTCTCTCACAACGCCAGCAGCGGTATTAATGTTTTCTTCCGCTAGAGCACAAACTGGAGCACCTGGTCCAACTTCCTTTGAAATCGATTGCTTCACTTAAAATATTTTAAGCTATTTTTCGAGCTCTGCTATAGGGAAGACCAAACTCTCAATAGGTCTCCTGAAATAGTGCGTATGCCTGAGCTAAAGCTTTGTTGCGTATCATCTCCGTTTTGCTTTAGCCGGAACTCTCAACTTGTATCTTTCTCATTCTTTAATGAACAATTTTAACCACAAAAAATATGAAAAATTTGAACACTTACGAAAGGAAATATTCTAAAAAGAAGTTCGTGAAGATTGTCGAGATATAAAATATTTTATATCTAACTCGCGAGCATTTTGGTTTGTACTTAGGAAGATTTACTAAACTTCCTTTAATTTCAGTAAACTTAATCAAGGTTTCGCTTCAGTCATATTGTTGAACCATATTTGCCGAGTATCCAAGATGAGTGTATGTGTTAGTCTTATCCAGTCTTCCTTGCCACACGGAAAACCAGCAGACCGAAATTTCCGGATCGTTCAGCAGCTGTAATGCAATGAACCAAATGGCGACCTTACGGAGGATACGAGGGAGATGTTGCTAATTAACAGATGGTGCTTTAATTGCTAGCATTTGCTCGCCATGGTCATCTCAGGGAGGGACCGTCTCTGGCCTCAGCTTCTCTCCCCCCAGAGCAACCCTTTCGGAGCTAAGCCAAGGAGATACATCCCTGATGGGGAGCCTACCCCTTTGAGTGAGGCACGGCACAAATCAGCTAAAAGGGATGCGGATGGGAAATCTCGGGAGAAGAGAGAGGTGTAAAGTACTAGCTGACCTCAACACCTCGCAAACTCTATTCCCCAGGGAACACCCCACCCCGTCTGGTATCCATGAGTTCCGTTTCTGATATTCATCCAAGTAGGCTCTACATGGAGGGAAGGAAATGAGTGGGTATATTCTCAAGGAAAATAAATCCGTTTCGAAGAAGTGATTTCTTTCGATGCGGCCGCATTTAGTTCCACCCCAAGACGACCCCTGTGTTCTTAACGGCTCCTTTGGCGAATACAGCAACACCCCAATCATATGATAGTTCGCCTAGAACAAGAAGGGGCTAAGTCCTTAATGTCTGTTGGCAATCTCCGCTTCTATTTGCATTGAAATCGTATCTGGAATATGAACTATTCATAAACTGTTTTAAATCAGTACTTAAAATAATATGAGTACTAAAAGCCAACTTTTATAAACGAGGTTATGTTGACACCAAATTCAAATTTATCAATCAAGTTTCTTTTAAATCATTTGTAATCTATGAGAAAATGTATTTACTTTTAATCCCTACTCTTTTGTAGTTTGTACTTTATAGGTAAATCGCAACTCCGTAGGTAATGATGGTTTTATTTCATAGATTCTTTCGTGAACGATACTAGACGGTATAAGTATCGCTTAACTAGCGAACATGGGCTACATTTGTATACCTCTTCTTGTATAACTTTCACCAAACTTGAGGCAATTTAAAAACCACAGACACAATTAATTCAACCTTACCTAAGGCGCCTTTAGGCACCTATGCAATAACTGGAGTGCTTAGACCGCCTTTGTATTTAAAAAGCTCAAGGAGCCTAAAAAGAGAGAACGTGCTTGGATATATTATGGTGAATTAGAGCATTCGCTCACTTCCTAAATTCTATTACTTTAAAAACGCGACATTGTGGGAGTTACTCAAAGCTTAATCTTCGCCAATTTTTCACATCCCTTTCCCAAATTACTAAAAATAAAAAAGGAAAATAATAAACAGCCAAATAACCTAAGATAAGAAAGTTATTTCATAATACGTTTCATTTATTCAATTACCTGGTTCATATATCCTACTGATAATTGGCATCCTAAACCTAAATGACCTTGCGGAGCTGGGGCACGCCCGTTCGTTTCTATTAACTCGAAGGAGAAGCAGTAAGTCAGGTTAATCATGCAAAATCATTCGTCATGGTTCTCCCAGTGTATGCCACTGTTCTCCTCCATTCATTCGCGTCTTAAAACCAACCTTAAAGACTCCTCCCAGGGCCCTCAATACTATCAACACACACACAACTAAAAGCATAAATGCCACAATATTTGTTAACATTCTCAGCAACAGTGATGAGTCATTTTATAACAACAGTGTAAACGCCTGTTTTTATTAATATGTCATCATTGCGATGGGCATGATATAACGTTGTTTGAAATGATAAATTGGGAAAGTAGTTTTATTTGGGAAGGAAATGCTCCAGACCTAAATTTAGAATACCTCCCTCGCGATGAAAACTAAGCATAATCTGAAAAAGGCGATTCGAACCGCAGACTTTCTGTGTACAAAGCCCATGTCTTAGCCATCTCGGTCATCCATATCGGTATCGAGTTGCTGTGTCATTCTCTCGCTACGTTTTTTATTTTTTATTTTTTTTTTTTAAGAATTTCTAAAAGTACCTAGTGACAGTATCAGAAAATCGACAAAGCTATAATCACTTCCGCTCACCACACTTTTTGCGGGAGACCTGTAAACATAAAAAGCAGAATGTAAATCGTGCAAAGACTTCGTTGCTTTCATTAGTTTAAAGTTAAGTAAAAATAATGTTACTCGTCTCTCTTTGAAGCTCAGAGCGCTGTTTACATCAAAACAATAAAGGATGAAAAGACTATTTTTTCTCATAAACAATATGCAATATTGAAAATAAATTATGTTGTAAATAGAGTGATCATGTATACATTTTAATCATAAACTGTATTACTCATTTCTACAGCTATATAGCATCCTTCAAGGAACTTAGCTTCAGCATTTTTTATACAAAACAACAGACAAGTGCACGAAACTGATTATAAAATTGAACATTTTGCTTTTTTCGAAAGTTTTAAAAAACGTTTCAATATCTGAAGACACAAGAATATGTGCAAACGGATGCTGCAATAGGATAGCATAAAACCTCACACAAGTTTATAGAGACAAGTCATAATTCGCTTAGTTTTGCACGTAGGCACCATCCTAGTGGCCCAGTGGTAACCGTACTTGCCTCGTAGAACCAAGATCACTGGTTCAATCCAGGCCAGGGGCAATGCTTTTACCGGGCGTAAAAATCTTAAATATGGCTTTCTTCGGAGCGGAAGAAAATCCGTGGGTCCCGTGTCGTGGATTTACGGCACGTAAAGAACCTCGCCTAAAAGAAGAAGCCTCTGAGAAAAATGTATCGACCGTTTCACGCCCTTAATTGAATGAGATGCTAATGACCTAGATGCTCAAGAGCATTCATAAATAACTGAAATAAATAAATAAATAAAACCATAACCTATGGTCCGAATATAGGACGTTTATCTGTTCGATGTTAGTGCATGACGGTGCCCTCGCTCACACGTCCAGGTATGCAAACCAATAAACGCATTAATTTGGTTCTGCATTGTATGTTTACAACAGCAGAACAAGGGAGCCAACATCAGAAATATTTGGACACAAGTATTATAACAATAATTAACCCTAAAAAGGGATTTGCGCAGATTTTCGGTTCATTTACTTATTGTGAAAACAGGACCCAAAGGAACCAAAGGAAATACTACATCCGAAGTAGCTCGAAGCTACAATCCCAAGTGTTTTTCTTTAGTTTCGCTTCGAAGCATCAAGCTGAGAGCATATAAGCATTGCCAATTTATTACTCTATACAGTTTGTATTCATTTCTTTCAAACACTGAGGCGTAGGTGAACGGATAAAACCTGTAGGGATCTTTGTGTTTGCGGGGTCTGCTCGCTATAGGGTATCTGGGAGAGGAAAAGGAATGAATTAAATTAATGGCTAAATGGGATTAGGGACTAGTCGCCCGTAAATTATCCTGCATTTGCTTTTAATAGATTAGGGAATTCCCAAAGGCAAACCTCTAAATGTAATCTGACAAACTGGGAATCGAAATATTATTCCCAGCCTCTGATCCATAAAAGCCCCCAATAAATAAATAATTAAGCATATATTAAAAACATACATTCTGTATACATTAATATTAATTTTATTTTTCTCTCGTCACTTTACCGCGACATAAATTTGATTGTGTTTACTGTTGATGAAAAAAAAAAGTAAAGCACTGGTATTATGATGGGTGCAGTTGCATCCTGCTATCGTGTAAGACCCAGTAACATTCCATGACATTTATTGCTTAAAACTTCATTAAAGTGAAACAGTGTGCATATGTTTTTACATTTTTCATATTTCTATTAACTCATCCTGCCACCGTAGGCTTTTGTCAGAAGTAAATGGGCAATAATCACACTAACAAACGCATCTAATGAATCATATATACAGTGCATGTGTTAAGCTAAGGTTTGGAATCAAAGTCAGTTTAGAAACCTTAGAGTACCTGCGGCCCTATTTCATAGTTAACCATGCTATTGGGGTTAATTTATATTAAACGTGGAATACTTGGGCAAAGTTAGAAATAAATGATGGAGGAAGATTAGAAGTTCTACAGGAGAAGGGAGTTTAGACATAGGGGATTAGTAAAACGCTTATCATCAGAAAAATAATAAGTCATGAATTGATTATGACTCGATCTCAAATACATCAACAACTTGGAGTTATGAATTGGGATTGGAAACAGTATAGGTACGTAACGTTTGTTAAGTAAAATGCAGGGTGTGTTAGCTATTTTGAAGTATAATTGGTGCTAAATAAGTATAGTGTTGCTTGGCTATATAATAAGAATTTAGCAAACAGTATTTGATTAATTGTGAAGTAATAAAGACATGTTATTTATAATGTTGTTTGTTGGAAATACATTCAGAGATACAAATAAATTTTAACCCTATAATTTGTAATAGACTCAAAAAGGGAAATAAATATTGCTAAGTAAAAAAAAAAAATTAAACGCGATTTGTTTACGCAGGTCTTGTCTTAAATTAAGGTTTTGAAACAGGCAGGAAAACACACAAGACTTGTGTGAAAAAATTCAAAGAGCATCGGCATGGTAAGCAAAGATCGGCCAGAACTCTTGAAATTTTCCTGAATCTGATTCTCTTTCACTTTTAATTTTGATAGCGTTTTATAATTCGAATATTCATTTCTTTTTAAACAGGTTTGCTTGGTGTATAATGTTTGTTGATAGTTTCGTGTAAAAGCACTCTTTATTGCGTGGCGAGCAACGTGCATCCTAAAATTGTCTGTTCTTCATGGAAGTGAAAACTTAAATGCATGCTGACGGTTTGTTCAACATGATCTATGAATACTGTACCTATTATGTTTGCTGTTTCTTTTCATTTCTATAAAATGATTTCATAATGTAAGTACTCACTGATGTAGACTAGAAAATAATGGAATAATACAATTGCTGAATGTGGATTTTCCAGGCAGTACTGAACTACACTGCGGAGTCAATCACCAATCAGTAACTATATGAATCCCAAAAATTAGAGTATCCAGGGGATATATACACGTCAGTAGCTGTAAAAACTGATAACCTTCAGTGGTATGGTTATGCATGGGAGTAGAAAGTTTCACTAAGACTTTTCGGAATGTTCGTCAGCAGAAGAAAATTAAACTTTGACGAGCATAGAACAACATAAGAGTTCCAGAGAACCCCTTAAGGCAAGAGATAAGGGTATACTCTTTGGAACGGATTTTAAAAATAAAGAAGTAGAACATATGAACGTATACTTTGGGATCTTTTTTCGGAAATTTCTATAAAAGTTCAATCCCCCAGCCTTGTAAAGCAATTTGAATACGGAAAGTAGCATTTCTAGAATGCTGAGGCTATGATGGAAGCCATAAAGACCAGTGGTGCCCTGTAGAGAAAAGCACCTCAACAGGGAAGAGGTCTTTGGCGCTATAAATGCACCTTATAAACTTAACAATATATTTCTAATTACTTCAATGTTGTATTGCAAACAATGGTAAGATAGGGTTTTAGCTATAGATAACTACGGAGATTCTTGAACATAACTATTTCATTTTCCTTACAGAAGCTAGTCCACAATATTATCATCAAATTGAGTTGCCATGTGTCTGAAAATGATGTACAGTAATCTCTGCACATTTCAAATGAAAAGTGTAGATGAATTTTCAGGAAGCCCTCCTTGAAAAATGTAATTCAGAAGAATAAACGTATAGACACAAAACTAAAGTTTTCTTTAAATGTATATGTGTACATATTGCATTTATTATTAAAATATTTATGATAAATACTTAATCATTTGGATTCATGGTAGTTCTGGTTTTATCACAAGTTTAATTACGTAGAATATTTTTTCGATTAATAATGGAACAAGGTAATTTAGATGTATAGGAGATGAATTAACATGATAAGGGCATACATTATCACCAGCATTATTTAGCGCTTACATTAATTGCAGACCTACCTAAATACAAATTTTCATTTTGGTAGAATAATTTTAAATACATTCACTTTTACAGATGACAGGATTAATGTGTGAGTGAATGAGTGAGTTTTAATGCCAAATCATTTGCCGGCCGGTCTTCCGCAGAAGACCAGGCGTTGTCCATTTGTAACAAGCGCATCATTTGATGAAGTTGAAGATGGGAATGAGATATCTTGGAATAACGGCGGAACGAGTTGCAGGGGGCACTGAAGTACCCGCAGAAAACCTTCCCAGGTGCCGCTTTGTCTGCCACCAACCGCTGGGTTCGCACGGTCCCTTTGGGTGAAAGGCAAGTACTCGGCGTCGCCTCAGGTGATATTGACAATCAGAAAATGCATGAAAGAGAACCATTTTACAGAAACAGCCTACAATTTAGAAATCTTATCAAATGAAATTTAAGAAACTACCACAAGAGATAAAATAGTAATAAGAAGACATAGAAGAAAATCAGGCCTATTGCAATGATCAAACATTTTAATTGTCTGTGATGTGATAGTAATAAGAGAATGATGAAGATTTAATTATATGTGCAGCACTATAAGCTAACATGAACAGGAAACTAGAGAAAATAAGGCATACATTAACTCTTATAAATTTATGGCAGTTCCCAAGATGCGTTGTATATAAGTCGGAGATTTGGGCATTAAATAAATTGTACATAAGAAACATTGAGTCGACTGAGATGAGTTAGAGGTCTGTGGCGGGATATCCCCGCCTAGGCAAAGTTAACATTATAAAAAGGAAAGACCTGCACATTTGTAACCAAAAAGAGACAAGTTAGTCTTTGTAGATCGTTGACATAATGTGACATAGGATGGGGAGGGATGACCTTACATGAACAAAAAGCATCTATGGCCCGATGGTAATGATCATTTTGGCAATCCCTCAAACATGAATTGATCAGCTAAAAAGATTTAGGCTTTGATATAAAAGAAACACTTTATTGAATTCTTCGAGAGTTGTAGTAAACTACTTAGTTATAATTAATTCAGTTTTTTAATTTCAAATGCGATTTTAATACGTCTATTATTATCCTAAAATTAGAGAAATTTAAGTACGTAACAGTAAATAAATTAATTACATTTTGGATTACGATTTCATATAAATAAAATAATTATTTTGGGCAATTTTGCAATGTGTGAAGGTCAATACATGTGCAATCATTTTTTTGTTAATCACAGTCTATTAATTACGAAAAACGAAGTACTCGTCATAAGCCATATACTATAGGCAGCGCCATGAGCAAGTCGTGCATCATTACTTTTCCTCATACCGCTCATACAAAATGGCTGCAACAGATGTTTCGTTCCGTCAGCGTGTTGATTGAATTTCTCGTTAAAGAGGGAATATCGCTGCCAAAGTACACCAGAAGATGGGTAAAACAAGTTAAAGATGGAAAAGTAGACATCAAAGATCAGTCTTGCAGCGGCCGTCTTCGCACTGCCTGCACAGTGCAATCCAGGAGATGATCAAGTGTTCAGGCTACCGGGAAGTGTGATGATTTTTGCTGAGTATTGTAACGAATGATGAAAGTTGGACACCCAAAGCAATGCAACGAAATGATGGAGGACATTACGAAAGCAGTGCGTCAGTATTTTTGCAGTTTTATCGTTAAGGTAATTCTCTAGTTTCCACTGCAATGTGTATATATATTTAAAAACTGGAAACCACGTGGAAAAATAAAGAAAAGTTTTAAAATGAGCATATATATATATGTGTATTGTTGTTGCAAAAACAAATTAATCTGATTTATAAAAAGGATTCATGGTAACTTTCAGTGTGACCGTAGTATTTTTTCTCTTTTGGCATTTATCCTTCCTTTTATACTTTCTGCTGGAAAGGGGCCTGAATTGCTTTTTATGTTGATCTTTGATTCATGTTTCTCACTTGTTCATAATGAGCTCATTACTAGCTGTCCTGAATTGTTCATAATAGACATTAGCACTTATATTTACGATTTTAAAGCATAATTAATTACAGAAAGTCAGCCATGCAGGAGCTGCGTAATCTAAGCGAATTCCTCAGCAAGTTGAATTTGTGAAGGTTATTAAACTTGTTTAAGAGGGCTAAAGCAGTGAATGGAAAAAAAAAAAAAAAAAAAAAAAAAAAAAACGCTAAATGCGGACATACTAATGTATATAATAAAAACATAACATTCAGGCTTAAATATATGTTTTTCCCGTATCATTATTATTTTATTTACGTGTTATATTGTTAGCTTAACGTTTCCAGTTGCACTTAGTTGCATAACTAAATAAAATGTGATTAACATTTAAGCTACACGGTTAATTTTAGGCATACGATTGCTTATGTTTCTGTGTTCAAAACCGGTGTGTTCTCTCTGCCTGCATTTGTTGTACACTTTACATTACCAAGGTTGATTGAGTACATACACTACCACTTAAGATTTGTACATCGCTCTGTATCGCTCTGGCATTCCCTGGAATTTGGTCTTTTCCGCTGCCGTTCAGTACTGAAACCGCAGGGCGGCCGCTGTCTGTAAGGCAAGTCCGATTATTCGTCAATGAGCATGGGCAGATTAGTTCCTCCATATTCTTTCACATGACATCGAGTTTACCGTTTTCAGGTATACCTCCATTCCTAATGCTCCGGTTTCCCTGATTTTCAGAAACTATTTTTCTTGTTTTATTTAAATGGTATATCTATACCGAATTCCATTAAAAAAGAACATTTTATTAAAAAATTTAGTTTAAGATAAACCCTCACTCATAATAATCTGTTTCGCTGATTTTCAGAAACTATTTTGCTTGTTTCATTTCAATGGCATATACCGAGTTTTGTTGAAAAAAAATTGCGAACGATTTTAAATTTTCGTTTTAGAACCCACCCAAAGATCCTATTGTGCTCGTTAATGAACTCGATTACTCGTTTGTTAATTGATCGTTATAGCCGGGTTTCGTTGAGAAAAAACTAAAATTTCGGCCGCTAGAGCGTTATTAGACACACACATACATTTTTATCGTCATTTTGGGTGCCTAGCAAGAAGGATCGACAGAGATATGAAGACTTTAAAAAAAAATATTTTCATGCTTAAAAATTCGACATGTCTATATTCAAGTTAGTGTGGTTTGACGTTTTAGGAATACAAGGAAAGAAAGAAAACACAGCAATAAAACTAAACTAACGTAATAGTACAAAGATGTTGATGAAAGCACTTTCTGAATCGGCAAACGACGGTGCCATCTGAAATTGCTCCATTCTCAGCAGAGAAGTATATTAAGTGCGCCGTTAGAAACATACTACGGACGATATACCACTCTTCGCTTCATTTCGGCCGCGAATCAAAGCTCAGAGATCAACTGAATCTTTGCCGAATATCAATGTGTTTCTAATGGCCGTACAGCTACAGAGAGCAACAACTACTTATGTGCAATTTCTTAAACTGAATCCTCTACTGCCACTATATCGCAAACAGATTTATCTGTTCATAAGAAGCCATATAGAAAATTGTTGCATTTACATAATCTTTTATCTCGTTATAAAATTTCTATTGTCGAGTCCTGGCGTGGCAGCTTTAAGTCATATTAACTAAAGGTTTCATTCTTCTAGATCTTCTGAAGATGCCAGGAAGACAAAATAGATAAGTACTATTTAACTTTGAAATATTACATCCTCCAACGGCTCTGTCCTCGCAGATAGAATATTGCTCAAAGGGTGTTGAATAATAAGGTGGCATATGTAATGATAAGTATTGTAATGTTAATGTACTTATTAATTATGGAGGGAAGGTTCGTCAAGGAGAATGTCCGATAGTGGCGAATGGTTGTCAAAATTTCCAGAAGCAAGTCTTGTTCTGTTCTTTAACGTATTAGCAGAGAGCTGGTCACTTCAGTTTTTTCAGCGGACCCACCGCACAGGACCTATAGAAGTAAATAATAAATTTGTTTTGATAGTGCCATATAGCCATAAACAGCATAGGTCAGAAGGAACTGATTAATGTTGCCGGTATCATTCTCTTGTGCTATTTTCCGTAGGTGGGCATATAAAAAGTATTAGATATGTACACGGTAACCTAATGTAACTTTAGGGGAATTATGCTATTTGTTTTTATGTACATAAATGTTATAGGTTAATTTACATTCCACTTTTAATGATTTTTAAGTTAGGGTTTATTTTTTATCTAAATGTTTTATTGTTTACCTTGTACAATCAATGAGGACATTGTTTTAACGATGTAGGGTGGGGGGACAAATGTGCCATATTTACGAGTATTGTTTAGATTATTTAATGTATTCGTTAATTATTGGAGAGAGAGACAGAATGTCCGTTAGCAGTATTGGTTGTCTATAGAGGCAAGTCTTATACTTTAATCTGATTGGTGGTTGGGAGTTCTCTCACCTATGAAGCAGTCATGGGGAAAGCTGGGAGTAAAGAGGTTGTGAACAAACCGCCAAACAGTGGGTCACATCTTCCCTGCAGCTCGGAAATTTGTAAAACAATGTATGTAAGAACTGCAATACTCTTTAATAACCTGGAAGAATGTAATAAATTTTAAAATGTGCTCAATTGAAAAACGAAAATAATAATTCCTTTTAATTCCCTTTTATATTTATACTCTGTAATTTCTGCATAGCCATACTCAGCTGTGATATCGAGCCTATGCTTTGTATGTCGGCACATTGACAATGACGTCCCATTCCAGTCTCGTGCAATGCTTTGGACTAAGTATCATATAACCAAGATTTTTCAGCTCCCTTAAGCCCTGATATGGTTCCCTGGCTTTTCGGCTTCTGAAAGGAAGTATAGATGAGATCAAAATTAATTTTCAGACATTCCTTCTATATCTACATAACTGGAAAAAGTTTATTAGCATAAACAAATTCTTTGCCTGTTTTTGTATTTTAACCATATTCAATTCTATCTTTGTTCCCCCTATTTACTGTAGCCTTTCCTCTAAGTTTTGTTTTACAACGCTGAATTTGATGTTTTTCTTCTCTGCAACAAATTATACTTCAGCCCCTTGGGGCTCTTTTTCTTTTTCGTCTTCCCTTCTTAGTTCTTCTTGTTTTTCTTTCTGTCATTCTAATGTATTGTGCAATTTCAACTCATTTTCTCTCTCTCATTAGCAATGAAAAATAAACAAAACTTGGCTTATAATTGGCTCCTAAGAACCCAAAAATAATATTACGTTATATATATATATATATATATATATATATATATATATATATATACAACATTCTATTGTATATGTATACATATAATGTTATTTTCTTTTGCTTTTCCTAACTAAAATTCGAATATTTTTTACCATGTTCGAATCAAATGTTATTCTTGAGCAAAGCTTTCTTTCCTTTCGATAAGCATGTGTTTTCGTCCCGGAAATTTGACAAAGTTCTGTCGGGCATGGCATTAATATGATCATATAACCAGTAAGGTGTTCTTTGTGATGTTAGGTCATAATATAATTTTACCCGGGTATTGTAGCGTTATGTTTCCGAACCTTAAACATTAATAACAAAAGCTTTTATTAGCTTATTTTGACTGATCCAATTAACCTATAAAGTATCGCAGAGTAATTTTATGGCTATTAGGGGCTCTGTTAAATCTGAAGTACCGATGTGAATATTATTTAACCAGAAAATGTGCGTCATTGCTGATACTTTTAATATCAGTTGGTTATTGTCTTAAATGCCTACAAACATTGTGAGATATGATTACTAAAATAAAGCCAGCGTTATTCAACATATAATAAATAGAGCACGGATTTCTAATGTGTTTACTCCTAGGTTGAGAATGTATAGCAACGGCTATGGGCGAAGGAAGCATGTCGGAACAAACATATCTTCCCATTAATACAACATGAAAAGCTTTTGTACTACAAAATATTTTGCTATATTACACCTTGTATGAAGTCTTCTTGTAAATATAGCGTTGTGCCATAAATCCGCTTCTTTGTCACGTTTCAGCCACTAACATCACCTGAGAACCTTCAACAATTATGACATAGAAACCACCTAACAATCAGGATTAGGATTTAAATAAATGACCATTCAAAGCTAAGTACAGTATTGTGGTATACGTTTTAGTATATTTATTTTGTACACTACTGTACACCCTAGTTATCGACAATATAAATTTTCTTCTGGAAGCGTGTAATTTGAATCATTATTCGTTAAATGTAAGTTCATTCAAAGCAAAGTAGAGTCTACGTTGATCAAATAATGAACTATCAAACATCTTGCCAGATTGTTGAATCCTATGTCTCAGCGGTTCGGTAACCAGGGTAAATAACGTTTATATACTTGCTCAAGCTGTATGTGTAGTTCAAATCGACGGAACTTACGCTGAAAACAAACTTATGTGACAAGCAAGTATTTAGTTTAATATAAAGTATTGTTACGCTAACTGCATGCAATATAGACGGTGAATGTATAGTTCAGTGGTTCTCAACTTTTTTAATCAACGAAACATCTACATAAAATCTCAGGTGAACTAACCAATTATTAATAAATATATAGAGAATATTTTACTTAAATTAGTCAATTGTTGTAGTCACGGTAAATAGACTTATCTTTGGTTTCCTCTTTAAAAATGAAGCAACATTGCCGCTACATTAAGTTCAAATAATTAAACCCAAAATTAAATAGGTAAGTGCAATGGCATATTCCAGTATCTTCAAATATACATTTTTATACTTCAAATTTATAATTCGATATTAGTTATACATTTTATGTAGTGAAAGAGTACCATATAGGCTTAAGTTACAAAGTTACAGGGTAGTTTCAATAATTTAAACAAAACCTTGTATTCTTCTCACTGAATTCCAAATGAAGAGGTGATCAAAGAATGTATTTTGATGGCATACAGCTTTGAAATTAAAAAGTTGAAAGTGGCCGAGGATACTCTTTGACTTCCGCCTGCTATCTCCGTATATTCTCCTTATAGCAGACTAAAGAAACCGCTCAAGTAAGCCTCATTTTAAACTGAAAACAATATTTCTAATTCACAAAGGCCAAGGTTCGGCATCCTAGATGTAAATTGTAATAATAATAATAATAATAATAATAATAATAATAATAATAATATCACAATTAAAAAATTCAAAATTCAAAATTAGAGAAACATTTTGTCGAAGCCTTGCAAGATTTCGGTAACCGCAAGGGATTCGCGGATCAGAATTATATCGTTAATAAACTGTAAAGTAAACAAAAAAGATAATAAAATATTTATTACTATAAATAATATATTACTTTACATAAATTATAAAAGCACATATTACAAGACATCAGGTGGCTGCATAACATCCTATTTTAATTGAAGGTAAGTTTCCATGCTATACGTCGGTGTAAATCAATAAACAGCAATGTACACACAATCGTTTTGCCTTTCACTTGCAAAAGCTTGTACTGCGGGTTAAGTCTGTCTTTTATTTAAAATATGAAATAGGTTGGTCATTTAATATAACATAAATTGACGCCATGAATACATTTTGTTTGAAAAATGTATTTACAATGTGTAATCATGTTTTGAACACATTATAGAGTTAACGTTATCTATAAAATATTTACAACAAGCTTAATATACTGGATGAATTTAATAAAATATATAGGATATTACATGATGAAGTCTTTAAAGTTATATTTACATTTACTTCGCAACGCGCTGCCCAGTCCATTCCCCTCGTCGTCCTTCTTCGAGTATGTCGCAATATATTTACTTAAATCTAGGGGGAGACTAAAACGCCAACTCCTATTTACTTAACTTAGGCATGATAGCAACAGGCAGGACATAGAAACAGCATCCAGAGGGTAAAAAAAAAATAAATAAAAAGCTAAAAATAAACTGAAGGGTGTATTCATACATAAGTTGGATTTTAAAAATAGCTTCGTTCAAACTGAGGGCTTGGAAAGAAAAACAAAATTGCCAATGAAAGAAGTAACAGAGTTTGTCCTCCTTGTGAAAACCTGGAAGACTGGTAACATATGCTGGCACATTGTCCAAACACAGAACATTGATGAGTGAACCTTGGAACCAAGTTTACATATTGGAATAGGGGCAGGGTAGCATGCTGGGGCTTGCTTGAGCAGGAAGTAAATTGGTCAAAACTAGGCGAGTTTTTATGTCAAGTGCGCCTAATAAGAAGAAGTGTGTGTTTAAACAATGTATAATTGTAATACACAAAAGAGAGAGTGTGTATGTGTATGTTTTCATATAATATAATTAGTTTGTATGTTAGTTTAATATAAATATTTTCGTGTAATATAATTATTTGTGTTTAGTTTTATATAAATAATATTGGCAAATAGGTACAATGTCCCCTGAGTTAAATTGTAGCATATACGGTCTCTGGATCCTTGCGATGGATATAATGTGAAAGTTAATGTACATATATAGTTTGTAAAATAAACACCGTTATCTACATGTATAACTTAGGCATCTTCCAAACTTAAAATTGTTTTTAAAAAGATATTAGGAAGAACTGCACTGTACGGAAATATCTGGACGATTATTTTTAAATATGTGTACATTTCTCTATTTTTCTTGATCTCTCCATGTTAAAAGCCAATTGCGGATATGGCTGAAATTATTCCATAATTACCAAAAGCTTCTTTTTTCCCTCTTTCTAAGCTCATTTTAGAATTCTTAAAAGTGTAAAGCTTTAGATGTCATGAAACTATTTTTAGATCGATCACTAAATAATCCAAAACAAATATATACACTTACATTTTCACATTCATGTCCACAAGACTTTACAAATGGGAGTTGCCTGCCTATACGCAAATAACTTGATAAGCCTAGCCACGTAACAGATGGAAATGACATATCTGAAAAATTACGCGAAACTCTGCAATCAGCTGTATCAAGTATGAGATAACTTTTTTTCACTGAAATGAAATTTGTATCTGGCGAATTGCACAAGAGCGCTTCATATCCAAATTGTAGAGTTTTTTGTTTGATTTTTTTCTCTCTCTCGACAGTAAATATGTTACTCCCTTGTTAGGAGTATATTTATTGTTCAGTTGCACGCTCTAATAAAAACAGTAGCAGTAATTTAAAACAACAAGCGCATATGTCATTGGTACTAACGGCTTGCATTTCGAAAACCTAGGCAGGGTTAGATAAAATATATAGTGGCATTGTTAATTATGTTTTGTGTATAAACTTGCCGCCGGAAATCACAATTGCTGTACGGGAACCTGTATTTTATGGGGATTAGAATGCCAGTTTATTTCTATACATGGGTTCGGCTCGTTATTTTGTCCTCCCACCCTTCCAATGTCAGCCGGTACCTCGCAAGTCCGATACTTTATTTTCTCGCTTTATCAGTTCCTCCCCCTTCTCTAATGAACAATCCTGAAATTATTACACTTAGTGCGATTCTGTATTAAATACACTGAAAGCAATGCAATGTCTTTGAAACGTCGGTAAACTGCTGAAGGTTATGATTATTGAAGACTGGTGCCGAATTTCAATTTATGAACTTTGCTCAACAGTTTACATCCACACGCTGCATTAGTTTTTTTTTTTTTTTTTTTTTTTTTTTTGGTTTATTTATGGACGCTCTTTAACATCTCAGGTCATCAGCGTCCCATTCAACTCAGGGCGTGAAACGGCCGACAAATTTTGCTCAGAGGCCTCTCTTTCAGGCTTGAGGTTCTTTTTCGTGCCGTAAATGTACGACACGGGACCCACGGCTTTACTTCCCTTCCGAAGGAAGCCATACTTAGGATTTTTACGCCCGAAAAAATCCATCGATCCTGGCCGGGTTCGAACCCGCGTTTTGGGCGTAGGAGGCAAGTATGATAACCATTACACCACCAGGACCGACGCTGCATTAGTGGAGTCGTCTACAAAGTTTGGAGATTATCTGGTACACGCAATATCGGTAAATTTAAAAAGTTAGAAAACTTAAGTATGCCTAGATATGAAAACTAACAACATTAATTGTTTTTGAACAATTTAAAAGCGGACAAAAACCCCTGTAACGTTTAAAACTAACAGATTTGTTCATGTAATTAAAGGACATGTGGATTTTGTGGGAAGCATATGGGGTGCGGATACTATAACTTTAAAAAAATGCATATAAATACATGTTCGATATTTCCCTCGTTACTGGCATTTCAATTTGCCCGATGTTGTCAGTCAGCAAACCTCTCTTTGTGTAGCGAGTGTGGTAGATACAAACTTAGGAGCGCGCGTTGTTGAGTATTTTAGCTGCTTATGGACTTGAACGTGACAGTGATACAGGGTGCGCAATTGTGCATCAAGTGCTAGTTGCACATTTCAAGGATGATGTATCGCTGCTACTGAGCATGGCTATTTTAACAATTTCAGAAGAAAAGTGTAATTATTAAACATAATCACATGTACCCTTTGTGTTGCTTTGAAGTTATGTGGGAAGCAAAGCACTAATTTACTTTTCTAACATTTCTACACGTCTCTTTGTTGCAGTCAAGTTTGGTATTCAGCTAGTTTATTTCCATAAGTAAATGAGAGCTGTTCTATATTCAAATGTTATCCAATTAGATATTTTTAAATAGTTCTAAACAGATAGCAATTCCTTTGATAAGTACGGACTGTAAAATAACGCAAAAAAAAAAAATAAAGCATCTAAGCTACTTTTAATCACAGTACTCAACGATTTGGGTTTTAGTACTTGACATCACAGACGGTGAACACTGAAGATAAAAATAAATTAGGAAAGTGACGTGGAAAGAAAACGTTCATAAACTAAATTTAGGATATCCCCGGCACTTGCTAATGGTGAGGATTGATGAAAACCTGGAGGAATAAAAACTCAAAAAATTCTGGCAGGGTTCGAACAGCAGATCTACCCTTTACGAGTTCGTCGTCCAACTACTTGTGTCAATGCACTCAAAGATAAGGAGTATTTTGTTCCAAGGTTACTCTTTTTACTTAAGAGTTTAACTTGCGGTATGGTGATTTTTAGCGTTACAGCTGACATTCCAGTGAAGGTGCTTGCGAAATGACTTTCAGTGATATTTTTCTTTCCTGGAAGGAAAGAACCGAGAACTAAGGAACTACCTCCCAAACGTTCTTCAGCCTACAAGTGGAAATATACAGAACTATAAACAGTATTTATTGTTGGTTAAAAATTGTTATAAAATGCTACATAATTACACGATTTGCTTCATTTACGATAGTAACATATACGGTATTAATTTGTTTCAGTGCTAAAATTCTGTCATCAACATAATATTAGTTATAATATTATTAAAAAAACAATTTATGTATTAATGAAAACAGCTATTAGTGTTCATTATAGAATACATGAATAATAAAAAATAAATGAATATTAGCTGCCAAATAATATTAGAATTTTATAATACTAACCTGTTCTGATGTATGCCAATAATAAAGTTTCTTAAGTATCTTTAATATGTTTACTGTTCATCCAATTAATGAATCTGTCATATTCCTTTTGATAAACACCATAAGAGTTTCTCGGTATTAATTACAATACAGCCTTTACAGCTTGGGCCAAAATTTCTTGCGGTAAATTTATGTTCTCTAACAACAATAGACAAACAATTAAACATTCCCCTTCGATACTATGACGTCATAAGTATAATTAAAAAAGGCACTGACTTTACAGTAATTCATTAGAAATTTATATTTTATTAACCTATTTATATTAATATTATATTTATTAATATTTGTTATATTTATTAACACATGGGTTCCAGTAGACAAAAATAGCGTATCAAACTCATTTATAATATACTATTAAAGATAGCTGCTTCAAAATATATTATTAAATATACTGTTTTCTTCGTTCAGACATGGCCTTTCAAATGCCTTACTGGTTGCAATGCAGTTTTTGGGATATAATGTTGCATTCGACACCTTAACTAAAGCTTATAGCAAGGAAAAATATCAAAATATTCTCTTGGAAAAGGAGCGAATCTGAAATACAAATAGAAAATTAGCAGTTTCCGAACTTAAATAACAAAGAGTGTATTTTAAATTCCCGCTTTGAATTTTGAATATTTCCATTTTAAGTACAACGCATAAAATAACAATGGTTTTTCATAGAAAAGTTACGCAATATTGCGTAAAATTAAATAATTTTGAAATTAAAATAACAATAACAAAATCACTATTATATGTTGTCTAAAATAATATTAAACCAAAACGGAAAAAAAAAATAACAAAACGTTAGGTTTTTTATTCTAATGAATTATTTCAAATATATGTAAAGAATAACTGTAACTTCTCATACACTTTGATTTTATTTCATATGAAGAAATTACAAAATTATTGCAATAAATGATATAAATGTGGCCTTAGTCATAACTATTCAACCGTTCAGAGTAAGTGCGTGCTTTACAGTGATCCTAACTGACGTCAATTCAAACTGCAACAACAATCAAAGATATTCCCACGACAAACAGGGAGTTTCATCTGTGTGTACAAGTGCTTTTTTTCGTATTGCAGAAATACAAGTCCCTACTATGTTGATTCTGATGCATTAAAAATATGACATGTTCGTTTATCTGTTGAGCTAAAATAAAACACAAAGCAAAAGTAAATGGAGTGGGGGACAACGAAATATGAACAAAGCGCTGAAACAAGCATATCCAAAGGGTGTTTTTTCTCCATAAAAATCGTTGTTATGGATATCCAGGGAGTATTTAGCATTAATGGCGCGAGTGGTGTTTCATCGTTTTTAAATTTTACTTTAAGAGTCCATGACTCAACCAGTTATTTAAGGTACAAAAGTTTGTTGTGAACTCAAGGAAATTACCTACTCTCTGTACCAGAATTGGCTTGAAATGATTCACTTATTCAGTACAATTTTACTTCCCACCACTTAAAAATTTGGGCTGGAAGTTTGCGTGTTATAGATATCAGTGCACAAACGAAACAATTTAACATACACATTAGACATTGGAATATATAAACCAAGAGAGTTGGCTCTGAAGTAGTTTTTGATACTCTATATTAACTTTTATCTATATCAACTTTTCCATATTCATTTGCCGATAGCGAACTATTGGTTTAGAGTTTTTTCGTTGTTTTCCTTAATGCAGGAACCAAATAATGAGTTGAATATTTTCTTAAAACGTTTCCCTTTAAAATGAAATAAAAAAAGTTCAAGAAGACAATTTTGCAATTAAAAGCATCTGACAGAAAAGCACATAACACACTAATTTGGTTTCAGAGGGCTAGTATACAACATTAAAATACCGATTGTTAGGAACGGGTTGAAGTGATGGGACTAAATGCTCCTAAACATATCATGACGAATTCCATCTCGGAAACGATTGTATCAATTGAGAGCGATCGGGCTATGTTATGGTTATATAATGCCAAATGCAACGGCGTCTTCGATGTGACTATAAATAATTAATTTATCCTAAAAACAGCCCGAATATCGTCGGCGCTAATGCTATGTGATATATTTTTCAGCTATTTTCGATTTGATGCCCTTGACAATTAGTCAAGGAATCGACATCGTAAGAAAGCTCTCTGATAAAAATAGAATGAACGATTAGACCCAGACTGTTGAAATGTAGCACACTGTATTAATAGTGTAGTTTGAGAGATTAAGTCCCGTAAAATGTCTTCACTACGCTTAAAAGTGCATTTTTTTAACAAGGAAGATGTTACTAATATGCTAAGTGCTTAAACCTTATGCACTCTATTTTCCATACAGAATAAAATTTGAGGTAGCATTTAGCACTCTGCTGTTTATGTCGGTAGAGTTTCTTTAACGCGCCCTTATCAATGAAGTGGCAATAATGCGATAACTTTTCTTCTTACAGACTACTCCTAAACGGTTTAATGCTGCAGCTGTGGAGTATCAGAAAATGGTGATTACATTAGATTTACAGTTATTTACATGTTGTAGAAATGAACTCAGAATGTGTTAAATTTGTTAATAAAACTAAGTTTTAAAACAATGTGTGTTTGCTATAATATGGAAATGAATCCCGAAAAGAGTAGATGTATATGCCTGAAGATAACAGTAAATTTAGCTTATTACATTTACATTTAAAAGCAAGCGCTATTACAAAACAATAGCATTTACATGGAACTTACATTTTTCATATCTTCCCCTCTCTGTCATTGCATTGTTTCCATGTTAGTGCGTTTTAACGGCTAGGTTTCCTCTAAGAAAACAAAAGCTCGCCACAGCTGGAACATAGAACATTGTTTCTCCAAACGCGAGATTGCAGTCATTGTCGTTAACGTAATGCTAGTGGCACCGTTTGATTCTCGATATTCCCACTCGACAGTATTATCCGATATTAAGCTTGCTCTCCCTTCCATCTACTAATGTATTCTGCTTGCTTACGATGCCGTCTGGCATCCATTTTCTGCACTATTCCTCAATCTCTTTCCTCTCCGCTCTCCAGTACGTCTTAGTTTTTCTCCTTGGGTTTTGTTCATTGTTCTCTTTCTTGCCTAATATCAGTTTTCTTGTCCTTTCCTTAATATTTTCTTTCTGTGTCTAAGTTTCTACTTATTCTTCTCCCTGCTCTCCCGCGTTTGCTTTTATTACCGCGTATTAACACGCACTTATAAGCTCTATCGGCAGATGTGCCTACTCTTACTGTTCACATTCAACGTTAGCTATTTGTGCGTAGAATCTGTTAAAAGAATCCGGTTACTATGAGTGCCTAGTCATCAACTGATGTGAGATCTGTAATGTGTGTATGTTACGCTAAAAACAGAAGTCGCTTAAAATGTCGGGTTGAAGCCGGAAATAAGGCTGCCTTTATTAATTTAATTAAAAGGCTGCAGAGTTATATTTATAAAGGCATTATATTTGATAAGGACAATTGTTATGTATATATATATATATATAAGAAAATCATTTTGAGATAGGTATAACAGGAATAGAAATAATTTGTAATTTGTATGTCATTTAACAGGTAATGGTATTTCACAAAAGGGTTTTGTATACATTTTGTGTAAAACATGTTAGAAAGAGAATGTATACCTGACGCCTCTCCACTCTCTGACCGCTCCTTAGACAAGGCTGAAGAAAGGGTAAACTATCTTTTGTTAGGTCACGAACCTTCTACCCGGGAAATACTTAGGAGTTGACAATAAGAGAAACATGTGGCCGTAACGGGACAGTATTTAACAAAGTCAGACTTAAAAATATTTTAAGAGAAAATGAAAATGTCAGAACGGAGACGAAAATGTTTTATTACAGGAAAGCCGAAAACACACTTGCTTAATCTCTAGGAACATTTAGGAATCTACAAACTAAGCAAGGCAAAAGATTTTCAATAGAAATCAGAGTGTAAGGAAAGGGCCGAAATTTATGACAGCTTGTTCTGGGAAAATTCAAGTTCGTGGGAAGACGTTAGATCAGGGGGGAAAGAATAATTCTAGCCAATGATGAACATTTAACACAGAAATAGATAAAATACGAGGGAATTTAATTTAGCGAAAGGCGTGACGATGTAGTAGAAAAACTAGAGTACAGAAGTCAGAGGCGCACTCAAGGAATTCACGCATTCGGTAGAGACACATTCAGAGGCGCATTTCACACTCGTAGAAGTCGGACATTCATCGACTCACATTCAGACATTCACAGATTTACACTCACACATTCATATATTCAGAGGGACATTCAGACATCCAGATATTCACTCAGGAAGCCAGTCTAAGAGAGTAGCGAAGTCAGCGGCGAACGGTCAGGAAGTACTTTACATGCGAATAAAATATTTTAAACAAGTCAACCTTGTGTATTTTTGGGCAACACATTTCTCGTTCCCGTGGATCTATACTGATCCCGAAACACCCCAGTGGACCCTGAGATAAAATTCAACAGAATTGGAGCAAACGACGTCATCAGTGAGCAGCCCGGCCGAGACATCGAAACCACGATCAACCCAGCCATCAACTACGCCCCCGAGCACCCAATTCCTGCTCCAGGGTTAAATATACAGGATGATTCAAAATAACAACCACAAAGCTTAGTATAATTTAGGGAAGACTAATAATCTTTCAATATGGGACCCACTTGGTGATATGTAAGGTTTGTTTCCACATTTTGTCAAGAAAACTTAAACCCAACTCATCAATGGCAGCATATCGTACATTTAGCTACAAAAGGATTTCGACTGTCGATCTTCAACTTGAGTGCAGAAAGTGTATCGAAGGTGCACGGTGAACTTATATTTCAGACGGTACTGTTCCTCTTCTAGCTCCTACGTTAACACTGAACCGGTGTTGCAAAGGTGGTCAAATTAGCTTTCAGTCTCGCTCATATACCTTGCTCACTCTCGCTGACAACAGGAGGGCATAGCATGAAGTAGCAGATAGGAACGAGTCGCCAACGGTAGTTTACGAGAGTGCGACTGGCTCGAGAAGCAGCAAAGTTCGGTTAGGAACAAGAGGAGTGCCCATGTTGATCAAAAAACGGTGTTTTTGCATTCATACCTTTCGTCACTGTAAGGTAAGTTTCCTTCATGCATGACATATTATGCTTTGGTCGCTCGTGTACTAGCTGCGAGAATTCTCGAGTCACTCATGGAGAGACACTTTCGATGCAGGAGATTTTCGTACCAGCATCCCGCAGAGCCGCTCTTACGATAACGAGAGAGAATAACCCGGCGTTTACCGTCTTTACAGTGTTTATTACTATGAGCTTTCGGATTTCCTTCTACACACCCTTGCACGTTATGCAACTTCAAGATATTCCTGTAACATGAGCGGAAGACCTTATTGTAAACGCCAATCTCTGCA
The DNA here is from genome assembly GCA_030762175.1 of Metallyticus violacea. Classification (NCBI taxonomy): domain Eukaryota; kingdom Metazoa; phylum Arthropoda; class Insecta; order Mantodea; family Metallyticidae; genus Metallyticus; species Metallyticus violacea. The sequence goes on from CM060835.1 coordinate 64,644,584, forward strand.
TTCATGATGTGCGCTCTGTCTTTGGAAGGTTGACAATTCAAATCTTCTGTAGTTAAATGCACGATGATATGGTCTTCTTGGGTTGGTGGAGGTTTCTTGACAAAATATGGACCGCACGTCCAAACACGACATCTGTTGCGTTGCATAACTTTGACATCCCACAGCGTCCAAACCATGCATTTCCGACAGTAGATACCCGGCGATTATTCAGTTGTCCCGCACAGCATACTAAACGTTGTGTTATCTTGAATCATTCTGCAAATATAGTACGTTCTTTATGAAAGACAATGCACCTTTGTATGCGAAAAATGAGAAGCGATCTTTACGATTGAAGGTGATTTATTTCTAAGTTCCTCAAATTTCAAATTATGCTGCTACTGATGCACTAAAGGATATAATTAAAAAGACAAAATGTATTTAGCGTGCTGTAAAAAGAGACTGCCACTTAAAACTTCAAAAATATTGCAGGATAGGTTTGTTTGACAAAACAGTGAACTAGGTGCCAAGAAAGAAACATCTTTTGCAGTGTTAGGTAAACTACATAAAAACTAGATTTCAGAAGTTCTCAGCCTGAAATATAAAAGTTCCTTCAACAGATGAAGGATACCATAGCATCACTAAAGGGGAAGTTAGCTAAGGGTTGCAACTCTTCAACTGGAAATGCTCACTTGGCCAATATGTGACACGTTAAGTTTATATTCTATCCTCAAGGAAATCACTAAACAGTTTTGCATAGAAGGTCACATGTGGAAGCAATGCTTTAATGGTATCTCTTGCTGAGGAGTTGTTGATTTGGTTTATTTACGGACACTCTTTAACAACTGAGGTCATCAGCGTCCCATTCTATTTAGGGCGTGAAACGGCCGCCGACAAATTTTGCTCAGAGATATCTTCTCTTCAGACTTCAGGTTCTTTTACGTGCCGCTACGACACGGGACCCACGACTTTACTTACCTTCCGAAGGAAGCCATACTTAGGATTTTACACCCGAAAACATGCACCGATTTGAACCCGTGATCTTGGGTTTAGAATATGGTTACCACTACACCACCAAGACCTACCTCTTGCTGAGGAGAAATGACTCAACGACAAGCAGAGGAAGTTCATAGAAACCTCAGCAAAGTTGTGGCCTTCGAACACACGAGACGAAGAGCAGTATAGAGTGTGGTATCCCGATTTCTTTCTGCAGTTTAGAAAAACATTATTTTTAGTCAGGATAATTATGTAGAAGTAAATGCACTATGACATGCGATTAATTCTATTTCCAAATGTGAATTCATGGAGTAGTGAAATCCAGACAGTCGATGCCCTATTTTGGAACTTCTTAGTAAGTCTCTTGATAGTTTGTAGAATCGCACACAAACTACGGCATAATTGCTCGAACACATACTAATGTTGCAAGAGTGTGGATTTCAGGAGATCCAGCGCCCTTTGACCATTACCTCTGCTCTAAATGAAGAACGAGCGCTGGGTATATACGTTTAATGAAAAGTGTCTTAATGACACTTTTTGCAAATGAAATACTTTTTGAAATACATTTACTTGTCAATCTTTAGATGTTAAAAATGCGTTCATTAGGTAAGCTTATATTGAAACAGAGTATAGTAAATTATGCCCGTCATCTCAAAAGGTACTCAGGGCGAAAACATTTAGAACTTAACGCGTAATCATTGACATGTAAGAAAACTATGTCACATCTACGAGGTAGATAAGAAATGTAGGATCTCAGCCATGAGCAGGACATCGCGGGGTTCCAGTCGCACATTTACAGCTCCTACAATTTAACGCTTAATACTTTTCTAACTTCTTTAATCCCAAATTGTGTCCTATTAAAAATTTAAACAAAGAGTAATATTTTATATAAATAAGTTAAGGGACATATTCAACACAATAACGGTCTAATAATTTACAAGATTTGTAAAGTATCATCTTTCATTAAAGTATTATCGTTAATTCCTTAAATGTAGGTTGTATTGATAGCTCTATACTAAAAGGCAAAAAATGTTACCAAAATTAGAGATATAACATTTAAAAATAATAACTAATAATAACAAAAAGTATTATTGTAACATTCACTTGATGAAATATGTTCTGTCTTAGTGAAAGTATTAAATATTATAAAGTAATTAACATGTGCCTGGAGAAAAAAATTAAACAACGATCACTAAAACTTACAGAAATAGAAATCTCCTTGGTTAACATGGATATATATGCACTATATAAAATATAAATTAGGTAAGTCACCTGTTGGCACATATATACATAGACTAATTATTCCATATTTTACAGTATTGTTGATGGAATTTTCTTAAGCATTGATCCAAATCGCGTAAGCAAAAATATGAATTCGTATTTTCCGGACAAGGACATCTTCCGCTTAAAACGTATGCCATTCCTAAAGAACAAAGGCCCATCGCTTCTAGCACCATAGGGCTTGAAAATATTTCAAATCATAACTTCAATTTTTATAACTCAAGGTTATTAGTTTTAAAGACTATATCAGCATTAACTACAGCAGATATAGCTCAGCGAATGGACATGCCGTTGCAATCGATGTAATTATTAGAGATACCCAATTTATTTGTTGTAGAGATATACCCTTAACCGTAGAGTGCATCTGTGAGTTCGGAGGTAGCTGCTAGAGCTCCAGTCCCGAGCGACAGCGGAGAGAGCCGAACGTCTCAGTGCTGAACTCCTCGGTCAGTGCGCAAGAGAGCTGATTCAAACTTTTTTGGCCGTTTGTAACGGTCTTAATGTTGCACATATTACTTTTTGTTAAATATAACGTAACCTATGCGTTGTCCTTCGTAAATTACTGGCTGCATTCGTTGTTCCTTATTACAAAAGTGAGTTTTTCACTTTTTACCACGGGTTGTCTAAATGGAATTCGCAATTAATTCATATATACACACTAAACTTAACGCTAACCTACGGTAAATCCTAGAAACCGATGGGCCCAGTGTTTTGCTTCGGCGAGCTACGGCGGCCTACGTCCGCCTTCTTTTCATAAATATAAATTTATAGCGGACTGTGTGCATGGTACTATGTTAGCGAGTAATCATTGTAAAGTGGCAAATCTACTTTAACTGAAAAATAAATAAATAAATAAATAGGATGCAAGAGTTCAAAACCAAGAGCTTCACAACTATAGCATAACACTCTAACCAACTGAGCTATTATGCCTTTGTCCATAAAACGCTGTATTATCTAGCTATATGAGTAGAAGTCACTCTACCCTCGGCTTTCTCCATTATCGCTTGGGACTGGAGCTCCAGAAAGTGTCGGCTCTCTCAAATGCTGTTAGTGTCGAGTGTATATAAGGATAAGCATAGTGTAACATTTCTGTAACAACGAGTGCATCAAAACAGTTCGTATGCCTGGAATGTGGTAGAGAATTTGAAGACAATAAACTTCTAGGAAAGCATGTTTTCGCGCCTCTTGTAAAAAAAGACAGCAATCCTACGCCTATCACTGTGAAATGAAAACAGTTATGTGCAGATTATGCAGTCATCAGGGAACATCGGAGTTCCTCCCCCCTTCTCCCGTTCAGGACTGCGGAGTTCGGCTCTCTCCGCTGCCGCACGGGGCTGGAGCTCCAGCAGCTACCTCCGAAGCTCCAAGATGCACTCTACGATTAAAGGTATGTTTAGAGTGGATGTCGTTCTTGCGCGTATTACTTCTTTTCGATATACGGGTGTTCTTTCTTCCTTTTTCTTACGCCACCACTTAATTATGGTATGACCAGCAGGCTGCTTTGTCATTATTTGAAATAAATCATAAGTTGACGAAATCAGGGGTTCTATCCTTGCGGCGTAGCTACTGGCTCCCCGTACTTCTTGGTCTTCTTCGAGTCACAGCAAGGAAACACCGGATTAGGGTGGGGTGCAGACATTTTCGGCTCTTCTATTTCATATGTTAGGCCCGGGGCCTTCGCTGTCTCTACTCAGTGGCACACCTATAATGTATTTGTAAATGATTTCATCGCAGAATTTCTTTGTATTGGCATACAGTTCCTTTGTTGTGATTATAGTACATTTGTAAGTCAAATTATCATAAATTAGACGTAGCATTAAATTATTATTTTATTATTTCTTATATCAGAAGAAGTTGTGATAAGCTTGTAGCTGTAGTGATTTTCCAGTATTTTGATTCATCGTTATATGTATATGTAACAAACACATCAAGATCTAGTGCTTAAACTTTAAACGATCAAAGTTAGCACTTAAATGTTAACAAGTTTATAAAGATTTCAATGATGTTTTGCTGACCTGCGTCTGCAAAGCTATTAAAGCTATTTGTTGTTGTTATACTTTGAAATCTAAATTTTATATGCGTTATACATGTTTATTATTCAACAAATTATATTGAATTATCTAGTATTAGATTTGGTGATTTTTTCTTCTTCTTCCGTAAAGCACAGACACATTTCCTTAGCGATATCCTGGTTATTTTCTTTTAGTATATTCCTAAAAATTGTTTGAGTTAATGGTAGGGCGTCAAACTAAAGATATTAAACAATTTACTTGAGACATGGTGGAAATTAAATATGTGATTCCGGTAAAAAAGCATGTAGTATGTCAGAAAGTCCATGCCACAACTTTTTTTAAGTAGTGTTTAACTCCCGTTTTTACTACTGAGGCACCACATACAGTGGACACTGATGATACATGAGATGAAATGATAAATTGGGAAAGGACATTTTTAAGGAATAAAGTCTAAGTTTAGTGTACCTCCCCGTCATTTGCCACAAGACTGGGAAAAAAACCTCAGTCAGGGAGGACGATCCTGGCGGGATTCGAACTCCAGATCTCCCGATCACGACGAGTTCGCATCTTAACACGACCTCGGCTACCCGTGGTATACCACGATTTCTTATATGTAAGCCAAAATAAGCTTCCTCTCTTTGCGATTTATTTTTACATCCACCGTTTTCTGGCATAGAAAAATAAGTTTGCTAGTTCACTTATCATTTTGTGGTTCAAACTGTGAGGAGATTTTTTAAAAATATTATTTTATTTCTGCACATAAAATTGTCATCGTTTGGGCTATAGAATAACGTTTATTAGTACTTTTATTAATTTTATCAATGTTTTTAGACGATTGTAGAGAATATACGCAAGACTATTGCAGATAACCAGGTTCATGCATTACACACTGAATCATAGCAACCGCCTGTCATTATGCATACTTAGTTTGCACTAAAATGTACTGTTTTACATAATGTTGGTTTAAATACTAACAAAGTACAAAAAAACCACAGTTTAACTTTGATCTACAATGCTGCACGTTCCAACGTGCTGTGCAATAACAAAGAGAGCTCATTTAAAATGTAAAACGCTAACACTAAGGTTCAATATTTGTAATGCATATCAATGAAGGTATATGCTTCGGTTCATTTGACAGAGTTCAGGCAGTTAACAGCAACAATTTGGGCAATACAATTAAGTTTTGTAACAGCTAGTGCCAATTTCAGAGTTTTAGCTCAATTATGTTTCAACAGTTGTAAAATGACAACGAAATGTTATTACTTATAGCAGACTGAGGATTACAATATAACTTTTGTATTACCTGCTAATATTATTGTTAGCGCCCATTGTATGGGAAGAAAGAAATAGAAGAAAAAGAAACATATTAAGGAAAAAGCTAAACCAAAGAGAAAAGCAAGAGATGAATAAATACATGCAAGAATGAAAAAAAGTTTTGCTGCTACTGCAAGTTCAAGTGCGATTTCAAGTACGCCTTCAAGAATGATTGTTTAAGTACGACTTTAATTATGATCATTCAAGTACGATTTCAATTATGATTGTTCAAGTACGATTTCAAGTGAGATTGTTCAAGTACGATTATTCAAGTACGAGATCACTTACTCCTTCTAAACAGAGGAGATATTCATACAACCAATAAATAAGTGTACTTACTTTTTATTAAATTAATTTGGCTTTATAAATGCACTAAATGTAAAATATGTAAATAAAATGACCATCTGTGAAACCAGGGTTAAACTTTTTAAATATGCAGTGTGACAATTTCATCAAATGTACATTTGTGATGAAGTCTAAGTCCTGGACTTTTTTAGAGTTAGATAAACTCAATATAGCATTCATAGATTGAAGTGCGATATTATAAAGTTTGTTACGACTCATCAAATTTTCTTTTGCGTTCTGTTATTTAGTCAATTGATAGCCATTTTATTGCTTTAGAAAATGGTTAATATTGGCGAACTGTGGTAGAATCCATGAACAGCTAAAAATATACTTATGGAATACAGTAACACACGTCGCAGTGTTAGACATTGCTTCGGGGCTGCAAGAAAGGACCATTTTCATTGGATGATAAAATCAGCCTAGTGACTCCACTGCACATCCAACGAGTCACTAGGTAATAATAAAAATAAGCACTTCATGATGAGTTGCCTTATGAGCAATGGATTCGGAATAAACACCCCCTATAGGAGGAGCCGATTCTATTCTACATCAACGTAGACTCCGTTCTATAAGAAAAATCAGTGCCTACCTAATTAATAAAATATTGCTGGGGGAGAATTCTGAATGATTTTGGGTTATACTCAAGCTAGTTTACTATTGCCTGCTTTTAACACCCGGTGCTGTTTTGTGACAATTTAATTGTTGCACTCAGCGTTCAACATAAGTGATTCGAAACAGAAGTCAATGATAATCATGGAGATGATAATTTGTAGACAACTGAAGACCATTCGGTAATATTTCAGAAACCTTTCCTTCCGGAAATTAGAATAAAAGGAGCTTTAGACTTTAAAGAAATAAGACAGAAATTAGACAAAGAATTGGGGTAGGCATCTATAACTAGACCTCAGTTCCAAAGTTAGCAAACGTCAAAGCGCGATGCATAAGAGAGAAATATTTAACTATGGCTGGAAATAATCCTATTTTGTTGAAATAAATACTGGAAGTAGATACATTTAAGGAGCCGCATATATATTGTTTTGTGCAGAATACAAGGTAAGGGTACTTTAATATTTGTGTTTATTATAGTTGTTATTATTGCTCGTTATTTTAAGTAAGTATAACATTATATTGTGTAAAGAATTACAGAAATCTTTTAAAATGATTTAGAAAAGTGAGTACTTAAATAAGAATAGCTCCAAAGATTTTCAGTGTGAATGTTATTTGTTTTTCTTGTAAAATCATACACTTTCTGACTGCTGAAAATTGGCAGCTGTATTCAAAAAGATAAATGACTTAACTTTACATAACCTAGCTTTTACAAGGACATTATTAAACATCAAAGTAGAGAAAAAATGTTTTAGCGACTGAACTAAATTCTACATATTACAGCTCTTCCGGTACAATTTGTTTGATGTGAACAACCTGGCCTAACGTTACGGAATGCACTTTTCTGTCCTCGATGGATGAATGAATTGCGGGCTGCATATTCGCTTATTACATGGTAAAAACATTACAGGTACAACGAAGATTCTCAGGCGCAGGAGTTTCCTATCTGCTAAGTGAACTTCCATGTACTGCAGCATGCTTGCAAAGTTGGAATGTCGGTTGGCATTGCGGGGATGTTTAGATGCTCTCTAAAGACAGCGCGTGCGGGCGACCAGCGCCACAGTTCTAAAGAAATTTATTAGGCTCTTTTCGGACGTAATTCAATCTAATTCCAGTGGATTAAGAAGAGAGTCTGTCACGGTTAGCTTAATCGACCTCTCACGGGAGGGTCAACAAATGGTTTTCGTCCCTGCCTCTCACGGTTCAGCTGAACGCGGAAAAAAGCTGCTTCTGTCTGTTCAGGATTAGTGGAGAGCTCCGCCTGTACGCTGCCCAAAGGAAAAACTTAAACCCCCATTTACGGTCGTAACGTTGCCATTGCAGGCTTAGTTATACCAGTCGTTCCGGAATAAAACGAATATGAGGACATTTGACGAGAATCCCAGTGCACCAGCAGTTTCTGTGTGAATGTCCACAAAGAAAATATCTCGCTCATACAAGATAGAAGTGTATAAAAGGGTAAAGCATGATAAATGTGCCGCAAAGCGTAATATTTTGTCCTTACATGCACGCTTCGTTCTCCCTTTGATGTTAAATCTTGATTCCATATATTCTCTTGGCAATTAAATATTTTACACGTTATTTTATATCTATAATAAAAGTTAGCAACAAATTAGTATTCTTTAGAACAGGTGTTTTAGTAAACTTTTAAAAAAGTCATAATTGGAACCAAAATTCTCGTCGTTTGCATATTAAGTGATTTTTGAGATATTGCAACAAGGGCATTGGACCTTTTAAACAAAATAAAAATTTAACTTCATTTAAACCGTAATTTACTTGAGTAATTATTTTGTACGTTTTTAATTGATTCATAGCACACAGACTTAATTTATTTACCTTCTTTTACTTCCTTTGTAGAGTACACTGAGCCACTTCCGTTTTCATATCGCTGATTCCTGTTGTATTATTAAGCATTATAGCGTTTACATCATAAAATAAAGCGTATAATATAACAAAACTTATGTTAGACATTTTATAAGTCCAAAACCGCTTCAACCTCTCTTGTATATAATGTTACATGGTTGTAAAATAATCATGTTTGAATGTATCAAACAAATATTGAGCTATACATGTAAAATAAATAAATACAAAATAACAAAAAAGTAATAATAAAAATAGTCGACCTAGGAGTAACACGCTTCCCTATGGGCTCAAGGATCGTGGGTTTACATCTGGCTGAGAATGATTTTATTTATGGATGCTCTTTAACACCTCAGGTCATCAGCGTCCCATTCAAATCAGGGCGTGAAACGGCCGACAAATTTTGATTAGAGGCCTCTCTTTCAGGTTTGAGGTTCTTTTTCGCGCCGTAAATGTACGACGCGGGACCCACGACTTTACTTCCCTTCCGAAGGAAGTCATACTTAGGATTTTACGCCCGAAAAAAATCCATCGGTCTTGGCCGGGTTCGAACCCGCGATCTTGGTTATAGGAGACAAGTATGGTAACCACTACACCACCAGGACCGACAACATCCGGCTAAGGTCAATGTATTTTCCGAAAGGGACTCAAAACCGTAGATGCCCTATCACAGATTTACCGCACATACCTGTGAAAAAGAGATTTTATCTTACAAACAGAGGCTCTTGGGCTGGAGTCACGCCTCCTTTCACGAACGGCAACGAAGAATGCCGAGAGCAATTGCAGACAGTGTGACTTCAACGCATGCAGGAGAACAATTACCACAATGTATTTGTCAGACTAATAAAATGGAAGTGGTGAGTTCGATCCCCCAAATGCAATTTCTTCTTCTATTTTAAACTTTACAATTTGTCTTTTATGTTCTTAATATTATAAATGTTACTTTTTAATGCTACTCATTAGAGAGCATAACGCATAGATTGCAATTTTAATTTCATTTCATATAATGTAAATGCTCAAATAAAACAAATTTTGCTGTTACTTCACGACTACAAAAGCTGCAGGCCATTGTTTTCTTTGCACCATAGGTTGAAAATTTAGGTTAGATTAGGTTAATTTAAAAAAATATATACAAAACTTATAGGTTAAAACAACGCATAGGTTGCAAATTTAAGTTAGGTTAGGTTTCAAAATATAATGTATGCAAAACTTATAGTGTTAAAAACGTAAGCTTTTTCCTGTATCATTATTATTTCCTTTACGTGTTACATCGCTATATTACAGTTTCACATTTGATATATACTGAATGTGATTAACTATTAACATGCATCACAACAAGTTCATTTTTGGCGCACGATTGTTCTATCCGCCTGCATTTGTTGCACACTACCATTGCTTGGGCTCGGCTCTATTCGTGAAAGACTGCAAACCAGAGCCCTCTGTCTGTGAGGTCAAGTAAAAAGAGGACCCTGGAAAATATTACTTGCCATTTCATGTCCAAATAGAATCACACGAAATAGCACTTGAAGCGCTGGGAAACCACCTATACGTCTGACATAAGTAGTGGCAAGTGTAATTAAATTCGAATGGGTCACGTGGTCCTTCAGGATGCAAAACAGGCCTTCTTTTAAGGTTATTAGGTCTTAAAATTTGGCGACAATTATAACATAACAGTAACAAGGACAATACGCCTATACATACACACCTGCGTAAAACATGAAATAGATTAATTAATGTGTGCTATATGAAAATGAATATTGAAAATTAGTAACATGAAAAGAAGAAAAATAAAATGACACATGAACGCACACACACACATATTGAAAGTTTAAATAAATATACTAATGAAACATAAAAATGAAAAATCCTAACAATACTACGAAGAAGATAAGTACTTTTATGTAGTAATAACAATAAGAATAACAATAATAGAATAATTTTACAGCAGGATAAAACAAATAAATACCTGTATTATAACACAAAGATTTCAAATCTATGGTAATCTACTATTTCTAATTATATTAAACAATTTCTTATGAAATGCTTCTAAGGTTTGGCAGTCTCTGACGTGCAGTGGTTACGGTGAATGATGAATAAAGCGATGTTCGGTCAATTAAATAATAGTACTTTCCGGATTTCAGAACGTGTATTAAGGCTATGAGAGGAAGGTTGATTTTGAAAATGAGAAGAAAGATAAAATGAAGATGATGTATGGATAATTTTCAAAATTGGTGTGAGACAATGAATATTTCTTTGGTCTTTCAAGCGGAACCTAGACAACATATCGAGAGAGGGTTTTATATGATCGAACAAACGCACATTGCAGATATAATCAGACCGCTGTAGTTTTTGCGTTAGGTTAGAATTTAAGTGTGTTAGTAGAAAAGTGGTCGAAGTGAGGCATCATCAGGGTTTGCACTAACATCTTTTTAAAGATTCTGGGTAGGGACACATTTAATCTTTCCTGCAGGTTTCAGCAATATGGTTTTCCCAATTAGAGACTACTATCTACAATAACTCCAAGGTTTTTCGCGGTATCAGTGAAGGGAATTAGAGTTTGATTGATATTAATGTGAGGAATACTGCCTAAGTCTATGGTACTTAGCAATCGTTGGTATCCCACTACCATAGCCTGCGATTTTAAAGAATTAAGGCCAAGGCCCACAGTTTGTGCCCATGAATGAACTGCGTCTAGATCCTGGTTAATGTTAATTATTGCGTCATAAATGTCAATGCATACAGAAACTGCTGCCTTGATATGACAAGTGCCTTAATAGAGAAGAATTTTAAGGAATGTAAATTTCATTGGAAATGAAATAACCCGGTGTTATTATGAAATGCTTTTTACATGGCAAATGGAATATACTTTCTGAATATGGCTGTCCAAAATCTCTGTGAAATACACCACTATCTTATTTGTTAACTATACTACCATGTTAGATTAGATGTATATATTCTAAAATCATTTCCGTGAATATATCGTACGCTAATGTTGTAAGCAAATCGTTTGATTCCTTGTAATACCACAGTTTATTAAATTACAAGTCTCCTATTTGTTTGGTAAAGCTAAAGGTTATTGTAAACTTAATGTTGTTTAACTTTGCCCATAGTTCTTGTGACGTGATTGCAGTAGTATCTATGTCAGACTTTGAACGATAAGAGAAGAACGGAACGACAAAGCAGAGTTATGATAGAGGAAAACGAATAATGAAAAAATGTAAAGAAGATATACGGGAAGACGGGGGAAAGAGAAGATTAAAAAACTGGATACACAAGAGTGGAGTACAAGACGAGGAAGGAATCAAAATAAATATCATACTTGCTCTTTCACATGGTTTACACCTTGAAGCTTGTTCCGTCATCAAAGTAAATACAATTAACCAACATGTACAGCTGCTTGTTTTTTTTTTTTCTATAGAGTTATAAGCGAGCATACTTTTGATTGTAAATTGTTGTGTATTCATTGGATACTGTGGTGTTTGTTTATTGATGCCTTTGGATGCATGGATTTATTTTTAAAATTTGAAGTTATTTCTTTGATTTGGCAATGAAACATTTCAGAGTTTTCTGGCGAGTGTGAAACATAGTAAAAGCCAAGCTCCGAGCATGCGTGTAGATGCAATGTTAGGAGAATTTCGTAAGAAAGAAATTGAGATATATGACCACTCAAGATGCACAAATCTTCTCCCTGGTCATAGCAACAGCGTCCTACAGGTAATATTTTCATTGTAATGCTATGAGGTAATACTAACAAAAAAGCTGCAGTAGCATCAGCTTAACTCAACTATCCTAAATCCCCTATAGTTAGCACCCATTTAACGATTTATAGGAATTAGGATTGAAGAATGTCCCTAGTGTCCAGTCAAGTTAACTGTAGAAACGTTCTTTCGGGGCCGTGATAATACTAAGGAACAAGTAAACTTTTTATGAAATATGCACCTTTATCTTTTGGTTTGAGAAAATATGTAAAACAATTGAATATTACTAGTATATAGATACAAGTACAAGTATCCTCATAACAATAAACGTAGAAATACCATAATGCATTATCTTAATTTGGGTTATGTGCATCTACTGATCCTAATACAGCATTTAAAGAGACATGCCAAATTATTTTAGTTATGACGTCTCTCACATATGTTCTACGTAATCAAAAAAAGTGTCCTAATTTTATTAAACAGATTACGCTAGCAGATATCTTCCTCAAAACGTGATTAATACAGAGCCTTTGCTTGGACAAGTGGCCGGCATAACTGCGAGTTGCTTGACACCGGGAAGCACGCTGTTTGCCGGCGGAGTCGGATATTTACAGCCCCTTAGATTTCTACAGTACACCAAACACAACTTTTTTAGTCATACAATGCCATTTCGTGTGCAAGATGGGGCTTTTTCTCCATTCAGCGTCTATTGTTTTGTATCGCTTCATGAAAAACATGCTTCTGTAAAAATAAACAAATAAAAATAAAATAATAAGCGCGGGTCAATAGAGCAAACAGTTATTTTATAAGATGTTAGCAGAGTTTGCGAAAATCCTGATTCCTTTGCAAGCTTTCTCAGAGCTTTCATTGTACTTCGTTCTAACTTTTCTCCAATGTGATCGAGATTTTCCTCTGTATAAAAACACTGCGTTTTACTTCTTACATTTTTTTTTATTTATCAAGAACAGATCCTGTCTCCCTAAATCTATTCACAAGAGTATGACTCGTTTCTCAGTGAGGCGCACGAACAACAGGAATCTGTGTATAAACCCCCGTCTCACTTATCTACATGAGTTTGTTATCACATAGGAATCATACATGAAAATTCTGTGTTTTAAAGTATAGGAATATTTGACATTATAAACAGCATTAACACACTACATCAATGTAACACGTGGTCTCACAAGTTCAACTCTTGTACAGCACAAAGACTTAGCGTCAGCGCACGGAGAGCCGGGAGAGTGGAGGGTAGAACAGAACCAGTTAGAAACAGCGCAGACAAATTTCCGTTAAGCATCAAAATAAAGGCTCTGTATGTTCTTATGTAGCATGTTTATTTTTAAAAAAATAAAGACAATGAAATTAGCTTTGACACATATTGTATTCCATGTATTTTGTATATGGTTTCTGTAATGACTTATTGACTAGAATATTTGAAAACATACAGGCCATAAGAGTGGCTATATGCCATGGATGGCATATAGCTACGCTTAGTTATCTTGTTTTTTCAAGCAAGTGTCCCAGCGCGTCACAAGATTACGAAATAAAGTCCGTGGTTGACTGCGGAACCAATCTTCAAAGGAACGGACTCCCCTCTACTTGATAACGCAGCAGATGCTCCAAGCAAGCACCCATTCGTGGAACCATCTGTTCCTCAGAAAGATGCTTGGAATCACTGCCGCAAACTTTGTACTATCCCAACCGTTATTGGAAAATGCTGTGAACAATTCCCTTGCTCAATGGCAATGTTTCTGCAATCTCTCAGCGATTCTCCCTTTAAAGGCCTCAGTGACGGTTAAGTGAGCTTGACCAGTTTTAGACATGTCAGTGAGCACAAGTCCATCACGAAATTCAACCATCTGAGCACTGTGTTGAGTGCCAGAAATGCCATGCACATTCTTCATACGACTATAAAGTTCGGCTCCAACAACACCTTCTGCCTTCAAAAATTGAATTATAACTCGCTGGGTCCGCTGGTGTGAATTCCTGTTGTACACGCATTCAGTTCAATGTCTTTCTCCACATGTAAAGAAGACACTGCGCCGTCAGCCTATACCAGTCTACTTTCCTACATTCCAGAGCAAACACGCTTTGCGTAGTTCAGCTACGATGCTTCGATAAAATTTTAGTTTCATTTGAACTATCCTTATACAATCGACAATATTGGGTATATACATTCCGAGAGGGACTTTTAGTCGGTGGTACCGTATTGTAGATTTACGGCACGTTAAAGAACTCCATACTTGAAAAAAAAAGTCCTGTACAACATTTTCGGATTTTTCTGATTAAGGAGAGTTAGAAAACAGGGGAAAAGATGGAAAGTGTCTACATTAAGCGTTAAAAGAGCTAATACTTTAATACTGTAGGGGGTTGCGCTCTCATGCTTTATTCACAGAATCTAACTGTTATATAATGTCATTTAATAAGTTTCAGAATGTTTAAACCTTTGATTCGAAACGTGGCAGGGCTTGTAAGGATGCAAGGAGCAACAAATGCCGAGGAATTATTGGACTGCAGTGTACGGGCGGGCACGGCGCCGGGCTGGCGCCTCAGCATCCCCCCCCCCCCCAGGGCCCTCACGGCGGATCCATAAAATAACGCTCCATCCCATTCTCCAAGGGCCGAGATTTTCGGCCGCGACGCAGTAACCATGACTTTTGTGCCTCTCCCTAAGGAAGCCGTCTTTAGTCTCCGCGATTTGGGTACCTACATCCAGGCATCCATCTGTGAGATGAATGCAAGAGCATTGTAGACACGGTTCACAAAGTCGGAAACATTAGCGGGAATGACCTTCGTTAAATCCGTGAGTGGAAGATTCAAGGAAGTAACAACACTCGCAAAAGAATGTTGTATCAAGCAAAGGTCTGGATATAAATATGAACGTATATGTCTCGTGAATGATGAATATTTACACGTCTTTTACATTTACAAACTATTTTCGTTTATTTGGTAAGCACTTAAGTAGCGCAGTTCTGTGTCATGAATACCATGGTAAGCTTGCCTGCCAGCTTGCTGAAACAGTAACAGCGGAACTAAGCAAATAGTGATACTATATATATCCATATTCTTTGTTCCTGAGAATAATCGTTTATTAAGTTTATTTCAATCAAGCAAGGATTATATAGGATGGTTATAAAAGCGTTGTAATAAAAGCACTGAGAAGCATTACAATTCCTTAATGAAAAACTTGTTCGCACGTCCACCACCAATTTCAACACATGCCCTTAAACATTACACCGTCTTATTTCTTTGAAAGTTCAATATGTAAGGATCTATAGGAGACATTATACAGCTAATCCAGATCCCATTTGCATAATGTACTCCTGAGATTTAAACATCTTTCATATGGGAAAGTACAAAGGGTTGAAGATGGTGTCCCGCGTTAGTAATGCAGAAGCTGAAATTTTCAAATAGAGTATTTCAGTTTTCAGAATGGTCTGCACTGAGCTCTGAGGAAGGCCGATTTTTATGCTTGTGCTGCTTACTGATTTGCAGGGCTAGCGCGAAACTCCCTTCGAGATATTGATTTTCATTGCTTAAAAAGTATGTATTCAGACGGTAGAAATAATTATCTAGGAAAAATTCGTTGCTAATTCACAGAAGTTTAAAATAAAAATAACACTGCGAAAAATAAATATCAAATTAACGTAAATATTTTGCATAATCCATGCATTTCAGTTGTGACCATACATAGTTTGCTGAAACGCTGCTTAGAAAGTACTATCCTGAAGCGCGAATTTTATTCACCAGTTTTTAGTGACCATTTGGATGCTTCCATATAAACATGGCTACCACCTCTGCTGCGACTACCCCTCTCCTCCATTCATTTGTTTCTCGTCAGTGCGATATCTACCGAGAAAACAGTCCATAGTACCAGACTTTGTAACCAGCCTGTGGAAGGTTGCTTGAAGCGTGTAATGAGGTTAAGTAAGCAACTAATATGTTGTTCAAATGCTCATTACATTTACCAATAGGTTTTAATTTAATAACTAAGGACCTATGATCTTCAAAAACTCTAAATACATACAGCTGCACATAATCAAATGTATAAGAAAAGGAAAAATATCACATGTAAAAAGCTGAAAAAGTAAAAATAGGAAAATGAATGATTACAACAATTTCTTTATTACAGTATCTTTCACTTTTTTAATTATGTAGAATTAATCTATTTTCTCGTAGTTTACCACCTGAAACGTTGGAATTTTTGGTGCTCTGTATTATTTCTCAATTGGGGATTTAATTTCGATTTACAGTCACTTAATAGTTAGCTCATTATTGTTTGCTACGAATTCTTTATTTAATAATTAATAGACCTTTCTTATACCTGCAAGAATTAACAAAAAACATACTTCATAATTTTGTGCAGTTGAAAGAATTATGCAATACTTCATATTATGGTAAATTTATCAACACTTCTTTAGTTATTGTTGATTTTAGGAAAAATTATAATTAATACAAATCGGAATTTCCTACTTATTGTAGCTGCAGTCTATAGCAAAACATATACATGTTTTTGATACGAAATTGATTTATATTTATTTCTAAATGCTTCGAAAGCACTAGAGAAAGTGCTTAAAATATGACTGAATGTAATGTATCCACCAGTCCATATGGTTTATGCGCCTGCATATATGCGTGTTAGGATACGTATAATGTCAACATCAATATTGGTAGCACTGCAGTCAACCACTGGATGTTAATGACAGCTCTCTCGCTCAGTAGGTTGCATTAGTGTCGCTGTCATGCCTATTAATGAGACGGTGAATTCAAAGCTGTAAACTAAAGCGTGAAATGCAGATAAACTATTGTATCAACTTGTCAAAATATTGTAAAGTGGTTAGTTTTAAACCATTATAGATTTTATATATGTAAATATTGTTTAATTCACTGATGTTGCCAACTAAGGAATTTACAGCATTCAGATATTTAGTTTTTGTGACTCTGTATTGTAAACATATTTCAATCAGACATGGAAATGAAAAAGCTGACCAGCTGACGAAGGCAGTAACAAAAGATGAAAGTCTAATTAAAAATGCAATAGCAATGAATTATGCCAATAGAACACATGGGAGAAGTAGAAAGAATGGCAAAAGATATCAAAATGCAGAAATAATAATAATAATAATAATAATAATAATAATAATGGGTCTTTGTTTTGATTTTCCTCGCATATGAGCTGGGTCAAAAGCTGGCAGGTCATATGCACATACCGACAGTCAAGGAATCATAATGCCGCTGATTAGGCTACTTAGTGCGTGTTTAGATTCGGAACAGTGAGGGGTAGCTGCCTTATGCGTTTCATTTCTCTGGTTTCATAGTTGAAAGTTTAATACAGAACAGTAAATTTTCATTTTCTCTACCTTAAAAGATGAATCAGCTGCTCAGTGTCGTGCAGAGTCTTAAGAACGTTTTCCGAGGATTCATTTATCCAGCATGTCTAAGTTCATGAAACTGTGATTAAATTCAAAACAACACATCTATGTTAATGTTGGAAAAGAAAATAAGAGACAGACGTCGGATATTGAAAGAAAAATAACTGGATGATATCGCTGCTTGATTAGAACAATCACCGCGTAAATCTCTTGCAAAGTTAGCACAATAAGCGGGGGTGAGCCGTACATCAGCATATTCTGATAGAAAATTACTAAAATGTCATCCTTACAAGGTTACTGAACCCATTGACTTAGTTGACTTAGTTTGCTGATCGTGCGGGTGGGTGCGGGCAGTTGTACTGTGTACTCCCGGTTGCCGCCTAGATCCGCGTGCGGGGGAAAACTAAAAGAAGACCTGATAAAAAAAATGAATGTGAATATTACAAAGCTACCATACTTCACATTTTTGATATTAGGATAGAACCTTATAAATACTGTATCATTTAATCTAAAAAAATTAAAGTTAAAGTTAAAAGAACAAATCTTGCTGAGAAACAGCACATAAAAACTACTATAGAGCATATTTTTACTATAAAATACAGTTTAATCAAAGGATTTCCTTGGTTTTACAGCGTTAATGAAGATATCGTGACAAAGTAAGCACTAACAGATATAACAAGTGCGAAAATTTTCAATGTTTTCAAAAATGTTTAATGTGGCTTTTTAGGACTACATAGCACTGTCCCACAAACTCCACGTCAACTGCAGATTTAGAAGGGTGAATGGATTATTTACTTTTGCACACACAACCAGAACCTTTCAATTACGCATACAATGTATGGGTAGATTTATCTACAGATAGATACATCCTATTATTTTGTTCGAAAGCGACATTGAACTCGATTATGAACTCAGTCGCATGGAGTTGCAGCACACACTTTCTTTTCTCTGCTTCTGTGGTCACCAGTTTCACAAAACACCATCTGGTGGTCAATGGATCGAACCATGTTCAATGAGGGCAATATAAGTATAAATCTATGGTTTCTTCGTGTCCCTGTGCAAGGTGCGCCAAGAATAAGAATAATTAGAAAATGTGAATTTTTTAAAACTATGCATACGTTTCTAACTATGTATAGTGAGAACAGTTTTAAAAGTCCCGCTAGATTGGCCAACCAGCAGAATTACAACCTTCTAATCGCTGAGATTCCCCACGTGGTACGTGCGGCGCCATTCTCTCTCCTATTCAGTTGCGAGCGGGATTTCAACACAGTCGGGCAATAGTGTGCTGTGTAGTCGAGTGAGATGTCTTTAAGTAGTGCAGCAGTGTTGTGCTATGGTAAGATACTCCGTCGTGGTATATTCATCTTCAAGGTACACATCAGGTACTGAAAGTCGTGCGGCAGAACGAGACAGGTCTTTAGGTCAGAATTTTCTGGTAGCCCGTTTCCGCATGAAAAACAATATTAAAGTTAATATAGAAATTTAATGGAACAAGTTCTGTGACTGACTGAGTAAAAATCGAACACTGCTCATTAATTCATGACAAAATTGCGCTATATATTTGGTGATAGGACTACTGGATCTGGTTAATGGCCTCGTTTCCCAGATCTTACATTTACGATTTTTATCTTTGGGGTAGGGGTCTGAAAAATATAGTATATTCAACTAATCCTCAAACACTAGAATAACTTAAAACGAACATTAGAAACAAAGTTAGGTTCATTAGTGATGGAGAACTGATGCGTGTCAGTGATGTTTTCCTAAGAAAATGTGAATTGTGTGTCATGGAAAAAGGGGAACATTCCCAGTACTTCTATGTGGAGGGTGAGTACCAAATTATGTTATTTAATATGTTGCACTTTGAATTTAAAATTGTGAAGGCTTGAGCACCGCGAGTCTATGCAAGAAAATACCAACGGCAAAGCGGCATCTAATGCCGACCTGCTGAACAACATACAGGAATTTTTAAATTGCCCTCACTGTATGTACTTGGATTTAGTCAAGATGTGAGTGCATAGAGTTAGAAAAAGCACATGCATGTAGAAGTTTCCCAATTCTTATAAACATTATTGTTATTTTGTTATTTTCTTAGCAGTTCTGGTAAATTGTTTTCTTGTAATTCAAGGACTACACAAACTGATAATCATATCCGTATATTGTGGTGTTTTTCCTCAATTTCTTCTTTCCTATGATTTATAATTCAGCAATTTACGAGGTATTCACTTCTTTGATTTCCCCAAAATGTGCTGATAACATTTGTACTGGTATTTAAATATGCTATCACTTCTTAAAATTTTATTTTATTTAATAGTAAGTAGGATTTATATCTCAAAACTATGCCATTTATGGGATGCAGACACGTGAATTAAAAGTAATCGGTTATGTATGCTAAGTCATATGTCAACATCATATCAGGTATTGTAATTAATATAGTGAGATGAGCTGAGAAATAAAAGTTACAACTGAAATATACAAATGTTATGAAACATAATGTCCAAAGGGGCCCATGATCGTTTCTTAACAGTCTTCTTGATTACAGTGTCCAATTATTTCGCATAAGACCAGTCAAGGGTTTGTCTCTCTTGTTAATATTGTAACAGACAACTAGGGCAATGTGAATTAAAGTGCGTACAATTTGAGAAACGAAAGACAAGTGTCTTCTATTATTAGGCATTTTATTTCACTATATTGATAGTCACAAGAACAGATAGAAATTATTTGTATGTTATTACATTCGAAAACTAATGCCTCGCTGTGACGAGCGGAAATACTATAAAATATCTAAAATTCAACCAAAGTAACAACGATCTAGAGACTAAATAAAGAGCCATCGCGAAGTCGCTCTTCAGCCAATGTGTAGCCAAGATTCACTAGGGAAACGAATTCGGCTGGCAGCACTGACCACGCGCCGTGTTCACTTAACCACCAAGGCAAGCACACACTCCAAAATTCAAACCGTAGCAACGGTGGGCGAATTATTTGTTAAAAACCGGTTTAGAAGGAAGGAATGTCAGAAATGTAGGAGTATCAGCTTTCTCCTATGCAGTGCACATCAACTGAGTGCGGAGGAACTTGTCGATATCCCGTTATATCGTCATGGTAAATGAAGGTCACATTACAGAGGCTTCGTTTTGTATTTGTATTTTTGTATTTGCAAAATAAGTGGAAAAATTGGTATAAGCTAAAGAGGTTTGCTAAATAAGATGGCACCTTTTTGTATAATGATGCTTATGTTACAAGACACTGTTTCTCCTCTTATCTCAGGGAAACCAACAGACGTCAAAATATAGGAATACGAAAAGAAAAAACAAATAAATAAAATATACACTTCAAGAAAAATGAGGCTTTTATTGTTTAACCATATTCTTGTGTTTGGGTATGGTAATTTTATATTATTTCCAAAAGTAGCAGTTCAGTGTGAAGGAAGCAATTTTCGTCTTTGGCCCTTTCCTGCGATCGAACTGATAAGCCAATATCTCCAACTTTAGCTGTTGTTTGCATAACGAGACCTCCAAACGATCCATTAAACATGCGTGTTGCAACATATCCTCGGTCATTAGGAAGTTTATAGCGCTGCTATTAACAATGCTGCGTGCCAAAGTCTAGTCATGCAACACATTTCTGAAAGTCTCGGAGGTTCCAGTAGCTCGCAATAACTTGTCCTGCACTATATTACTCCACATATAGCCAAATAATCAGTAATTTACTAGGAGAATATTCCTATCTCAGAAGCAAAGTAGTAATTATTTATTTACTTCTCCCTGGACGTTATTATACTATCCTGACAGTTTAACTGCTGTCATCAAAAGCTCTCCTAAAATACCACCGCCCACAAAGTGCCTACACTTAAATTTCTAGCAGCATTTCGCAATTCGTTGCTACTTTCTTGTTGATTCATAATACACGCTTTACAAATGTGGAAGAATTCACTCACTAACTCAAAAATGCTTTTTCTGACAGCGACACAAATTGCAAACATAAGTTCAGGAATTGCAACTGGGATGACATTCGGATGCAATGCACTGTGTAACATCTTGAGTTTAAGATGCCGAAAATTTCGCACTTCCCCTGATGACATTAAGAGACAACGACAATAAATTCCTCCATTATTGGAAGTATCGGTAGCATGTTCGTTTACAAGATTTCATTAGAACAATTAATTGCATACAAACTTTCATAGCCATATGTACAAGACAATATTGAAGAGAAGGGGAAAGAACACAATATTACTTAATTTTCCTAAATGTTAGTTGCCTTATGAAAGTATGAATGTGTTTCCCAGGAAGCCATATATCGCGAAGTATTATAAAACCAGGTATATATAAAAATAATCCTAGTATAACGATGGGGTTTCTTAGGTGCTCTGAATGTTTTAACGAGGTTGGACTGTTGGACTGTACTGGCTTGCCTTTTGTTATAACTTACTTATTTTTTATTCGGCCAATTTTCAAACAATAATGCAGATTACCAGCACCAATAAAAACAAAAGATGGCATAACAAATGAAACTCTTTAAAGTTTAAGTGTCATAAAATAATAATATGCCTTCTGCCCAGCGAAGTGTTTATTTTTTTAAAGGGAAATATGTTTTCAATTTACAAATCCAGGTTGTATACGATTGGATATGATTTTTCTGATATCTGACAGCAATATAGGTCCCAACTTTTTCCGCTGTCCACCTGCTGCTTCCAAATTAAACTTTCCAGAAGTAATCATATAAGTTTATACCGGAGTGATTTTTTTCTATGTTTAGGCGTAACAAATTCACTGATATCGAACTTAATAAAAACCCATGGCTGTTTTTCTGGACACTCCATTATCCAATGTTGTATATAATTCGTCTGCTTATATGCTGAACAAAGTGGGGACTGAATCATATGATGTAGGTAAACCTGTGTGCTGTTTCGTGCACAGTGTCTCTGATTATTCTTTATTAAGATGACTTTGTCTGCCTGTTTAGCGAACTATGTACCAATTTAACTATCCACTTAACTATCCAATTTAACTATCCCCACCTATCTCTCCTCTTGTTCATTACCCACTCTCGCCTAACTATCCACCTAAAAATCTACCTACGCACTTACTTACCTACCTAATGAACTACCCATCTGCCAACATATCTGAGTATCATGATCTATAAAAGAGTAAATAATATATACAGGGTCAAATAATCGGTCAAACTTTGGGGCGACCTGTTTGCACTAAAACAAAAATAAAAGCCACATAAACATCTTTCCAGGAATGAGTGGTTTGTGAGTAATCATTAAAGGGTGACATTCAACGCGTTTCAAGGGATAAATTAACCCTTTCAGACAGTCGAGTGATGTTATCACAAGTAATATCATAAGAGAATTTGAGATTGCTGAGATAGCTCAGACCCTCCAGTGATATTTATTAGGACTATTTCACGAATAAAATAAGAATTTAAATATAATTCTCCTAAACATGCTTACAAAATTTCAATAATTATATATTTGTATTATAACAATTAACCTATTCAATCTATCTTGCAACAGAAAATATCAATTGTCAATAATGCCAATAGAGAAGAGCCAAATCAGGTTCAGGACTGTTTTATGAATAGAATAAGAATAAAAGTAATATATATATATTTGAAATTCGCACACAAAATATTAACATTTGTATCAAATATAATATTTTCTAATGAATACATACTTATTGAGAAACCGTGAGATTGAAATAGACGAAAGTCGATTATTATAATCGCTACCGTTCAATTTACTAATATCAAATGAGAGAAAAAAAAGACATAACATTTTAGCATTCTAAATAACGTGTTCATTAAAAGTTATAGTTATTTAGGCACTAATATGATTTATAAAATTATTTCAGGTTGTTTGGCTGAATACACAAAAATAATTGACCTTCCCAGCGCCTGCTAGCAAAAGTGATCAGTGATGCGTGCTCAGAATTATAGTGGGAGGGGGGGTATAGAGTTTGCTATACTGATCACAAGACAATTGCACTTCGTGCGGTAAAAGGATTTGGTAAATATTTACGATAATTTCACTGCGATATCGGGCTGTGATTGGTCAAAATGAAAAATTTTGTTTCATTTCATTGGTCTATTTTATGATGAAATTACATTAGTGAAATAGCGATTTAGGCCAATCTGCTGATGTACACTAACCCTAGATGACAATGTGTTGCTGGAGACTTGTTTACATTTATCATTTATGTGTATGTGTATTTGTGGTTAGTTTCTTGCGTTTAACTTGTACTGCAGTTCGCTACATAAGAGCGGCTAACTAGGGTAGGATATACATATCGTGAGCAAGGAGATATGAGTTTTATGTACAGTTGCACGAATGGTAATAGACGGCTATACGAGATGACATTCCCAGACCGAATGTAGCCGGATCATAAAACTTTTCCTGCTGTTTATCGTTGAATTGCCGTGACAGGATCCATAATACCACAAACTCCGGAACGAGGAAGACCAAGGGTGTTGAAAAAGATTCACAAGGTAATTAGCCGTAGCATTTGGTACATCTCTTAAGACCGCATGAAGAATATTCCACGAACAGCTTTTGTATCCATTTCATCTTTAAGGTGTTCAGCGTCTTGTGCTAGCTGCGCGAAACAAATTTCTGATTAAAGGAAAAGCATCGTTGACACTTTAAAACTTACACCCTTTCGTTAAAAATATCATTGAGTGAGTCCAGTGTCGTCCAGCTATGCAACACATTCTTCAAAAAACTTCCAGACTTCGTCTATGAACCACATGATGTTTAAAATGACCTGTAATGGTACAATGAAAAAGGGAACGATGTAAAATAACGAGCTGTTATCTTTTTATCTGGCTCACTAAGCCAAAAACATTAAACATCAACAGAAACATACAAAGTGACGTGCGGGAACGGAATTTTGAAATTTAGTAGTAAATATTAGTTGACAGGAAGCCACAATAATGTTCCGTAGGCAATGGCATTTCACTGCTATTGGCCGAGAGCATCCCGCGTTTGCGATAAAAATGATTGTTGTGAAGTTACATGGGGGGGGGGGAATTTCGGCGTCATTTCAATTTATTCCGTCTTGGTTCGGTTTTGTCAGTCAATACTATGAAGAAATGGCTGAAACATTTGAATCAACAGGCTCTACACAGTACACCGAGAAGCGTCCAGAACCAAGAAAAACGGTTTGAACTCCGGAGACTTCAAATAATCAATACCTCGAACTTGCAAAGTCTGCAGCAATTTCTATAATATCACAACGGTACGTCAACATAATTGAAACGTTCCTCAGCAATAATCTATAGAAGTATCCAGTGGGCGAATCCACATGATTTCAGCAAGACGGAGCTGCAGTCCACATGGCACGAATATCGATCGCTGCTTTTGAGAGTTTTCCGGAGGGTGTAAAAATTAATAAATAACATAAAGGCTATGAATTGGCCTGCGAGATCACCAGATCTTTCAGCGTGAGATTTTTAAAGAACACTTAAACGTTCCATGTGTATGCCAATCCCTCTAACACCTATAAGTAACTAAAGGAAGAATTCGTGAAGAGTTCAATCAGCGTTGACATGTTGTGGAGGGCTAAGGTGAACTGGCGAAGGCAAAGATGTATATGTAGGGAAGGAGGCCATCAAGAGCTTTCGACCCTGTTCGCCACCCTGTAGAAATAACCATAAATTAGATATGAAAAGTCATGGGAGATGGTGTCTACATCACAGAGCCACCTCTTTATGAGTTCCAAATAGCTGTATTTGCAAAATAGGTGGACAAAATAATATAATCTGAAGAGATTTGATAAATTACATTTTAGCAAAGTTGTAAAAGGCATCACGTTCCTGAAGTCTTCACAGCTGCATTTGTCAAACAAGACGAATGCACTTCTGATTATAACTTCCTTATTAAGTAAGACGAGAAATGTACGCGCATATCATACTATATCTGGAATAGTCTTTGTGTAACAACTATTGGTTTCGATATTCTCAGCTTCACTATAGACAAAGCAAGCGCAAGGGAGGGAAAAATGAGAATCCCTAACGGGAGCGACACCTTACAAAATGCAACCTATATTTTAAGTAAAATGTCCTACGTCGTTCCCGCGTCATTTAAACTAAATCGCGTTCCAAATGAACAAACACAGACAAAACTGTGGTGTTTTAAAAATCACCTGCTTTATATGAACCACCCTGTATATCAAAATGCATTAGATTCCTCCTTTTTAACAGTACAGCCCATAGCTTCAAATGAACACCAAACTCTCCAGTGTACTGTATTAAGTACATCTCTGAATGCTGACATTTTTTTTTCCTTTGAACTTTTAAACAGCATACGAAATTAGCTGATGTAAGGAAGACTAGGCATGCAATTAGAGGTCCGACCTATCGTCATCTTCTCGGAAGCCGGTGCTAAGTTAATGGAAACACTGCAGCACGGTGCAAAGTTAAATTTTTAATTGCTGTCTGGCTAATTGGAGCGGAGTCCCATGCGAGTCATTGTCGAGGAACATGAGAAGTCTTGTCTTGCCGTCCTTGGTTCCGAGAGCAGCACTCGTTGCATTCCACCTAGATGAACATACCGGAATACCGACCTGCATATAAACCATTCTCTGCGACTACAGCATTCAAGCTGCATGTGAGAAGAACGTGGAAGTTACTGGTTCTGATGCTTTTTGGAGTGAACAAAAGTACCGACTAGACAAATAATCCGTCAAGTTTAACATCTCTCTTTAATCATTCTTCTGATTCCTTTCACACTGTATGCTTTCCACTCCATTTCTTAGGACAGAAATGCTAATGAATAGCTTATTTCTTTCGTTGGAGACTTGCAGAAAATTCGGTATAGCTTATCCACTCCAACAAACAATGCCAAAAAGTCGCTTTCCGCCTTTTATTATCTTATTGTGTACACCTATTTTTCCCTCCGGCTAAAATAAAATAAAAAAGCGTGGAAGACTTTCATTTGGCATAGGTATGTGACTCAACCTACTCTGCAAAAATGAATTTATCTTAACATTTCAACTCTGTACGTGGTTTCATTGTTCATGTCTATTTCTCATGCTACTCCATTAATTTTAGAACTTTCACATCTTGAGCATAAATTCGGTGCCTCCTTACAATTTTCCCTGCAATTAAAAAAAGAAACCTGTCACAACTCTTGGTTTATACCTTTGTTTACTTTCGTTTCTGTGCTTAATGCTATATCTCTTTTAATGAAACGTTGTAACTTGTGCTCAATGTGCTAACAACAATGGTATTACGAAATATAATTCAGTTTTTTTTCTAAACTAAGTTAATTTCGACAATACTATTAACACATGACAATAATGGTATTACAAAATTAAATGCAATGATTTGTCTTTGAATTTAATCAAAATGCAATCGTTAGTTGTTTTAAAATAGTTTTATTCTAAATATTATTAATAGTTTAATAATATTTATAATATTTTATAATAATACTATATTTAATTGAAAATTAATTACATTCCAAATTAATTTTAATATTTTTAAACGAAATTTTTAATCATTTAAGATTTCATAAGATTCAACTATGACTCCTATGATAAAGAAATGGCTAATTATGTTAAAAGATCACAGTTTGCTGGCAAGGAGCGAAATGGCTTAAAACCTAAGAATCCAAGCCCTACAATTACTCACTGCGGAGATACTAAAGTAAGCTGATAACCCATAAAATATCGAACGTAACACTTATGTTCATAGGAACGTTTTTGTAGCGTTTTGAGGAAACGCTGCAAACACACACATGTGTAATTCTACCCTATATAAAGACATATATCCGTAAATTAAAGAAAAACAACCCTTGTAATGTGCATAAGTTTATGGAGATAGACACTATTTTTTCTGATTTAGCCTCTAAATTAACACTACAGCTCTCAATAAATCCCGTTATGCAAACATATTTATTTTTGTGAGCTGTAAGTCGCATGAAATATATGCCTTCAAGATCTCAAAGTATTTTCATCACAGAAAGACACCCCTGAGATAAAATGAGTACATATCTTAAATAATTCGTAATTCGCTGGCAATTTAAAACAAAGCTGATGCCGTTTGTATTATTCCATTCTTCCTCCGTGTTTTACTGCATGAGTAAATTTTACTCTTCTGGTTTTCTTCTATTATCGCATATTGATATTTGGAATTTCTAATATTTTCTTGGCACTTGTGTTTTTGACCACATTAATTTCTTACCTGGGTAACTCTTTTTTTTTTTTTTTTAAATCTTAAGACATGCACTCTTCTGCCATCAAAGCAAATTTTCGTTGGTTGTTTACAAATTGAAGCCCATAAAGATTTAAAATAAAATATTGTGTATTTATTTTACTTTAACCAAATTGCTCTTACCTCTACTAAATGTATTATAGGATATTAACAATCAGCAAGTGAACAAGTGAAATGATGTTCCGTAGTACTTTAAGGAATGTGGTATCAACAGTATGCCATAGCATTTTGCTGCTGCTAAATAAAGAAACATTCCTCCTTACTTACGACAGATTATAACAAACGATTCTTTTAACGCCTTTTCTTCTTATAGGGATCAGTAAGGCATGAATGACAAAAAAAAAAAAAAAAAAAAAATGGCTATAAAAAGAACTAAAATGCTGAAAAAATACCTAAAAATAAAATTATTAATTAACATAAGTCTTGCCTTACACCAACATCTCTGCTGAGCATTGCAGTAGATGATTCAGGAATGTGAAGGACCGGCGGTTGTCGGCGAAGACATTCTTGTACATCGAGAGATTTCTTTTCTTTTTCGCAATGACTGAAGGAGCTTACTGAGTGACTATAGCCGAATGTCAAATCTTATTTTATCTCTAATGTTTTAAACCTTACTCCTGACAGTACTTTAACAAATGTGCATAACTTTTTGTAGTCTGGGTTTCTGCCAAAAATATATTTCAATTTCGTTTAGACAGTTTCGCCAATGTCACCCTGCACACTATATAATACATAAATATTCTTAACCATTGTAACAGATTTTTCCAGAATGATGCTCGACTGTTGAAGATGTTCGATGGTAAAAAGTTAACATTTGTCTTGATGCGAACATTTTTTCTTCCATTTCATTGTCCTCGAAGAAATGCTGGGCTCCCGAATAATTGAATATCACAGAAATTCACAATGTTTGAAAATGTTCAAATATTAAAAACAAGCGTCTAACCAGATGCCCCATCGCGTTATTATTGGTTTCGGAGGTAAAGGAACGCCGGAAGCCATAGATTTGAAATGTTCTCTGCGTGAAAGGGACTTGATGAATATATTTTTAGTATTTGTTGAAAATATGACCTCTTTTCTTCTGCCACTGTAGACCATGCGTCAAACAAGCCGCATGCCCCATTCTGGCTGCATCTGTAACAAAAAGCAACAAATCTTCATAACGGACCCCTTCATGCCACAGCAAGAACATAGAACGGAACGAAATGCATGTACTGGATTGACTTACTTTCACTAGAACTTCAGCAAAAAGCATTTAACGTGGTCCATCCGGCTCTAGCGTTCCCACCATCAACTTTCAGCATCGGTCGTTTCGTCGATGGAGACAAAGATCCTCCTCTTGCCTCTATCTCTAATTGTTGCCATAGTTTCGTCGTAGGACAAGAGCATTTATTTTTTCTTAGTGATCAACGTTCCAGAAAGCTTTTAAACTTAAAGCTTAAAGTATCTTCATTATCGGAATATTCAAAAACACTAATACGTCATTGAACTTCTTTAAAAATTCGAAATATATAACAAAGTTTACTCTAAGCTAGTAATAATTGTGTGGTATTTTTATTTCTTCTTCAATGCTTTGTGCCAACATTTACCCCGCACGCTTATGTTTCTCGCGCTCGATATGTGTTTGCAATTATTCCACATGTTGAGAACACCTCCTTTCTCAAATTCACTAATTCCTCTTAAATAAGTAGACTTTACTAGGTTACACTTTTGGCATTTGTATAAAACTACGAAGCCATACGAACCACTGTGAGATCCTCCGTGCAATATTCCAACGCAGATGCCCAGTCTATACCAAAATAGAGGCTCAACCCATACTCCGTTCACTTAAGCACATAGGTAACAAAACAATATTCCTTCATACCACTGTTCTATTGGCATACGCCAATAGTTTCATATCTTATGAAAATGTAGCCGCATATCTTCTCTCTGACACCTAAAAACAGGATTATATTTTCTCTAACGAAAGACAGGGCCAGGTTAAATTACTGTTTCTCTTTATAGAGAGAAAAAAGCAAGGTTTAAATCTATGCGTCAGTTGTGGATTCACCCCTTAAAGAAAAAGTAGCAAAGAAAAACAAACACTTCAGTTTGCACTCTAAAAAGATCACTTATCACATATCATTTTGTTATTAACAGTATCCATGTTGAGATTACGTTATTTACTGGGAATACACGTGCAGAAAGCGCTGAGAGGAGAGCCAAAGTATATTTGACTCCATTATTCTTGGGTTTTAAAACAATCTAAAAATTGCTAAAATGACAAATTAACCATAAAGATGACCAAAATGACCAAAAATGTACTCAAAACTTAAAAATGACCTAAAACCTTAAAATTGTGAAAAATGGCCCCAAAGGTGTGTTTTTATAACCAGCAGTTTGTGTTCGGGATTTATATATCCGCGACGATTTCACTAGAAGCACAGTCGGGGCTAAAAATCGGAATAGGGGATGAAATAGGGACTAAACTCACTAGACAGGGAACTAGCGTGGCTCAGACTAAGGGGTGTGGAAGATGATTAAGATCACTTACGAATATTAGCGGAGAATTTGTCCCATCTGTGAGGAGGGAGAATCATGCACACATATTCTGACTGAATGTAAAGGTACGGAAGCATGGAGGGAAAAGTATCTACCGCACTCCTTTACAGGATCGAACAGAGGGAGATGCTCATGCTGGGCTTTGCTGGCAGGCAAGGTAGAAGAGGAGAGAAACTGCGACACTCAGACCTGAAAGGGTTGATAACCGGGGAGGGGAAAAACTATTGACTGAATCCAGATGTGTGTCATCCACGTGAAATTTCTTTATATTTACATGCATTTTTAATATTTTTAATATTTATTCTTCTGGTATCTATTTGTTATTTTTGTTGACTATATATGTTTTATATCTTATTGTGAACGTCTTACGTAATATCTTGTGCTAAATCGAACTTGCCTAGTGTATCATAAAAGTACTCAAAGTCCGTTGGACCCGTGCGCATTTTGAACTTGTTTTGTATTGTAACAGTGTCACTGTAATAAATACACTCATCCCACTACCTATATATGGATATTGTATAAGATGCAAGGAAAAAAGATGCAAAATCATCAGAAAGTTATAATCACCCTGGTAACCATAACTTTCACGCGAAAACAGAACTTATTCTGTACGGTAAGTTTTACTTTGGCTCAAAGTGTTGCTTTCTAACAATTAAGAAGAATGTTTAAATTGACGAAATAATTTGTCGTGCAGCAAAGAAAATGTCCCTTGTTTTTCTGCTGCCCATAATTACTCTGACATAAAAGAACGTGTATTTATTCAAAGAAAGTACTAACTTGAATGTCTTTAAATTTGCCTTACCCTCCTCCTCATAAATCGCTACCCTTGTATTCTACCAGCATGGTCACTGAATTTGAAGTCATTAGAGGTAACGTGAAAGAGGATAGGAGTCATGCAGGCACTAACACTCGGCAATGCCATTGCGCTACATGACCTGACGGACATTGCGAATTCTTTTGTTAAGGAAGGGTGAAACAAGAGAGCATCGGTACAGTAATAC
This sequence comes from Metallyticus violacea, assembly GCA_030762175.1. Taxonomy (NCBI): domain Eukaryota; kingdom Metazoa; phylum Arthropoda; class Insecta; order Mantodea; family Metallyticidae; genus Metallyticus; species Metallyticus violacea. The sequence continues at coordinate 64,675,792 of CM060835.1, forward strand.
CCAGCTCCTGTATAATTAGTAGTGTGACATGCGCAGTAGGGAGAGAAACAAATTTCAAAGCGGACCGAGGCGACAGTTACGCTATCAGAAGGCCGAGATCTTGTTTAATCAAGAGGGCTGTGCTATCTCAGGGGGCGGGACGTCACACAGGCCTGCAAGTAATCAGCAGGGGTGGAGACACCGTGTGGCCAAGAAAATATGATCCCCTTACAAGGGATTAAAATGATAAACTAGCCTAGAGGTGATTACAACGCAGGCAAGAGAAAAAAACCTTAATCATCTGGTATACAAAGGCGGGTTCTGTAACTAATTCCAAAGAGTTCGGTGTCTTTATGTCTAAGAGTCAGTAATAAATATTTATTCTCGAGCTTAGAGTCTAGAAACTGCTTTACTAGGTGCCTGGGTGTCAAACTCCTATCTACAAAGTTTGTCGAGTATCTCAAGGGACACTGGTTGTGAATTTTCAAAGCTCCATTATGGTACGGATTTTTCTGAAAATTTTACTGCGATTGCATTACTGCTAAATTAATATTGGATAAATGCTATGCGAGCTATATCCAAGTATGTTGCATAATCAAAATGTCCCACCCATCTCAAGAGTTGAGAAAATTGTTTGAATTTTTTTACAATTCGAGCTTTAAACCACATATAAAAAGTATACAATAGACATTTTAAATAAAACTGATGAATTGACGGCGATAATTTTAATCTATAAAAATTATAACCTCTATTATTAATAAGTTCTACTAAAATATTTTTGAAATTATTATTAGTGTAGCATGTATTTGGTTCCATAGAATATTACACTTCTGCACATTCTGGGAAGTTTTAATTGAATTTAAACAAAAACTGAGGCGCGTGGGACATGTTTAAAATGTGAAAATGAAGTTTTGAGACAAATGTTGTTTTATAAAAAGGTATGCTGGGAGCGAATTGTGCGCTTTATATGTCAGAACTCTCTGATTTATAGTTATGTGTGTCTGTACTTCGCTTGGTGTCCTTCTGTGCTGCGGTTGTGCTACGTCTGCCACCGTAGGTCCTTCTGCTTGTGGCATCTGACCTCCTGTTTTTATAGAGCCAAGTCGTATCCCGGGTCTTGCTGATCTTTGAAGCATATGCCGAACATTCCTCACCCCTTACCACAGATCTCAGCTCCTGAGAAGCTGAACAGTCATATTAAAAGCAGAAACACCATTTAATGTCCCAATTTCTAGCTACTTCTTAGAAATAAAAGTTTCCTTGCGACAGTTTTTTTTTTCTTCAAATGAATGAGTAAACACTTTCATTTGAATTTTGTGTCCCTCTAGGAACATAACATGCTAATAATGCAGTGCAAGCTAGTCTCTGGTAAATGGGGAGAATTCTCGTTACCATACTATCATCAAACTGAACAGATATCTTGCAATGGCTCTGCAAATTCTCATGTAGAAATATGCAAAGACCAAAGTCTGTCCGTGTGGGGCACTTCTGATGTCTGTTGATTTGTAATGGTAAAGTTAGCATGGCAGATGCTTTTGGATGGCCAGTTTGTAGTAGCTGGTTAGTCTTTTTATAATTTCTTACTTCAGCTTACTATGGCCACAACCACCCAATCTAGTGGTAGTGTCTTTCTTTAGCTTGAAAAAAAGCTATAGCCATCCTCTTTGCTACATGCTTGACACATTCTTTCTTCATTATTTCCTCATCAGAATCATACACTGCCATTTTACTTTAGTGTTGGTGAGTCCTTACATCTCCATCAGACTTTACAGTTGTGCATCTCATTCCACACTTGCACTGATGAGAGTGTGGCAGGCTAAAAAAAAGGACACGCGGATCTCTATAAATAGTTGTAGAGTCGAAAGGAGGGGGGGACATGCAAATGTTGACTCTCTGTGGACGCCCAATAGCTCAGCAATGGCAGCAAAAATGTAAAAAGTGCGATATTTTGACCAATTTTGGCCAAAAACTCGCTCCCAGTGTCCCTGTGTCATTCTAAATTGCTAACTGCACAAAGAAAAAAAGTCCAAAAACATTCAGTTCATTTGTTGGTAAAAGCACTATGGAAAAAAGGCTTATACCACTGCTTATGTTGTTTTTCACAAAATTAAATAACTCCCAGTACTTAAATTTTAATCATTTTAGAATAATATTTTAATCCTGTACTTGTTTTCGTTTTGCATTAAACAAGGTCAATTACAGGAGTGTTATAATAATAACTGGAATAAGTAATTTTCTAGTATTATTGATACTATGACAAGGTAAGCTGAAGTAAACATGTCTGATTCTGGATAATAGGCAAAATTATAATTGTTATTTCAAAATTCATTTCTCTCTTGAGGTGGTAAGTTACAGATTTAGTAGTGTGCTCCATCTTAATAGGATTAACGGTTTTCTTTATTGTATAAACCTATTTATCCAGTAGATGAAGCTTTGGTACTCTGTTTCTCAATATATCCTCCTCTTTTATATATGCCATAGGTCCTGATGGTCTAGTGGTAACCACACTTTCCTCGTATACCCAAGGTTGCGGCCATGGTCGATGGATTTTTTAGAGCGTTAAAATCATAAGTTCAAATTCTTTCGGAAAGGAAAAAAAAAAAAAAAGCTGTGGGTCCCATGTCGTAGATTTACGGCACGTAAATGAACCTCAAGACTAAAAGAAGGGGCTTCTGAGGAAATTTTATCAGCCGTGTACGCATTGTGTTGAATGGGACGCTAACCTCCAAAAATACCTTAAAGAGCGTCGTTATATAAACCTAATAATAATAATAATAATAATAATAATAATAATAATAATTTATTCCACCTTTCAGTGCAAACTAAGCTTCAGTAGAAAATCATCTATTACTACGAAAAAATTTTTATTTTATGGACATACTTGTTTACGATATTAGTCACTGCTATACCACAATGCATTGAAGCTCTTTTGATTTAAATTATAGAACTTTAATGTGGTTGTTAAACTATTTTATACAAAATCAATAACTTCCTCAGTTTACTTCCAATGAAGCTGAAATCCCCGTCAGCAGGCATGGAAGAGCGAAGTTACTTAAAGCTATTTATTGCACATAGAGCCATCAATAATATTATAATCGAGTTGTTTTTATTTTGACCCAAGAAGGGATGGCAAAATTTTTTTGTGCTTCAATTATTATTTTAACAAACCAACATCCTTATGCACTCCCACGTGGTACAAGTACGGCGTGATTTTACAAGATCCCAGGTCATGAATTTCAAAAGTGCTTATGTCAGCTTTCTTTAGGAAATATAGTTATGAAATGGAATACATGGGATTAAACCATTGTACATGTAATTCATGTATAAACCTGTAACCTGTAGCCGCATCTAGGCAATGTTTTGATGCCCAAACTTGGTTCCTTTCTGATGACCAATAATGGCTATTACAATCCGACCGCGAACAAAAATCAGTTGGGGGCGGGGCTTATCCAGACTAGCTTTCCCCACCATGTCTTCCTTCCAGCACTGCTCTGATTGTTCACCTGCCGATGCTCATGCTGATTGCTACTGTTATCGCTGATGTCTTCTGGATTGCTATTTCCTGTTTGTGAACTTAAATAATAAATATGCAATTTATAAACCTTACATTACAAATATTTAACTTTTTATGCCAAAACTATAATATCACACAAAATAAGTATAACTCTTTCCACGTGCGTGCAAAACCAATCGAAAATGACGTAAAATTCCAAAGTATAGCTTCCTATGAAGGGAAGTAAAGGCAATGATCCCGTTTCTTAGATTTACGGCACGTAAAATAATCTCAAGCCTGAAAGAAGTTTACGCCCTGAACTGAATAGGACGCTAATGACCAAATATGCTTTAACAGCGTACTTAAATAAACAAAATATCAATAAATAAAATAATAAAACACTTATTGAAAGGAAAGAGCTACCTTCAAAAAATAAATAAATAAAACATTAGGTGGAAGACTTCCAGGCCGACTTTATTTTGCTCGCGTATGCATAAATCCATGTTTCTTTCATTCAGTTAACGATTGGTTTACCCATAAAAGCTGTAATTTGTGACAGCTCAATTTTATGTAATTAGCACAGTATTTAATGTGACTATGTAAGGCTGATCTACTAAAAATCAAGTCCAAGGCTCAGCCTGTTTGCGCAAGTGCAGCAGCGATTTTCTATGTGACTGTAAGTATTTGAGTATTCAATATCGTGTAGGATAGTCTTAGTCATAGCTGGTGTGTCTGCCCTCTTTTGACATTTTGTAGAACCTGAAGCTCAACAGAAGGACCAGAATGAAGACGATATCAATTTAAAATATATTATTTTGCTATTTTGAATTGTATTATGGTAAAATAGAATGGTATCATTATTTTATCTTAACATTAAATACAATTTACTAGCACAAATTACTTTTAAAGCCATTCTCAAACTCTCTACTCGTATTTTAAGGTTAGCACACATTCTCTATAAACATTTCCATCCTCCATTTCTACATAAATGTCAACTGTAGACGGCAAATGTATAGTGAAACACCAAGCATAATTTCAAGAGTATCTGATGCATCCGCAAGGAAAATGGAACGGAAGATTGAGCTTATATACAAAAACATTTAAGGTTGAGTCATTGTCACTTATTCCAGAAATCCAGTCCGTTATCGACCCGCTACCAGCCAAATATTATTTTAATTATAGCACGCGAATGGAACCCCAGATATTGAACTTGTTCAGGGGCCAGTAGAAATCTGCATAACATATCTGTACAATCATTTCAGTAACTGTATGGGCTCTACTACATCTTGTAGAAGCTATTCTTCATCATAGATTTACTATGAATTCGAACCATCGGGCAATAAATTCAACCCGATATTTCTCCAGAAAGAATTTGTTGTAATAAAACGGGAGAACACACACCTATAGCTATCCGCAATCTAAGACTTAAAATATAACAACGAAACATTTAAATAATAACTAAAGTCCCGGCTGGCCGAGTTGAATGCAAACAGCGGAAGCGGCTAAATTTGTAAAAGTTACGTGATCTTCCATTCGTAAAATTAAATTTGTTCTTAGATATTTTCAAAATTCTTTATTACTCATATACGGTTCAATTTAATTTTAATTTAAGCAAAAAAAATTAACTATCAAATTAATATGAATAACAATATGAAATAAATAAAAAGGAGAATGGTTAACGTGTGTGGAGTTAACGGTTGCTGATAATTGGCTGCGCATGTTTATGCTAATCTGTTCTCCAGTAAGCATGATACCTGACTAGTTCAAAAACGAATTAAAACATTAATCTACTGTAATAATGAATATCAACAGGGCATCAGGAATAGATGCTACAAATATTACTAATTATTTATACATTTTGTTTTAATAGGCTTATTTATTTTCATAAATGCAACGACAACTTGGAAATTGGAACCAATAATTCTAGGTATGCAACTTGAAGGATAAGTGATTAGGCATTAAATACAATGTATACATATTTAGAATAAATTAAATATTTTCTTTATAATAAAATGCACATTTTTGTTCATATACTACTACAGGAATAATATATGTTATAAGATATTGAAACATTTGGTAATGTGTTTATCTTAGAACGTGCTACAGTGGTGAGCTCCCATTTTCTGAAATTCCGAAGATCGGACTCTCATATGGTAGACAATGTAGTTGGAGCTAGGGATTGCTGAAAGCCATGGGCTCCAAAGGTTTGCAAATAAGTGTGTGTGTTATTGAGATGTATTCGTTATATTTTTATAAATGGTTTTGGAAAGAAATAAATTAATTCTCGTACTTGCAATTAAGACCCATGACTGTGATTTGGGGAAAATTAAATTGTATCCTTGTAAGCAAATTTGAATGTTTAAACTTTTCATAAAAATATGCTGAAAATACAATTTAGAATAATAGCATTAATATTATACTGTACAAAATAATGTAGCTCTTAAACGCTTTAGACAGCAAAACTCACATTTTAAAAGTCAGAATTAAGCATGCACTGTTTTGTAACCCAATGTTTAAAAATGAGAGATTCTACATTATTATTATTATTATTATTATTATTATTATTAAATCCCTTTCAATCAATTTAAAGTTTAATGCAGGTAGAATGTATTTATATGTATTTCCTTTCATAGTGTAATATTACCATTCTACACACATGGTTTCTCGACAATGAATCATTTGAACTTCGTAAAGCGGTTAGTTTGTAATGTAAAACTGCTACTTTCTGCACTGAAAACTGTTAATACTAATTAACTGTTGTCGTCCCAAAGGAAGGAAATAATTAGAAATCTACAAAACGGTGAGGACTTTTATAATTATCTCAAGAGAAATTATTCCCCACATTTTGTAAAGGAAAGAGCTGGAACGCAGTCCCACTTTTGTGTGAGCTGAAAGGTAAGATCAGTTGACTTCCAGGTAAAAGATCCGACAGCACACAAGTGTGTAGAGATGACGACAGATCAATACTTCAACGTCCCACACTTGAGGAGCAATCCATAATAATGAGGCGACCTTAATACGCCCCAATACTCAAAAGAAACGGGGTCGTTATACGGGGTCAAATGAAAGTAAGCCAAGGTGGTTACGTGGAAAGTATTGCTTTTAGGACAAAAATAGTCACCATTAGCACCGAGGCATTGTCTTACTGACGACGTTGAGGGAAGTGCCTTAACCAGTATTCATGTAACTGCCTTCTGCACGCAAATTTGCTGCTTTTTCAACTTTCATAAAATGTGAAATTCACAGGGGAAAGGTCCAGGGTGTAGGAACGATGCTCTTTTAATCTTCGGCAGGTTTACAAGTAGGACAAAGCAATTGGCTAGCTAATTCTGGTTTTGAATCATCTTTGCACATGTCACATCCCTAGCTTACTCGTGGTAAATGATAAAATTATAAGCTCATCATTTAATGCTGACGTTGTGAAAGATATTCAGTAAAACTCTACTGGAGCGTCTATTGGCGGTTAGGTCATTCAACTCAGATGTCACAGAATTGTTTGTGTCATGTCTCGATTACAAACCTGAGGAATAATTGTATCACACAAACCACTTGACTTTCTCTTGACTCGGTCTTATGGAACTATAACTTTAGGGTGTAATAGTTTTCTTGAAGGCTATAAAACGAAAATGCAAAAATGAAACCACCTAATATCACCAAAAAACCTGTTAAAACTTTGTACTAGGCGCATTAACCATCAGATGGTAATTTTACTGTTAGGCGTATCAATTATAAAAGCATGCTGCCCTCAGAGCTCTTCATAAGATTGGAATAATCACCAAGCAAGATTTTCCAGATTCTTACAAAGCTGAAAATCAGTACTGCACCATCAAACGCTTCATGACTGTTGATGACCATTCGAGAGCCTAGCTGTTGTGAAAGCAGTGGTGGTCCCTATTTGGCAGAATTCAGCTCAGAAGCGGACAGCATTGCCTCCTGAAAGAAAATATCCAAGGGATTCAAGCTCAGAGACTTTAGACCCTTGGACTGAGGGTTTTTCGTCGCGGTATTGGCCATTTTTAAACTGCAGAACTGAAGCAAAAGTCAGTTTAGACGCAAACGACTGCTGAAGCATTGATCTAAGAACAGCAAACAGAAAAATAGTGTTACTGGCGAGAAGGTATTCAATATTGAAGAAAAATTCTGCCTTCAAGGCAAGATCACTTAGACTTTGCTTCAGTGAAATGATCCAGACTTTATTATCCGACTGTGGTAGGTGCTTAAGTGTATCATTTCAAGAAAAAGGCACCTAATATTAAGTCTCAAGTGTTCTTTGCAGTGACGGATTTAAATGGGGGTTGTGGGTGTTGCTATAGATGAATGACCACAGAGACAGGTTATGTGTGAGAGCAAAGTTTGAGAAATGATTGGTGCTAAACGTTTTAAATACAAGAAACATCATAACAAAAGCAGAAGAAAACATTTTAAAACATTTTGCAACTACACAATTAAAAATGTGTAACAGTATTTATGGTAATACTAAGTACATAGTTTTGAAGCAGATGCAGGCTTGCAAAGCGGCCAAACTTAATTGATTGAGAAAAACTGCAAAATAACGTAGACAAAAAGCTCAGTTATACGCCTCTTGTCCCTGTGCAAATATACATGTTTTCTTAAAAAGGGGATTAACGCAGAAATGTGCAGATAAACTACTAGCTTAATTCCATTTCGCTAACTCCGCAAGGTTTTGTGTGATCAGCTCTGCATTTAGCATACACAATCAACATATGACACTGGAGTAAAAACCATTTCCAAAATGAGTTTAGTGTTTACTATTAGTTTATTGCCGTTCCATCAAGCTCTTTGTCAACTGATTAAATTTCTTACAGTATGAATTTAAACCATTATTTACAAGCTATATAAATCATAGGTAGATAAAATTCCGAAAACTGTCAACTCTTTTGAATGTTACTTAACATTGTAAATCCTCGTCTTTTTTGCCGATTTTCTTTCAAAAGCATAAAGATGTTAATGTTATGATCTACCATAAAAATTAGAAGCTCTGTAAAATCACAAAAAATGAATAGTTAAAATAAACACAAAAATTTCAACTTTATCAAAGAAAAATATCCATATAAGTAAATAATTATCGAAATGTGTTTTCTGGAGGGGAGAAAAGAGTCGCGTTTGCCAAGCTCTTGATGAGCTAAAAAGAAATAAAACAGCTTAAAAAATATTAAAATAAATGTAGCTTCTATCAATTTGCTATTCTAAGTAATTAATAGCAATGATATAAAGGGGGGTAAAGGGTAGCACAAGAAATTTCAATCTACAGTATCACAACCAACTAAGTCAATGTCTTAACTAAAGCAGCAATATCTTAAACAATGCAAGCGATCTAGACAATATGCGTGTCTGAATTCATCCTATTTATATTGCTTTATTTCTGTCTAAGCACGCTTAGACTTTTTCATTAGTTGCACTTTCATAAAAGTTTGAATATATGTGCTATTTGACTCGTTATATTCATGTTTCAAACAATTTCTTGCCTAATTAAGTTTGTGTTGCTTTTATATTTTTATTTTATTTTATGTTTGCTCTAGCTTTCTTCTTTTGCTAAAGGAAATCATTGTAATTGTGATTCTTATTAGAAAGCTCAGTTGTTGACTTGGTTTATTTACGGACCGTCTTTAGCATCTCAGGTCATCAGCGTCTCATTCTATTCAGGGAATGAAACGGCCGACAAATTTTGCTCAGAGGCCTCTTCTTTCAGGCTTGAGGTTCTTTATCGTGCCGTAAATGTACTAAGTTGGGCACAAGTAACAAATCAATATGAAGCTTTCTGGCATTCACTTTCGCTAAGAACAGAAAGCAGTCTTCGTATCTGTAATCTCCGTAACTTTCCGCAGCAGTGAAGTCATTTATACCCTTCTCTAAGTTACACTTTAGCAAGATTGTGTCAAATTGAAACTGCAGAAAACGAATTTTGGTTCTTACTGCAGCCACATTACGCTCCCTGGAGCCTTGGTAAACCTTGTTTTCAGTTACACTAGTCTGCCAGGTCACGTCCCGCCTGTAAACGTCTTTTCTTGCTGCAGAGTTAGTACACAGGTGGTTTTCGGACTCTCATTTGATGGCTTCCACGTGCACAATTTGACAACTTACAGCACATCTATAATTTTCGAGTGCCTCTGGAAATGTTTTTCTTGGAAGCATTGCAGAGAGAGACTACATAATAAAAACACGTCATCTTTGTCGACCTCACTGCAAGTATTTCCATCGCTGTACAGTACAGCAGAATGGGATTCGATTATAGCCCCAATAATTTAATTACCTGGAGATTTCCTTAAACTGGAAAAGCAACCGAGGATTACGTACATTTTATTATATTTCATTTATTGTTAAGAGAAAAATTTATAGATGTGAGTATAAGGTATTAAAGACTTTGAAAGAAAACACGTTTTTATTTGTTTCCATGACATTCCGACGGCAATCAAGAGCAGTAGCCTGGCTTTTCGGCAAGTAAGATGGTATTATTCGGAGTTGCATTTAAATAGAACATATAATATAAAACTGTTACTTTATTATAAGTAAAAGTCATTCAAAATAATGCGATATTTATGTGATAGTTGTGAAACATTTTTGTTCTAAGTAAGGTTAGGAACTCAATAAACGGTTAATTATTACCAATGGTCCTCTCCGCCTCTCTTTCAATCTCATAATGTAGCCTACGGTCCAAGTCGAGGTAACCTCAATGTAATGCCATTCACAGTTATATTTGCACATTTTGACATCCTCTAAAAGCGTTAAGAAATATTGATGCAATTTTGAAGGTAAACTGTTTTAATCATTGGCATTTCTTACTTTTAGGTATTTATGCCATATTTCACTGTAAAACTCAGCCAAAAGAAAGCACGCTCATTTTCGTACATGGAACTCAAGATTTCTTTTGCCTCAATATTTACTTCTACTCTACTTATACGCTTCAAATTCGAAAGCAGGTGTTTCTGGCAAATTTTCGTTGTTTTCTGGAGACAAGAGGTGCTTTAAACTAGCGTTTCTTTTCCAATAAAAATGATCATAGTTAGTTTTTTCGAAATAGCGCTCAATGCGAAATGCAATTGCAAGTTGTACCAATTAGTATACACAGTTTTTCATGTATGTGAATCATTAATACACAATGTTTGTCACGAAATTTCCCGAAAATTTGCTGTTTCAATGATAAAAACACACACTAAAACGGAAAGTTTATATATAATATATTTAATATTACTTTTGAAGATGTGAGCTTCAAAAGAATTGGAATACTAGTTATTTGGAAAAGTATGACAACCTGGAATCATATTCATTAATCGTTTATTCTAATTACTGGCCTTTCAAGACTATTTGATGACTGTTGGGGTATTCTTAACATTTTTCGTTTATTTAAGGAGTTTTGAAGTTGATAGCTACAAGAAATTTAATCTGTAATATCTTCAATGTCTTAATTGTTTCATTTCAAGTCTAAAAAATACTTTTAGAAATGTAAGGAAAAGTAAATCAGAATACAAAAAATTTGTATCGCACCAAAATGTTTTCTTATTCCCTTAACGACAAACTGGTATTCAGTGCATTATCTTTTTGAGTAACTGAGAGCAACTGTTTTTCGAATCAATGCAAATCGCTGTTATGTTAGGGTCAAAACTCAGTTGAGGAATATTTTCGTATTCGTAGAGTACGTAAAAGTACTCTGGAATTCTAAAATTTCAGGTTAATTCTGTTCCTTTGAAGTGTTACTGGATTACATAACCTATTTTAGGTCTTTAGGCACGTGACAAGCATATATGTCTAATGGTGTAACAAATGCAAATATGAACTTAAGTAATTGGATGATAAAATCAATAAATGAATTGAAGAAAATGGTTCTAATAATATGGATTTAGCTCAGAAGTGGTTAAAAGTGTGCGATGATGTAACGCTTAATAAACTAGAAGCACTGATGTTGAAAGTCGAATGTAATTTTGATATATTCAAAAGCTTAAATTTCAGAAGAAATTGTTTTTGAAGGTAGGGGTTAGTAATTTTGATCGGCCCAAAGCAATCTTCAGTATGCTGCAAGAGTTTGTGAACATTGGTGAATAATGCGATTTACTATGTAGAGTGTAATTACAATGAAAAATGTGAGTTCAAATTAATTGATATATTAGAAAAACTGAAAGCAAGAGCCGATTTATTTGGAGAATTTGTTGAAAATGTATGGAGTTGATGTGATTACAGTTTCAAACGCTGATTATGCTTTTTACAAAACACAAACTTATAGTTTCAGATATAAGAAAAAGCAAAAAGGAGCAGAATTTTGTCACATGTTCTATGCTTAAAGTTAATTAATATGATTAAAATTAATTCAGATATTTGTTTCTTCTACATAATTATATTTTAAATAGAACTTTAATATAAAACTACGTTAAAAATATAATGTTGATTTAGTAAAAGTATAATAATTATTAATTCATTATTAAACGCTGTGTTTCACAATGAATGATGCAAATATAACGTTGTGCATAAGACTATTATTGCTATTAAGATAATATATGGAGTGTATGACACCAAAAGGTGGAAAAAAAAAATCTCATTTTTGCGCATATGTTTCAAATTTTGCTGCATCTATTAACTCGCGAAATCATTAATTAATAAGTAATGCGGAAGAAGACTTAGCAAAAAGGAACCGATTACTTGCATGATATTTATTTCTATGACGTATGCCTACGCCAACTCACCTTATTTCTTTCTATTTATTTCAATCTTCAAAAAAGTCTCTCTCTTGATTTATGTCAAAAGTGCTGCTGTAATCAGAGTAAGGGTGCAAAGGTAGTAGTCAGTAATGGGGAAGATTAAAACTGGCTTTGATGTTGTCATTATAATGGTCCAACCCCCGTCGGCAGAGGGCATTTGTACACCGTGCCTCATCCATAATGATAATGATGTGTTTGTAAAAAAAATAAAAAAAACTCGCAAAGGGAGAAAGGAGGCAGGTGTTGTTATGCATTAAGGGATGTGTGCCTAGTAAATTTACTTTTTCGTGTCTCTGAAAATGTTATTGGAGAAAATTAAAGCGTTCCGACATATGATGCAAGAAAGCTTTTAACATTCATTAAATCATTACCGTTGTCAAAGGCCCATAGTAAGCAGACGTAAATATGTCCCAGGTCCTTCGGCTTGTACATATTTCTGTCCCCTACGAGAAAATGTCGAGTACATTAGATTGTGATTAACCAAACAGTGTATCATTCTGAGCAGCAGCAATAAAACGAGATGTTCTCTAATAGTGCAAATGTTTAATCTGTATAAACATTCCAATGTGAGTTATAGTTTACTACATTATAACAATATTTCTTTAACTGCTCTTTTGCTTTTACACACACTGACTCCAATGATAAAAGGCATTTACTTGTCTGAACAGGTTAGAGCAAAAATGGTTTAATATGGAATGGAAAATTGTGTTCTAGCTAAGGTGCAGCAATGCCTTTAAACCAAAAGTATGTAATAGAAATCTGGATTAACTACAACACGTATAAAGTAATTAAAATTTACTTAAATACAACTATGGGAGACAACTTTTAGTAACATTCATCTTAACAGTACATTTTTGCATTTTCGAAACACTGATGTCAAAGAACATTATAAAATGCCCCAAAATGTTCGGGGTTTCTTCGAAAAACTCTATCAATATTACTCGCTTAATTCTGCATACTTAATTCAGTTTCTTATTATACGTAATATTTCATGTGATATGTTAATTCAATCTTGTTCCTCCATCTTGACATTAGATTTTTTTTATTCGAAATATTTATCAAAACGTATGTTCGCTGTCTTTATCCCTGGTTTCTGTATTGTGCATACAATGAAATAAAGGTACAAATTATCTATTAGCACGCTCAGATTTTAGCAATGAAAACGATGCTCTCGATTGTTAATGTACAGGTCTATTATTTATTTTAAAATATCCGTAATAATTTAAAAACTACCACATATATCAAAACAAACACGTCGGAGGGGTTCTCCTTCGATAATTAATCGCGATGTGAAATGTGAGTATAGGAAACACATTTACTGCTCTTAAGAATACAAATATTATAAGATCGTTTTATTTTTCCTCTGCTTCAGTTTTTATTTCATCATATGAAAGTAAGCAAGCATTTTTCTCTAAAAATTTAAAAAACTTCCTTGTCCTTTCAAACTTAGCAAGGAGAGCTAAATATGCCATTAATTTCAATTTCAAACAAATAAAAACATATTTATTAATTATTTCTAGAAATTTAGTTTGACACGTGTTCCCTTTCCCTTGTTATAGAAACATTTGGTTTTTATATTCTTCACGGTAATAGATGGTTACTGCTTATAAGTAAACAGTACTTCCAGCCATCTGCTTATTGTGCGCCTGACGAACGCCGTTCCCTACAGATTACCCCGTGATACAGTAGTGTCAGAGAAGTTGCCGCACAAGTACGGCGACTGTCTATAAGAGCTAAATAATTGGTTGGTAGCCTAGCTAATAGGAGTAAAAATTACTTTCACACATTCAAATTTCTTTAATTTCTGGAGAGTAATTCTGTAGTCTTGTGATAAGCGGGTTAAATATGCATACGCAAAAAGCTTTATATATTACATTGCAATGAAAAACATCAAATCAAATGATCAGTAAATAATGTTTCCTCCATAGACATTTAATCCCGCCAGTCTTAAAAAGTATTTCTGTTTCCTCTTGTCGATTGCGAAATACTCCGCTTGGAATAGAGATAGCTAATATCGTTCGCACAGTTAATAACATTAGCTCTAGCCATTTTGTAATTCCTATTTGCTTTAACTAATGATTCTATAATTACACGGTTTTAAGAAGGCGCAAGGCTTCTTATTTATATTACTGAAGTTTAATTATAACAATTAAACATTAAGTCTTGGAATATATCAAGTGACAAGTGGCCTGACTACAGAACAGATGGCGCGATGTTCAACCCTGGAGGCGCTATACGGATGTATCTTCGTTTATTCGTATCTTGGAGAATATTGTAGATTAATTCCAAAAGAACACTGGGATACAAAATTCGCTGTGGTAGGAGAGGAAAATGATCACATGGTCTGCGAATCGGAATATCTTAACTGTAATGGTCTCTGGGCCTAGATTTTGGATGGGGAACTTTAAGTAACTTATCTTGCACAATGTTTAATAGATAGAAACTTAGTATATTAAAAATGTCCTAGGTTCATACTTTAGCAAATTCTTTATTTCGTGTATTCAGCTTTTTTCCCCTTGGCAACAACCTCCCTCTACAATCCCCCCTTCTACATTTCCAACACGGCATTGCTACTTTTGTTAATTTCTGGGGTGTTTTATGATATACATAAACTATCTATAGCAATAGTTCTTAAATTTCACACCTCCGTTGAATTTATGACACACCCGCAATTGCTAGAGGTATTAGATTTAATATCTTAAATATAGACCACATAACATTACGCCTAACAAGGCATTTGTATACACTTTTCGAAGGCTGGAGAATGTTACGAACGTTTGTTCGCGAACCTTAGCAAAGAATATGAACTAACACTCATTTCCAATTCAGTTTCTATAAAATTCGAAAGCAGTGAGTATATGATGAACAATGCCATGCTATTATACTTTGCAATTTGCTACTTATTAAACCGTAATAGTTAGTGTTGGGGCCAATCCACATGAAATTGGACACTAACGAAGCTTAATTACTGCTGTCTTAAAAACAACAATATATAATGATAATTAAGAGATATATGACTATTATTCTTGAACTGATCTAGTTTTAATGTGATATATTTATTATACATTTGTGAAAATCAATCTCGAACCCAAAAAGACTAATACTACACATTACAAAAAAGTTTACATTAGCACACTCAATACATTATACTCCACATTTAATATAAAATTAAACAAAGGTATAAATCAATTAATTTACAATTGATTAATCTCCACCGGAAAACAATAAAACAAAGCAACGATTGGTTGCTTTCCTTCTATTAGAAAAAATGTGTCAATATTACAGTCATATTATTCATGGTCCTCACAGTCCTTTAATTTAAAACATGGAAAAGGAGTAAAAAGGATAAAGGAAAGAACTGAAAATTAAATGAAAAGGAAGCGCGAGATACTTCAATATACTGGTTAAACAATGGCTGAAAGAGAACAAAAAGGCTCAAAGGAATGAAAACATAAATTAAACAAAATGAAGAAACATTAAAGAGGAGTATCAGGACTGGAGGGGATGAAATGCGAAGAAAGGACAAGGTAAAAGTCATATCGCTTTTAATACTGCTTTGCAAATCATGATATTTCGAAATCCAAAGCAGATACTTTCAACTGCGCATGTTTTATTCAAAACGTTGCAGGGAGACAACAAGCAAGAACATCCTTCTGACTGGTCTTATCCAAGGATTAAGTTACCCCTTTGTAGTTAACAGGAAGAAATAGCAATTTCCTGACTGCGAACAGTCCTTCATCAGCAACCCGCCCCGGCAATATGGTGACATGGCAGTAATTGGAAATTGGCTGCATGTTTATCTATCGGAACAGCCAGGGGCGTCCAGCGAATTATTATCTGATGGGTCTGGATACTTCGTCCAGAGCGCAAGTTACACGACACATTATTTTAGCGGCATGTTATCAAAATTAACAATTTGCTCTCTCCAATTCAATTCTCGGCCATATCCGTTGGATGCTGTAGAAATTGCTATATGGATTCCGTGAACGACGCTGAAACGTGCATTTGGAGTATTCGAAAAAGGCTTAATTGAGGCAGATCGGCCTGGAATAGATTTTTATCAGCAAGTTCGTTACAAGAACGATAATGCAAAAAGTTCTATCTTCTCTCCCAATGGGTTTCGTATTTAATTTTCAATCCACATACCCAACATCAGGTGGCATGTGAAGTGTTCCACATTTGCCTATCCAGTAATCATTTTATTTTCAGTTCTTTTTCATTTACCACTCCAATGTTTTACTCTTATACTGTCTTTGTCTTTATCAATACAACATTTATTCCTTTTTTTCTTTTCAGCAGCATCTTCAACAACAAATTGGCAATAGTCTGTACAAAAGACATACTTTTCCTATATCAAAGGAATAATCTAACTCTACATCATTCTTTCCGATATTGTATGTGTTCAAATTTTCATCATTGTGAGATCTTTAGCAATATAAACTTAACATTCTTGAGCAAGTATTTTCAGGCGATTGATGTACAGGGTCCTCAGTCCGCTATGCAATCGAAAGTTTATTTATCTGAAAGGAAGTTATTGCGTAACAGCCTCGCCGCCTGCCGAGGGAAATAAAGTCGCGTCGTTGAAACCCACAGCTTTTTCGTTATTTATTAGCAATAAATACTAATTAACATTGCACTCGCCTCATGGTATATGTTTCAATTGCCTGCCTTTCTTAGTGAGAATGCTATGAAAATATTTTGAAACATTTGTAATTCAACCCCCCTGAATAATGTAAACTATTTCTGTTTTTTTTCCCCCTCAAATTTCCACAAGTTTTATTTTAGGTGCAGCAGTAATTTTTTTTGCATGAAGATGCAACAGTGAGTGGCTTTATACTCATTGCCGAAAGATACATCAATTTGCTGAGCTAATTGTGTTCAAGACTTTCAAGGAGAATTTCTAATCGATAGACTATGTCTTCAAGCTTCTCCTCAAATAAAGCCCTATTTTATGGTCTCAGTTTAATTGACAATGAAACTGTCTTAAATTTTAACTTGGTTTACCAATTTGAAAATTTCACTTTTCAATATATATATATATTACTCGAGGAAATTCTCTCCTACAGTACGTGCTCAATTTCATTTGCACGTAACAACAATAACTAGTACATATTCTTCGTTCTAACGCCTATCTCACTTTGGGCAATCCACAAATACACAGTAGAAAGTTTAACATGCACTTCCTACAGAAATGCAAATGAAACAGTTGGAGTGATAAACACAAGTGAGTAGGACAAATTTCCTGTGTCAGCGGAGCTTAAAATCTAGTCTTACCGGGAACCACGCGTCCATTGAAGGTCAACCGGTTTCTATTCTGACATAAAATATCTGATTGAGTAGCGAAATGAGAGCACGCTTACAAATAACCTCAACAAATGGCGATGAAATTTATAAATAATAAAATAATCTCTGTTTTTAATTCCTAGTTGCTTTTAAATAATTAAAATATTTATGTTAAATAATAAAGTATGGGCCAAAACCGCAACATTTACTCCTAAGCTCAACAAAGGCATACCCACACGTGATTAGCGAGTAAGGTTGTGCCAATCAGCTGGCGAGCAGATCGTGATTGAAAAGTGTGGCTCGTCATGCGTCTCTCAGTTCTTGTTGTTGAACCGGTAATAGCTTCAACTTCATATTGTTTTTTTTTATACCCAAATAAAATAAAAATAAATCCTCCTTTCCATTCCTAAACAGAAGACAATAACGAAAGCTGTGAGAAACAGAGTTACTAAACTATTTGCTAAGTAACATTATTTCAGTTTCATTATTTCTAGATAATTCTATTTGTTCTCAAATTTAAGACAGTAGGGAAGCCTACATGCAACAATATCCTATTGATTGCAAAGTTTATTTCATTTTTCTTGAGCATTAAAATTGAGTATACAATTTGTGAACTTAAGCACTAATATACGTGAACCCGCATTGGAATGTGCTCTAATAAATGAGAATTATTAGATTCATTCTTCTCAATGTATTATAAAAGTTTCCGCGAATCAAACAGCAAATTCACACGCTTGAAAAACTACGCCACCACTTTAATTTTGCTGCGCTTCTCTTCTGAGGCTTCTCCACTTCCTTTAGGTTTTTTTCTTCTTGTGTTTCAATGGCTTCTGTTCTGTCTTAATGAACAAATGTGTCACCTAGAGTAACATACATTCGATTGTAATTTGTCACAGATTCAAGCTGCATTAATAACATTTCTCCAAGAACAATACCACAATATTAGAACAAACACGCATTAACGAAAGTGCTGTAAACTGCAAGAAGAATTGCGGTAGTATGACAGCACATGAGATAGAAAACAGACGAATGCTGCAACATACTTCTGTAGAAGCAAGTCCTCGGTTCCGTTTATTTAATGAGCAACTACAATGATCAGTGATGCTTTCCCCCGCTGCGCAGGGTTTTCTAATAAGCGAGCCCCCATTCGTTTGCCGCGCCGTGGAGTGGGTAGCACGCCTGCTTGCTTACTTGATGACCTTGCTGACTGTCGCAGCTGTTGCCGGGTATGTGTTGTGTTGTTCGTTTCTTAATTTTACTACATAAATAAAACACACTATGCCTCGTGTGTTAACAAAGGCACATCTTGTCTTTATATACGATTCATGTGTGTTAACAAAGTGGTGAAAGAATCATAGGGCCAACTTCTTGAGCACAGTTCATGGTTCGGTTACTTATTTGAATACCATACTGACCCCTTTTCTCAGAAAATTAACAGACAGGAAGAGTGATTATACTTTTTAACAGGACTCTGCCACTACACACACTGCGAATAATTCCACAAGAGCAATTCACAATGTGTTTTCACAAAACAGAGTTATTAGTAGGCTCCTCTGTACCCCGATTCAACAGCCTGGGTTAATTATCTCTGAGGCAAATTAAAAAATGCGTGTAAAAGACGAACCCGCACACTATACAACAACTCAAAGATAATATTCATTGGAAATTGTCCGAATTTCTCAAAATGAACTACATCAAAAGATGAATAAATTCCTAAAGAGAGACCCAAAACGTGTAGAAATGAGGGCGGGCATTTCAACACCTTCCGTTAAACACCGAAACCCGGCATGCCGGCTAACGAGAGGCGAGCTTGGCCATAGGCAAATCACTCCGGGGAGGGGGGGGACAAAACTGGTCGCACGGTATTTGGTGTTGACATTAATACTGTTACAAGGATTTAGTTAACTACAACATGTTTTAAGATTTGCTCATGCACTTTTGAGGTGTATTCTAAACGTTTAGGACCAATCAATTACCAAAACGACCTTCTTTTGCCTTCACACATAACCGCATTTTCTCTGGTCATTCACCTAAAGCAACACGCACTACCTCCATTGCTGAATCCAAGGATTGCTAAAAACTCTCAATTTTACTGTATATTTTCTTGCAAAATACATACTCAAGCATTGATACAGTTTGTAGTCCAGGGGAGTTCAGGTTGGGACTGCTAGAAGGTCATTAATAAAATCTAGAACACTTCTGTGGTTGGACCTTCCTTGTGAGCTGGAATTGAAAGCTGCTGTTAGTTCCAATGCACGTTCTTGAGCAAAGTCGTGTTCACACACTCCAGCAGAGAGGTTTCGTAAATTCTGGCGGTTGTACTTCTGACAGGAATGTAGCTTTGTGACATCATCCCTACTGAAACATTAGTGAGGACGGATGGAGGTTTCTCTGGATTTTTCGGAAGCTTTAACAAGCTTTCCGAAGGTGAGGCGGCATACGCTGTCATTTTGACGGCGAGTATTGAATATTTTCTCATTAGTAAAAGGAAATAGCGTAAAGCTGCAGTAGTCCTGCAGTTAAAAAATTGCCAGTACTACAATAAAAAGTGCTCAGTCTGTTGATGTTGTTCTTTTGCGTATATTCATCTCACGGGCCGTTGCTTTCTGCTTCAAGGTGCACTCCTCCGAACACGAAGGACCACTGCTTTGACAACAACAGGTAAAAAGTAATGGACTCAGCGAAGCTGGATCCCCAAACACCATTCAAAACTTTGTAAAGGTACGCGGGGTGTTTATGAGGTACACCGAAATAATTTCAGAGAATGTAGAGATGTCGTACATAACTAATTTGAGATAGGTCCACAACTAAACATAACTCAGTTTTATGCTGTTAAATATTTTGGCATCAGATGCTAATAAGTTAGGGTTAGAGGCAATCTGGGTGAAACTTTGATTTAGAATTACTTTATAACTGCCCTGTGGGCATAGAAACATCGACTTTCCGCAGCTCGTTATCAGCGTTTTCAACATTTAGTGCCATAAAAATCTCCCAAATTTCGAACTAATCATCTGACAGTGCGATACCAAACATCTACTAACAGCCCTCTTGCATCGACAACATTTACATTTACCTACAGTTCGTCTTGACGTCCTATCTACAGAAAGTTCTTTAACTGTTTGTATGGGGTATGAATAAACACAAAAGATGATGTTCGGCAGGCCGTGTGTTGGGTTCAATTCTTCTTGTCATGCTGTTATTTTTTTTAATATGAAGTGCTACGATACACATATTAAAGAATTATGAATAGAAATTCCTTAATACATTCAAGTTTTATTCTCTTTCTCAACAATGGATGTATTAAAACATACAGCGGTTAATAACCTCCCTGCTGACATGATGCCTACAACTTAATTTATCTAACAAATACGCAGGACACGATTCTGTTTGTTAAGTACAATAACAGCTACAAGGGTTGTAATTATATGAATTGATATGTTAAGACATAAGTATAAATTGAAACAACAACTTAAAGCGTGGGAAAGCTGTATTATTAGGCCCTAGTCAGAAAAAAATAAATGTGATGAACGAGACTTCAGCTCGAAAACAAATGAACACCTCTTACTCGAAAGCCAATGTCAGAGTGATACGTTCTGAAACCTTCCTTCGTAATCGCATGTTATGCTTTCGAGGGGCATCTTCATTAGCCAATGGCGTACTGGCGCTTTAGATACTTATAGCCATAGCTTCGAAATTTGAACGGACAGTTCACATGTGTTCTATCTCAATTTACCTGTCTAAGACACCTCCACACTCTCTGAAATTATTTCGTTGTAGTTCTTTTACACCCTGTATATGACATAAAATCTGCAGAAGCTTTCTGTATAAGAAAAACACATTCCAGATGTGCCGGTAAGTCTGTTAGAGACAGTAGATAGGGCAGTAGTACGATCTACAATGACTTATGGGGCCGAAATTTCATATTGGGACCAAACAGGATACTTGGATCGAGTAAAGATGGGGTTTCAGAAAGGTGGGGAGGGGTACAGCAAATTGCTGAATCTTTAGGGAATATGGCAAGACTAGGTACGAATATTCTTATTGCTAGAGTTCATTTCAAACATTTAATCAATATCCAACCTATTAAATCTTTAAAATTGCCAACGACAGTATAAGAACTTCTTAACTTTCATCGAACTGAAAAAAAAGCAACGGTTTATTAAAAAAAATGCTTAACTTCTGTGGTAATACATACTAGTCATCCGGATGTGGAATGTATTTGCAATAGTTATTTTAGATCAATGGTGTAAGCTTACGTTTAATTGCAGATATAAGTAAAAATAGCACAGATTCAATTACCAGAGATAAAATAACGGTATATGTTGATAACTTTACTCGCCTTCCGCAATCCCCATGCTTTCTTGCTTTCAGGGAAAAAAAAAAAAAAAGTTCGTCAATAGCCGCAAGCTCTTTCTTCATAATTTTCTAAACAAAGGAATTTAATTAAAATCGGCGGTTTTGATTTCGTTATCGGCATTCTTCCGTCAGCCTCAGCGCTTTCAGCACCCCCTCTCGGAAAATCTCCAATCTCCAAACGTCGTATCGCGGCCACCATAAAATGAAATTCGGTATTGGAATACTCCAATATTTTAAGTATCAGCTTCAATATTTTATAAGCAGAATTCTAGTGCATGTAAAGAAAGTATCTGCTTCTTTTCTTACTAGCGTCACTTCGATATAGTGGCTATAACATTCTTTTGCTTTGTTCTTCTTCTTCCTCCTCCTCCTGTTCTTCTTCTTATCATCATCATTAATAATAATAATAATAATAATAATAATATTGTTGTATTAGTGTTATAGTTAACCCCTTCACCATTTCCAGAGTTATATAACATAAAACATTCAGGCACGAGAAAAGATAGCCATTAAAAATAGCTGTTAAAGTGTATTTCACTTTTTCTTTCTGATTTCTTTACTTCACTTTTTCTTTCTGATTTCTTTACTTACTCGCCTATCTTTGGTCTTCAGTTAATGCGACAATAAAGCTAAACAATTTGATTAAAAAGTGATATAGAAAATAACCCGATTTTTATTATTGTATGTACAATCACTCATTTTATATAACATTACAGTTTAATAAGGGTTTACCAGAATTGTGGATTTTTATATAATATGGCATGGCTTCTGACCAAATGTAATAGAACTTTAAATGTTGTTAATATTCAAGTAAGAAAAAATATTAAATGAACGCAACTATTTCATTGTTCCATATGTCAAAGAAAACACACTTTAAGAATATTAAACATGACTCTCGAGCGTTCTGACCAAACATTTAACACCGTATGAGAATTAGAAACTTTGAAATTTAAAGTTCTCAAATTCTAAAATTGCTGTTTATTTGACAGCGTTTCAATGTGTACCAAAATCATTGCTAAATGTGATTTCTTGTTTGAACAAAAAATATAAAATATGTATAAAATTTTGTTCTTTCGCACTAGCCATGTGCTACACATAAGTTGGAAATGAAGAATTTAACTTGAAATATTCTGGTCACGACCTGGATTCGAACCACGCATCTTTAACCTTCCGGACTGAAGCACTAACCATCTAAGCTACTGTGACCTCCTCCAAGAACGGAACCTCTCTCATCTGATTTTATACCCCCGCAGGCCTCTAAGATTTCTCTACTATGAGAGTGTTCGTGGTTCCGCACAAGAAGGAGAACATGGTAGCTCAGTTGGTCAGTGCATCATCCTGGAAGGCTGAAGGTTTGAATTCCGGCAGAGACCCTAAATTTTCCAGTTTCACATTTCATTTATAATTAAATTTATATACCGTTACTGTGTCAAAATGAAAGCGAAACTTCACTTAAGAAAAGAAAGCAAATACGTGCTCATTATAACTGTTCAAAGTAACTCCGGTCAGAAGTTAAACATACAACTACTTTAATGCTTATATAGGAAACATGATTTTGAGATTCATTTGAAAGCAAAGGCAGAAAGTTACTACCATAAGGAAAACAACATGAGATACTAGTAACAGAATAAGAAGCTAAAAACAACACAATTTTGTACAAAATCTTCTATAGAAGTATTTAGCATTTATGGATGCATAGTACCTATTTAATCCACTCAACTTTTGCAGAAATAAATGCATATAGGAATGAGGGACAAAAGTTTGGCCATAGCTATAATACAAGCAGATAAAACATAACAAAAAATATGGGAAAACACGCCTAACAATAACTTACAGTATGAAGAGCAACAAATACTTTTTGGTGCCTGTTTCTTAAGAAAGAAATTTTAGAAAAAAATAAAGAAACTGTACCATTTCCTATTAAGGGCTAGATCAATAGTGACTGATATATATATATTAAAATATACATCGTATTTCAAATTTTATTTCTCAGTACATTCGACGGTTATTGAATACTCCTGTTCGATAATTAAGTAAATATTTTCCTCTACAATATCCTGTATTAAATAATTTTAAAATATATTAAATACTGTACGCTTTCTCCCCTAAAACTCTGTCTAACCAGTAGCCTACCTTGTCACGAAGCATATCCCTGACGCGCGCAGCCTGATGACGAAAGCGATGCAACTCCAGCTGAAGCTCTAGACACCGCTCCTGCCAGTTGATGGCTCCCAGATCTTCGCCCCAGTGTTGGTACTGAGGGGGCATGTCCATCAGCTCTAGTAGATACGATGACGACGGAGAAGGGCCCACGGCTACGGAGGATGCGGCTGCAGCCGCGTGTGGTCGCGGCGGAGGCGGCGGTGGCGACGCGCTATGGAGGCGCGAGCGACGCGGCAATAGTCGCGGACTGGCTGGGGCGGAAGATGGAGGTTGCGTCGCGCAAGTATAGTCCGAGAGTCGCGAGAGCGGGTCGAATAACTGGGACAGTCGCCGAGCGGGGCTTCCGCGGTACTGCTGTTGAGAAGGGTCCTCCCCCATTTTTGTAATATTCACCGTTTAGCACATTGCCATAAGTGCCGGCTTTTCTTCGGCGAGTTCCAGTAGGAAATGTTTTACATTCACGGCACCTTGGTTTCCAATGTCGCAGCCATTACTGCAGTAGTTAAGATATCGACCATTTCAGTCACTGAACGGTTGAGTCTACATGCGGCACCAATACATTTTTGCACAGTATATTAGTACCTTATAGAGTTTTCATGGATATTATTTTTACAAGATAACAAGCTTACATTTTACTTTTATCAACATAGTTAAAGGAATATCTGCGAATAACGAATGAAACAGTAATAAAGATATTTAACAAAATTTCCATCTCTTTAGAGCCTGGGCACCCCGCTAAAGGAAACTTAACGAAGGACGACATAGCACCTCATGGTAGGAGGATTAGACAGTGGACGGCTGCGTGACGGCGAGTGCGGTCATCATGATGTGCTCTGTAAGGAAAAAAAGAAAACAGTTTAAAATTGGTGAAATGCATAATAAAATACGAAACATATGCTAACATACACTATAAAAATGATATGTCACCTTTCATCTAAAATTTCGTAAACTATTCCTATATACACAAATCTTGATCATTAATTTCTTCATGTAATTTTTCTCGACTTTTGCTTTTTAAATGTTTTCACTTTCATAATTGCTGTATAGTTAATTTTACATAAGTCAATTTTATATAATTCTATTTTGCAGTACTACTGTCTTCCTTATTTAAGCAATTTATTTGCAATGGCGCATGCCTTAACTCTTAACATAATTACAGTAGTGAGAAAAAGTGTTGAGGACATGCCTTAAATCTGAAATAACAAAATAGGGAAATGTTTTGAAGTTTACCTTGAAGCTCAAAACTTATGCTAGAAACTTGCCTGAAAGTGTAATTTAAACAGTCGGCTATACTTTTGAAAACAAGAGAGTATAACATGATAAAATGGGCAGTCAGAGCCTGCATTTTGCAAACATTATTTTAAATTACTATCTCCCTCAACTACCGATGTAAAATGGTATTGTTTACTGCATTCCAGGACATCTATTTTTACACCCCCTCTTTACGGCAAATAGCAAATATAGGGAAAATCATCTTTACTAGATAGCAAGTCATATTTTATAAGAATTTTAGTGCAGAAGGGTTTATTTTAGTTGCAGTTCAGTTGCAATCTAAAATGTCCAAAGTAAGGCCATGTAAACCGGTGGTTTCTGAATTTGGTGATGATAATTTGCGACTAATGGTTTGATAACGTTGTTCAAGGTTTGTGGAAGTAAGAGATTCACAATACAAGTACCTCAAACATACAAACTCCCGACGATTGTGACACAAAGTCACAATGCCGTACTCATTGGCTGACATTGCAAAGACCTTGATTTTCCGTATCCACTACATTTTAAACGAAATTTCGGGTATGAGAAAGCTTTTCGCTCGATGGGTGTCGCGTGTGCTAACAGTGGACCAACAACAAAATTCGAATGGACATTTTGCAAGTGTTTAGACTTGCTTAAACGTAATTCCTGAGTTTCTCCGACATTTCATAACAATAGATGAAACAACATGGATTCATCACTACTCGCCAGAGACGAAGGAGCAGTCCAAATAGTGGGTGACAACAGATGAAAGTGTACCCAAGAAAGCAAAAATAGTTCTATACGCAGGAAAAGTCATGACTACGGTTTTCTGGAATTCTCACAGTATGGTGCTCGTAGACTACCTCCAGAAGCGCAGAACCCTCAGCGTGGAGTATTATGCTTCACTACTGGATCAACCGAAGGATGCTATTCAGACTAAACGTCCACATCTTGCGAAAAAGGAAATTTTCTTTCACGATAATAAACCTTCACTTATGTTTGGGATTTTTGCTGCAAAACTGCATGACCTTACTTTCAAGTGCTTCCACATCCGCCATATTTACCATATTTAGTACCTAGCGATTACTTTTTATTCCCAAACCAGAAGAAATGACTGGATGGATGAAGATTCAAATAAAATTATGAGGTTGGAGCTGAGACAGACGCTTATTTTTCACAGTAGGACAAATCTTATTTCATTAAGGTATTGAATGTTGGAAAGTCGTTGAACTAAATGTATTGCTTTGCAAGGTGACATTTTGAAAAATAAAGAAAAAATGTCCAATAAAATCTTGTGTTTTCTTAGTCAGGCCGAGAACGCCCTAGTTCCACACGTTCTAAATGTGCCCAAGTGAAACAAATCATTTGTCTGTGAGATAGCGGCTAATACATCTTAAATTAAACTTGCTTAAGATAGCATTTATCAAAATTAATTCTGTATTTAAGGGCTGTTCTAAGCTTTCATACTTACATACACTTAGAATTGCGGTAGAATGTGGTTTCAGAAATGTTTTATTTTGTAACTGAGAGATGTTTTAAATCATCGCTGTTTAGGTACTTGCCATTTGGACAACAAAATTGCCAGTAGGATGACATTTCAAAGACGATTATAAACTCATGATGACCATCATTTTAGGAAAAATTAGGTTAGGATTATTTCATTTAAGGACGCTCTTTATCATATCTGATCAATAGTGTCCCATTCAATTCAGGGCGTGAAAAGGCTGATAAATTTTGCTTAGAGGTCTGTTCTTTCGGGCTTGAGGTTCATTTACCTATCGTAAAGCTACGACACGGGACCAACTACTTTACTTTCATTCCAAAGTAAGCCATATTTGTACTTTTACAAAATTATTACTGTACTTTTACAAAAAAATTATCGACCCTACCCAGGTTTGAGCCTGCCTCCTTGGGTCTGCGAGGTGAGTACGGTATTCACTAGACCACTAGAAGAAGAATAGAGATGAGTGTAATAGATTGATTTATTTTATTAGCAGATTTATATACGTTTATTATTGCAGTTACATCAGATTTATAGCCCTGATGAGTCTTTAACAACAGGGAAATAAAATGTAACCAGGAAATAAGGTCGCGTGAAAATGCTTAATATACAGTTGTTATTTTAGGATGCTAAGATCAACGTAAATGACAGGAAAGTGCGGTAAGCGAGTTCTTCACAGAAGCCGTGTTGTAGATTCAAAGCATTAGTTACGTTAGGCAAAACAAAATACCTTATCTATTTCATATGAGAAGGAAAAGCTGATGTTAGTAACTGGAAGAGATAACACTAATGAACTGAGATCCTATGAGGGAGCTAACACAACAAGTATTCCGTGGGAGAACTCAATTGTCTCCAAGTTTTAGGGTAACCGCGTCTGGCCAAATTGGCTCTGTGAAGCCTCATCCCATCCACATATCACTAGACAAAAGGAAGAAACTAAAAAACAGCGGAGGGTTCTCATCGAAGAAAGATTGCAGGACACTGGTAATCGTTTAGTTCTTCGCCATCTTGCACAAGTGGAAATTTCATATAGGTTTGTTCAAAAGACTAATAAATTATTATACTTAAGCCGTATGAAATAACTTTGGCACAGGCTCTTGAGCCACATAGCTCCATACGTGGGCTCAACATTTTGTAAGCGGAATTGTGCACAATGGACAAATAGGCCCACATTTAATATTCTTCTTGAATGATGTCTAGTTTCATCTCCATGGCTACGTATACTCAAAACAATAGTTATTGGAGTACTGTAAAACCTTGCCTCGTACATGAAGTGCCCCTTTCATGATGAAAAAATTGGTGTACGGGGCGCCATCAGTGATGTATCATAGGACCAACCTTTTGAGTATACAGTCGATTCTATAACACCCTAACCCCTTTTTCAGAGAATTAACCGACAGGGAGTGTAAAAATGTATTTTTTCCACAGGATTCGGCCACCACGAATAATTCCAAGAGAGCAATTCACAATAAGTTTCCACAAGACACAGCTATTAGTAGAGAGTTGTGGCCACCTCAGTCCCCCGATTAAACAGTCTGCGATTATTATCTCTGGTGTAAATTAAAAAAAAATGCAGTGTACAAGATGAATGTGCACACCATACAAGAACTCAAAGATAATATTCGTCAGGAAATTGTCCGGATTTCTCAAAATGAGCTACAGCGAGAGATGAATAATTTCCTAAAAAGATGCAAAAAGTGTGTCCGTTAGTCATCGAGACCCGGATGACCGGCTGGCCCTTAGGCAAAACACTCTGGGGAAAACAAAACTGATTGTGCGGTACACGTATAGTAATAACTCATAAGTAACTTGAGTGCCCCGATAGTGGAAATGTCGTATTATAAGTTCACGAACACTTCAATGTTGCTACGTTGATTTTGGTTACTCCGCAAGAGTCTTGGAAGCACTCTCCTTAGAAACTTCGCATCCCTTTCAACTTTCAAAACAATCTACAACATCCTCTTTCGCTCACCATCACCTGCCTCTTCGCGTTCTTAATCTCGTCAACGGTGAAAAGCCAAACGTCGCAGGAAGCAGTCTTCCACTCTAGGGGAGCTGGTTGATGCGATATTTAGCAGAACTCCGTGCATGAGACAATCAATAGGCAGCGAACACTGTGGATGCAACAGTCACACAGCACGCCGCGCGACTTGTTTTTAAGATGTTCAATATAGAACAGTTAAAGATGTGATACTTCGGTTTCACGTTAAAAAAAATTAATGTTCTACTAAATATTATTATTTCTGGAACTATAGATTTCATCCAGTCTTGTCAAACCAAATCACAAACTTACGTTTAAAACTTTATCAAGAAGAATATTGCAAAGGAATGCAACAGTAGTTCATTTCTTTAAAACATTTAAGAGCGTAGTTGTAAATTCGTACATGCTCAAAAGGTGGTAGCACTAAATTGTTTTCAAAGTTACCTTGGCAACGTGGTGAGTGTTGATGGATGATGTACATGATTACAAAGCTTATTAGTCTGTGCTTGAGAGCTATTTTTTTTCTTTAAATTTGTAAACAAGTGTTCAAAAAGACAAAGACGAATTTCTAAGCTCTCTAACATTATGCCGAACCTGCACCTTCGTTTAGAATGTATAAATGATTTGATAAGTTTGGATGTGGCCGAACGAGCACAAGCGATGAAGACCGTTTCAGACCGTCGAGACTGCCGAAACGAATAAAAAAATCCACGACATATGATGCTGAGAGATCGGAGAATGAAGGTGCAAAAGATTGCTGAAGTTGTAGGTATTTTTTGAGATTGGGTGTATAATATTTTCTACAGGATAAGCAAATGAAAAACCTATCGGTGCAATGTGTTAATGATTGACAAGAAAAAAGAATCAGTTGTCACGTCCGCGAAGAACTTGGAGCGTGTTTAAAAAGAATCCGAGTGAATTTCTGAGACGGCATGAGACAATCGAGGAAGCGTGGATTCACTACCACAGGATCAGCCGAAACAATTGGTTCCAAAGCGTACCGAAGAAGGTAAAAGCAAAAGAAAAGCAAACCCCTCACCAAGAAAAATGAGGGTGACGTAATTTAATTGACTTTTTGAAAAGGCTAAAACCTTAGCCGGTGAATATTAGCTACACCTACTGGAGGAATTAAAGCGATCAAGAAGAATCGTCCTTGTTTGGTGAAGACGAAGGCGCTGTTCCATCATAAAACGCCAGGGCAAAAGTCTGTATTGTGACCCCAAAATATTGAATTTAAGGTATGAAATCCTCTCATTTCCTTATTCTCTATATTTGTCTTTCTCGGACGACCTCCTGTTTTCCAAGTAATAGCTAACAGAAAATAACTTCGCATCAAATGAGGAGGGTTGTCCCGAAACAAATGCGTATTTTGCACAGGTGAAGAAATCGCATTTTATGGATGGAATAAACAATTTAGAAATAAAAGTGAAAGAATATTATGTAGAGAAATAAAACAAATAATACAGTTATGCCTTTTTATGTTTCAACGGATGTATCCTATTGTCACAGTTTAGCTTTTTGGAGCAATATATAGAATAAAATGTAAATTATAACATGCTGCTTAAAAACGAATGTGTCTTAACGCAATATATTAAAGTGTTTGAATTCAAATATATGATGTTTTATTTAGTGTTATTTAAAGCAGTTCTCGGAAATACAACAGCTTTAACTATTTACAAAGCGCATTATTTACGGTAAATATTTCAAATGTCTGTTGAAACATTCTGTTTTCGGTCCCACAGCAGTTTAAACGAAAACAGCGTGTGTGCTAAAAGGTTTCTGAAATCAGTGATGTCAGGTGGCGTGATGCTGCTACAATCCTTTTAGAAGCTTGGACGTTTCGAGTCTACCAGGCTGTTATTTTTCTCGCCATGCACTAACGCTTGGGGGTGGGAGGTAAATTGTGCTGTAGGGATGTGCGCAAACACCATCAGGCAGGCAAATCTTTTCCCTTTTTCTCTCTTCAATATTTCAGTTCCCCTCTCTCATAGACAATGTCATATCAAATTTTTCTCACCCAACAAAAGTTCCTCCTTTTTTGAACATTTTCTATTCGTAATTCCTTTAAAATGTCAGCCCAATTTAACTTTTTTGTTGTTACTTTACGTTTTATATCCTTTCATGTACATTTATGCCTTACAATTCAAAAATAAAAATTCCATCTCTGCTTCCTATATTGTGAACATTAATTTACTTACATAAAATTATATGCTTAATATTTAATTCACCATTTATGTTAAAGTATTACTTATCTTTTTCTTTGTTACATATCTTCAAAGAGTCGGTCCTGGTGGTGTAGTGGTTACCATACTTGCCTCCTACACCCAAAACGCGGGTTCGAACCCGGCCAGGATCGATGGATTTTTTTGGGCGTAAAAATCCTAGGTATGGCTTCCTTCAGAAGGGAAGTAAAGCCGTGGGTCCCGTGTCGTACATTTACGGCACGATAAAGAACCTCAAGCCTGAAAGAAGAGGCCTCTGAGCAAAATTTGTCGGCCATTTCACGCCCTGAGTTGAATGGGACGCTGATGACCTGAGCTGTTAAAGAGCGTCCATAAATAAACCAATCAAAAAAAAAAAATCTTCAAAGTGTTCTTTCACAGTGTGAAAGCAAGGGTTTTTCACGTATAGAAATTAATTTAAAATAACTTCACTATAAACAATTGTCAGAATGAAGAATAGTTTTAGAACTATAAAAAGGATTAACTTTTCTGCCATCCAGTTAAGGAAGGAAGCATAACCCTGATGATGTGTAACAGAAGTGACAGAATATGACTCAGCACCCTTCTGTAGTGCCTACACCATGAGAATTGTCAACTGCTGAATTAGTGTTTTCTGACCCAAGCATGAGAGTGAGCCGTTCCAATTCTTTGAATATCTTATTGGCGTTTATTTTTAAAAGTTTTGCCTACCGTAGCAGCTAGTTCAAAACGCCTTGCTGAGCAAAGAGAAAGTTATACACAGTTGGTCATTTTTCCTGAAGAATCCTCAAATATTACTGCAGTCGATGGATAGGAAAGCCGCAGAATGGGGGCAAGTGCACGAGTCTTCCAAAAGGAAGTAAACTTTGCCCAACATGTTTATAGGTTAGGAAACGTCATTTAACAGTCATTACTTTTATTATTTGATATTTGAGTTATACGTATACCTTGTATTGCTATATGGGTGCCAGACATGATGAATAACAGAAAAACAAAAGAACAAAATTCAAATACGACAATAAAAAATGTAACGTAAGATCCTGGGAATAACTTTGAAGGACAAAATACCTATAGTATTAATAAACCAGTTATCTCAGACAAAAGATATCGCACAAATAGCTACCAGAAGTAAATGGCAATGGGGCGGTCACGTCGCAAGAATGCAGAACAATAAGTGGACCTACAAGATCTCCATGTGGGATCCCCGGATAGTAAAAAAGGGCACAAGGTAGACCTAGAAGAAGATGGACGGAAGATGTTTCTTCAAGGAACATGCAGGTCCAGATTGGTCAAGAGTAGCAAGAAGAAGATAAAAATGGAATTCTCTCTAGAAGCAACTGGTGCAGTGAGAAATGGAGTAACCAAAGAACAAATCAATCAGAGTCACACGAATAACTAGAGTGGAATAGCTCACCACGTTAGGAAAAAGCGAGCTTTCCCTACTTGTTAGGATATCTTCGCCCTTAAGGGACACGATAGGCTATTTTTATATTTTTATACTCCTCGAATAAGTTTAGTTTTCTTGATTCAGTCTATCGCTATTCCATGCTTGATGCCAATTCCTATTTGTTGAAGTTTACCTTTAGATCTTTAGCTGGAAGATGAAATAATTTTACGTAGCAGTTACTTTATCTACCGTACAAGATGCTAGCGCATGTGGTCTCAAGATAGCATAATGTTTCCAAGTTAAAATTTAACGTTTTACAATTTCTTCCTCCAAGGGGTTGTTTATTTAAAATTTACTTAGTACCTTAGAAACTTATTAACAAAGTATAACGCAGAGCAATTTTTTTTATTAGTGTTTAACGCCCGTTTTTACTACTGAGGCAACACAGACGGTAACACTGATGATACATGAGATAAAATGATATATTAGGAAAGACTTTTTTTCAAGGAAGGAAACGTTCCAGGCCTAAGTTTAGGGTACCTACCCGGCATTTGCCATTTATGACTGAGGAAAACCTGGAAAAAACCTCAGTCAGGGAGGACGGTCCTGGCGGGATTCGAGCCCCAGACCTTCCGCTCACGAGTCCGCGCCTTAACAACCTCGGCCACCCGTGGCGGTACTCAGAGGAATGAATAGAACTTCGTTAGAACTGTATTGCTTGCGATCCCTAAACAGTATTCCTTCTGAGTTGCTTTATTACAGCAGACACATGTCTCTTATTAAGATGCTTTTAAAGTCAATTTTTGGAATATTTTAGTATATATGAATATTCTAATGAAATTAACATTATAAAAATAATAATACGCACTTATAAAGTAATATAGATTATAAACTGTAGACATTAAATCAAAACTATTAAAATAATCAAATAACAGCTACAACTATTTAAGAAAAGTTTAACAAAAGAGCAGCGTGAATACTTAAACGGTCAAAATCATTTTAATTAAAATAGAAAAGTTTATGGCTTTAGAAATAAATTGGTATTTTTTATTTCCGAAATTAGCTCCGCAAGGGTGCCATCTTTCCTTTTCTCCCTCCAGGATTAGAAATAATCTTTATATTCCTGTTTCTTCCCACTTAAAACTTGTATGGGAATTGTCAATTTGCTTTACCACAAGTGCAGTAGTTTACGGGCAGTATCTATCAGAAAATACTTAACGGCTGGCGACTGGGGTAAAGTTGTTTCATACATTTCTCATATACAGTGATTCAAAATCGCGCGTCAGAGGAGGTGCCGAAAAAAATAGGGAACATTTTTTTCTAAATAGTAGATTTACATCAGTTGACTTAACCGTATTCGGATGTGCAACCAATTTGAACATTTCATCCTATAGAGTGCAACGGGAGCAATTACAGGACATGGCAGTCCAAGCAATTAAATGTTTTTGACTGTCTTAGTGTAAAATTTTTGTTAAGTTAAATGCGTTTTCAAGCAAATTATTAACGGTACCCTTTAATCATCTTTTAATTTTTCGATAATTGCTTTATTAATCTGAATGATGTTTTAAGTTGCAACATTCATGCACATGATAAATAAATTTTTACACGTTGTTGTGTTTCAGCTATCAACCTTTGTTCCACATAGAAATTTACAAAAACAGAAAGTATACGATGATTAAAAAATAATTTTAACAATACATGGAGAAAAAGCATTATTGTTACTGCATATTTTTGTGCGTCCAATTTTTCCAGTTCATTGAAATACAAATCAGCATTATTTTGAATAAAATAGTCACTATATGAGTGGGAGTCTTCCAGTCACCTATGTTCGCTGAAAAGTGTGACTTTACGTCAACGTTGATTATTTTTGGTGATTAAAACAAGTTGGACAAAATTGGGTGCGTTACAAAGAGCAGTGCCGAGAAATAGACTGATTACTTACGACCATTGCATTTGCAGAACACATATTTTTGTGCTGATCTTGATATCAACCAGGAGAGACTGGAAGATTGCACAACAAATTAACAGTATTTAAGAATGAATGTGACATGGACAAAACTACTCGTTTTGATACCCTCACACATTATTAACATTCAGAGACGAGACAATTTTCCAAGTGAATTAGCATCAATGAACAG
This sequence comes from Metallyticus violacea, assembly GCA_030762175.1. Lineage (NCBI taxonomy): Eukaryota > Metazoa > Arthropoda > Insecta > Mantodea > Metallyticidae > Metallyticus > Metallyticus violacea. The sequence goes on from CM060835.1 coordinate 64,710,215, forward strand.
AGAGAAACTTCATTCTGTGGCTGATCACGAACGCACGTCTGGTGCGCAGTCACTACTGCAGGTATATCAGGGCAATACATTTTTGAGAACCCTACGAACACAATTATTGACTTCCTGCACATGTCAGAGAAATGTACAGAGTTCAACCTGTCACTAAATCCATATATTATATATCTTCAGTGGGGTGCTTTGCGCCATCGTTCCGTGTCATTTCATCAAGAAATTCAGATGGAGATGAATTTGGAGAGGAGATTCTCGAATATGACTGCATTTCCCAGGCCTCATTTTATGTTTGAACTTCTACAGCAAATAGAAAGCACGATTACAAGCACACCCAAACTGAAGATTTTGGAAAGCATCTGAAAAAGAATTCCAAGAATGGTTTGTCACTTGTGCTGACTGAAGCTGATTTATTGTGTTATTTGCTTTTTAAGTGTACGTTAAAATTTGCTATAGTCCCGATCAACAACATGACTTTTGGCATCATTTTGATAGCAATCGAGATAAATTGCCTGTTTGGTGTTTTCACCTGATATTTCCCCTCAACCTATCAGGCATATCTCAAGTAAAGTAATAGACCCCAGACTCATTCGCGCCAACATTATTTCATTCATTACATTCATTCAAACCTCATTGGTCTACCCTTGTGTTCAATAGGAAATGCAAAACCGTTTCTATGTTGACAAATACTTCAAATCAGTACTTTCTACTCGTTTTAAAGGTTGGTCTTTCATTGTTAATTACGGGAAAGTAACATCTCTAAATTACGGATTTAAAGGCTTCAACAAAATGAGAATCGAATTCTGTTTTTATTTCTCAAGCAGAGTAAAAACTACTTGCTTATATATCCATGAAAGTAAAACTTATATATTAAAACCTGCATGGAAGTTGCATCAGCAAAAGTTGGATTACTTTTTTTTTCCGCGTGAAGGAATGGCGAACATGTATTCTGGAGGAATTAGAAACGTTGCCTTTTCGTTATATACTGTGTAATATGATGAAGTGTACGCTTTGTTATTTTCCGTTCCTTCTGCCCCCCCGGGCACACGGTCCCCGGTCCATTCCACACAACCCTTTTCAAGACTCCTTATTCCATCCTTTCGTCTCATATATTTTCCTACCCCTTTGCATGCTACTCCCTTCACTATGGTCTCTTTCCTTTCTGTTTCTTATCGGCGCTGCCCTTCCATGCAAAACTTCCTTCATGCGTCTTTCCAGTAGCGTCCTATCTGTTTCCAAGCATTCTGATATAAAAATACTTCAGTATTTGATGTCTAAGGCACTAAATTACGAATTATTTGAATAATTATGATTACGTATGGTATCTGCTAGAAAAGTTAAACAAACCAATGGTAATTACAAAATTCTAGTTTTGTTACTATATTATTACAAAGTGACTACTGTAAGTTCTTTCAAGATCAAAAGGAAACAGCGTATTTGTGTAGCTACAGAACTTTAGAATATAAAAGTTTTGTGATACTGGTTAGAAAAATTACAGGTGATTTATATTTTCGGAAACCAAAACATGTATATTATATATATATATATATATATATATATATATATATATATATATATATATATATAATTTCTGTACACATTACTTTGCACAAGGGTGTATGTATACAGCCTGTCTATATTCAAATGTGTATACAAATTCTGAAGTTGCCCCATGAGAGGCCCACTAAAGTGTTGCTTTGAGAAGGTCCCTTCCTCAAAAAAAAAAAAAAAAACTCAGAAAAATCGGTATACTGATCCATTTAAAAGTATTTAGGTTATAACATTTTTGGGCCACCCCGTATTTATGTCCCATTCTTCATAAAAGATATATCGCTCGTATTTTTTAAAAACGTTAATTTATTTTTTTAATTTTACAAAGAGCAATCATCTATACCCTAAAAATACTTCCGTTTAATGCCAAATTCCATTTAATATCAAGTCCGGATTAAGTAAAACCAAATGTGACGTGAAAATCGACTTGGTGCAAATATTCGACTCTTCTAAAAGTTTCAACTGACTTTGACTTTAAAGGAAGGGAAAAATGTAGAAAGAAAAGAACACTAAAGATGTGGGAACTTCAAATGGGCTACCTGGTTTATTCTAGATTTGAAGCTTTGGTCCTCTCTTCTGTAATTCAATTCAAAGCCATCTCCTAAAAGCAACAGAAAGCAGCAATACCAATCCTCTGTCCTTAACACATTAAAATTGATTATTTTAAAACTCCTTGTAATAATGAAGCATATATAAATGCGCACGCTATATAGTAAAGTAAATCAAAAGGTTTTAGGCGTTGTGTGCACATAGAGCTGGCTGCTAGCGTAACTGCAGATAGGTTGTCAACCATCTCGCTCTCACTCGCCAACTGAAATAGGATCATCTGGGGCAGCAGATAAAAATGTACCATCAATATCATTAATTCAACAGCTGCAAAGTGAGTGAACAGACAAACGCCCGGTAATCCCGTGTTACACGCTTCTTTCTCTAATTAAATAAACAGGTGGTCACAACAATTCAGGTTAGAGCACCACATAACAATAGTATTGTGTCGGCGCGCTAAACCCGCGTGTAATCATGCCTCAACAAAACCTTGTGACCCTTGCACTAAGGGCAAACTTGACTCCCTGAGGAATGTTCGCCCTTGCATGTGTTGGCACATGAATATTGACAAGCCTCCCACAGCACAGGGGGTTGTGCTGGTTCATGTGTTGACAATGTTGGCTGGTCAACTCCCAGCACAACATCCTGATTAATCTACCTCGCTCTCTACACAATTGGTATCCCATTGATTGAGTTGCTGATCGAAAACATCAGCGTTGGTTGTGCCGCTTGCGATAAACTAGAACACGTTCCTGCAGCAAATAAAAAATAAAATAAAAAAGATAAAAGATAACAGTAATTTTCAATGGTAAAAAAAACCTTATCATGAAAATGATATTACTTTACGTTTTACTTGACTTTTGATTTTCAAGATTACTTTCACTTGAGTGCAAACAATTTTTGTACCTAAAATAAAGCAATAAACATTAATCATAGGGACCGAGGTAAGTGACGATTATTTGATACCTAGCTTAGCACAAAGGATGGCGTAATATGCTTTTGCGTTATTTTGTAATGAAAGAAGTAACCATTAATTGTTAAATACGATACAAATAATTGAGAAAACAGTCCAATCTGTTATCACATCACATCTCTCATACTATATTGAGGGGTGTATCCAAAGTATTTAGCTGTGAAGCTCATGAACATTTTTTTTTGTTGATTTTGTTTATTTGCGGACACTGTTTATAATCTCATGAACAGGACTAGGTATTTATATGTATACGATGGTTAAATATGTGCATACATAAAATTATCAAAACATGTAGTAAAATATTCACTAATAATTTTAGAAACTAAACATTATCAAAATAATGCAAAGAATATCTCTATTGTACTAAATTCTCTGGCAGTTAAAGGTCTTATTGCTATATAACAAAATAATAATTTAACCTTAATGATGTGGATAGTAAAATAATTCGGACATTTTAGTACTATACAATTAGATTAATATTTTCACGTTACCATTTTTCTGTCATCGCCTAAAAGCCAAATATGTTTCAATTGAAAGAGAACACTTTCGTATTACGTATACTCATTAGTAGCCTTGACATTGGGGGATGTAACCGAGTTTAATTACTTTAAATTTAGTTCATCATTCTTATAAATTATTAATTAATAGGAAATTAAGAAATTAATTTTAAGTAATAATTGTTATAAAACAAATTAAAATGTTCCCTTCGTGTTTAGGTAGTTTATTAATACTTGATTCACATCTTTAACCAATTAACAAGCCTCTGGACCATAGATGGCGCTGAGGAGAACCTGGCTTGAACCGTTCAGTTTAAGGACCGAAGGAAGAAAGAGACAAAGGGGAATGTTTAACTTTTAAAAGACGCTAAAGCGCAGGCTATTGCAAATGGATTGGTGGCCTTGGAACCTCGTGTAAATACCAGAAAGCCCATTGATGCGGTCACCGATTATTAATATTGAGTTGCATATCTCTTGAAATCTGTTCTAATGTGTTTTCTCACGCATGCGCGTAGCGTCACTTTTGAATTATAAAGACCCCTTCCAGGCATATTGCTATGCCTACTTTGTTAAAAACATAATACAATTCCAAAGTACCCATGCCACAATATTAATCTTATATGGCAATTGCCTATTTACAAAACAATATGCTTTAAATTTTCAAATGTAAAACTGCCTTGGTCCCTTTAAATTTCCTTGTACTCGCTAAACCTGCTCAAAACCACTAAAGTAATGGGGACTTGAAACATTTTGTGGAGTTAAATCCAGATGTAGTTCATATTTGATGCATCACTCAAAATAGCACTTTGCATCAACTTCACTCTCGCTACTTATGTGGTTTTTCCACTACAACAGTTGAAACAATCTGTCATTGTCCTCAGGATATTAAGCCTTCAGAGAGAACATTTAATGCAGTTGTGATGCACGAGAAGTTTCCTTGGATGCAGACTGTTATTTTTTTCTTACTATCACAAGTTTCTTAGACCCTCGAGTGATATTTATTGCGGCTATTTCACGAATGAAATAATAATTTAAACATAATTCCCATCCTTGGCTTACAAAAGTGTAAAAATTGTATAGTTGCATTATGAATACTTAGCCTTTTCAAGGCATCTTGCACATACGAATGTCGATTGTCAATAATGCCAATGGACAAGAGCCAAATTCGGGTTTAGGAGTACCTATTTAATGAATAAAATAAGAATAAAAGTTCTGTATATATATTTATTTAAAATTCGCGCATAAAATATTATCGATAATATAAAATGTTACATTTAGAGATATCTACTTATTTAGAAACCGTGAGAATGAAACATTCTATTTACTAATACCAACTGAGAAAAACTACGCAGGGATTAACTGTTTACCATTCAGAACAACAGGCTTATTAAAATGTATGGTTGCATAGGTAAGTGAACATTTCGTAAGGATGTTTAGACTTGTTAAAACGCTCTTTAATGAGTTTCTCCGACGTTTCATAACACTAGATGAACAGGGTTTCATCACTACACGCCAGAGATAAAGGAACAGTCAAAATAGTGGATGGCAACAGGAAAAAGTGCATCAAGTAAAGCAAAAACGGTTCCATCTGCAGTAAAAGTCATGGCTACGGTTTTCTTGGATTCTCATGATGTGGTGCTACTAAATTGCCTCCAGAAGGACAAAACTATCACTGAGGAACATCACGCTAGCTACTGATGTATGCTATTAGACTAAACGCCCAAATCTTGCGAAAAAGAACGCTTTTTTTTTTTTTTTTTTTTTTTCATCACGGTAATGCCCTTGTGATTGTTGCTGCTAAACTTTGCTTGCAAGTGCTTCCACGTCCGCCTTTTTTCTGGATTTGCTACCAGCGATTACTTTTCACAAATGTTACTTTACTGAGGGTATTAAAACGTTGGAAAATCGGTGGACTAAATGTATTGCTTTACAAGGCGATTGTGTTGAAAATAAAATGAAAAAAAAATCTCCTAAATCTTATGTTTCTTGGTCAGGCCCAGAACTTTTAGAACGCTCTGTAATATCATAATATCTTGTACTTTTCTGTAGAGAATTATTTTTTTGCTTATTATACGTTTATTATCCATTTTATGTTGCATAAATGACATAAATTATTCTATACTTGCTTTAACAATATCTTATATGATATTAAAGTTTTTTTTTTTTTTTTCAATATGACGTACAACTTGACTTCGTTTTTTTTTTTTTTTTTTTTTTTTTTTTGTATTTAAAACAAGTATCTTCAAATATTTTATTCTCCTTTCTAACTACCTCACCTTGTATTGTATGGCCAATTATTGCACATCTCGTTCTGTACATACACTTTTCCATTTTATATTTAGAAGTCCGGTATTATGTTTTAAAATAATCTTTTAAATCAGCAAATGGAATATATGGACGTATATTGATTGTATTGATTTATCTATTATTTTAATAACTATGAGCCACCCCTTAGCTGGTTTTTCATTGGTTATTTCAGATGCCATTATTGTGCGTGTTCCTAATTCTCGTTTTTAAACAGCTGAAAGCTGAGTGCGTACTAATTTAGTGATCCAAGCACAACCGGAAACGAGCACGGTTTCCGGTTATACAGTAGAATGCATTTTCACATCAAAATGGAGTAGCATCGGGGTTATAAACAGCCACAATCAGGGCGATGATTAAAACAAGTGACGGATGTGGCCACGCCGTAATGCGCAACAAAGAGCGAGCACTGCGCGACCAATTATTTGAATAACCACTCTTAATGAGCTAGTTATTCGACTCCAATCGAGCTGTCATATGATGCCTCCTGCTCAAATAATGGCCAAAATGGGTCTTAAATAATATTAATCAGCGTTACATTTAATGTTTATAGATCTGAAGCGTAAGAGTGAACAAAATGGTAGAATATTACCATTAAAAAGTACGAGAGCTTTATTACCATAAATTAATACCAGCCAAAAATCTCTACGGGGTTGTACAGTATTATTCAGCCTGCCAGGATAGAAACAGCAATTGACCTTTTGCCTCTCCTACAGATGTTCAGTATGCCAATCACTGCTCACATGGCAGACATCAATGCAATAATGGAATTTCCTCCGCATTCGCTGTAGCTTAACGTTTTATGATATGCATTTGCAAGTCCTTAGGTCAGAAAATAAAGATCAGCGACGCGTCCTTAAAAGTCACAAGAAGCGTGATATGATGACCGTGGATGACAATAGTTGTTAGCTGTCAGTTCCAAGATGAAAGTGCGCGGGCGTTCCATCTTGTTGGGATGTTAAATCAGCGTTGTCTAATCGCCTGTGGTGCCTCAGTAGTAAAAACGGGCGTTAAACACTACTGAAAAAAAATGTTGTCTTGTAGCTGAGACATCAACACAGTATCAATATCCAGATATAAAATTCCAGTTACAGAATTCCATAAAACTTTGCTATGCAAAATAGCACAAAACACATTGCTTTGTAGGTTTTCACTTGCTCACTCTAACATTCTACGCACTCTGGCGCTTACATAGTAGGTCAGTTCCTCAAAGAAGATCAATCTGCTTCCAAAATCTTCAAATGCCATAAATTCTTGGAAGTTGCTGCAGAAGGCGGGCAGTCAATCATGAAGCACAGGTGTCGCAGGTTGAAGGGACCGTAATCGATACAATTTTTATTGCAAACGCTTTGGAGGAATGGCAAGCTCTTGCACCCACGATGTATGAGATCTGCACTAATAACCCTAGCGCATGCAGACTATGTGAATGGGAGCGAATATCAACACTCTCTAGAACAGGAAGACAGAGCCTAAATAAATCCAGTATTCTGGTTGAATAATGTGCCATACATCCTTCATACACTCTGCTCGAAGGCTATATTTCTCACGGAATTCAAGAATTGAAAAGTGTCTTATTTCGTGATGTATCGAAAACACCATTCTGAATTTATCTCTGGAAATATAAAACAGCATTTCAAAGCTTTTTCATCATAATGCATAAGTTATGTTACGGATATATTTTGATTAATCCTTATAAGCAGACATCAGAAAGTAAATGTATACAGCTACTTTTTCGTTTGTGTAGCAGTGCAGAAAATTGACTCTGTCTATAAGCAGAAGTAGTAAACGAGTAAACATTAGTATTGCACCGAATCTTTGTTAAAAGGTTTTCATTGCTATTTACTCCTTGTACATTTAAAGTAATTAAAATTGCAACTAATAAAGATGTTATTATACCTACTTAGTTTGATAAACTTGCTAAAAGCGAACTAAATCCGGTTTCTTTTCAGTTAAAAGTGGTTATGTTGCGATTTTTATTGTTATTTCTCGTATTACAAGCCCCCCCCCTAAGTCTATCCCAAGCCAAGCTGAAAAAAGTACGGGAAAGGGGTAATTACCTTGTTAAATAACATGGGTTCAGCTGGCCCAGCTGATAGCATACTGTGAGGTGCTATTCAGGGTTAGCCAGAACAAAGAGGTGGGAATTAGAATGGGGAGCGAGATGATTAAAAGTGTTAATAAGTTTAAATGCAATAAAACTAATGCTGCAGAAACAGACTGCAGATCGAGCATTGGGCGTAAAATGGAATATTAAATCAGCTTTATTAAATATAAATGCATAGATTATAGAGTTGTAGTTTAAAACCTTCTAAAAATGAAGCAGGAATATGTATGTAATATGAATAAACTGCAGTTTGCAAGAGCTTCAGAGGAAGATAGGTAACGAAGTCTGTAAAAGGAAACGTTTAAAATGCAGCAATAACAGAAGTGTTAATGTAATGAAATAGAACTTTGGAAAGTATAGAGGAAATAAGATTACGCTGGTATAGATACAAGCAGATGTCCCATTTCCAAATATCAAAGCATCTTTTTAACCTATTGGTAGAAGAGAAAGAAAGTCTACATAAAATGGACAAATAGTGTACATATTTTTATTACTGGAAATGAATTACATTATCAACAAGAATTTGTTGGGTAAAAATAGACTTGGTTTAAGAAAATTTAAGTTTCTTGATAAATGCATTAATACGTATAATTAATATTATTATTACTATTATTATTATTTATATTAAAAAACTCTTGCAAGCCGTAGCCTTATGACGACTCTTGTTCAAGATACAAAATGAGCAGAAGTCTTAATTACAACTGAAATAAAAGGTTAACAATTTATTAAATACAATTTAAACTTAGCAGAAAGTCAAGAGCTAAATATACTAATAGAATTTAACAATCAAATATGTTATATTTCATAGAATATTACTGGTTTTCAACTTCAAGATAAATCTTTGCGTTTTAATAAAAGATTCATTATTTCAGAATATGTACTTAATTTTTCGATATAAGCAACTCAACGTCGTAACGAATATTTAACAGAAGAATTCTTTTAAAAAAAATCGCCAATATGGAATATAACAGCAGTAAAAATGAAGAAAATCCTACACACAATTGTAATCAAAACTAGAAGAAAGCAAAACATAAATTTAAAGAAAAATATACTTACTATAAATAATCCCAGTTACTGCTCTCATCATAGAAAAAAGGCAGGTCCTAAATTTATTAACTTTCATAAAGAATTTTAAGAAGGATATCGTTGCAGAACGATGAAACACGAGCTCCCACCCAGTCAGACGACCGTCTCAAGAATGGAAAAGCCCGTAGTCCAAATGTAATATCTTATACAAAAGACAAGACAAAAACCGAGAAGGACAAGCAGAGCGGTAACGAAAAGAAGTAGGAGCGATAAGAGAAGGAAGGAAAGCCTTAAAGATTCGAGAGAAGGCAAGGTACCTAGCGGAGCAAGAGCGCACGCAAACTTAGCTGAACGGCAAATACCTATTATACCGCTACACAGTAATTGCTCTATGTTTGTCTGGGGTGAACCTATTTAGAGAAGCACGAGTTAATTTGGAAAATAAACACTTTCCCAAATAAAACATAAGCTTTCCATGACGAGCGATGAACACAAAATGGTACATAAACGATATTTTAATGTTTGCGCCCAAAGCTGTCCATAATTGTTATTTGCATCAGTTGTTTATCATATGTTCTGCACGCCTCATTATTTGAACGAGAATGGAAGGTTTTTGAGTATTGTATGGCAAGAGATGAAGTGGAATTGTTACATTTTATATAAATTAAATACATTTTTAAACCTGGTAGTGCTACAAACACATATTAAACAGCGGCAATTCCCAAAACATTTATTCTTAACACAGTGTCACTGGTGTCTGAGACCCAAACAAGTGCAAATATAATGAGCAAGATTAACTTGATTAAAACTAGGTGTGCATCCTTGTTAGAGGAATGTAGAAGTCGTTGTCCTATAGAGGACGTACAATAGGAAACTTGTATTTGTCTTCAGCTTAAAGCTTTTGATGGTTTGCAAAATGCTGAACTTTATCTGAATTTTTTAAAGTTTTGGCTTGGAATTTCTAAAATCCTTTTCACATCTCTCTATGAGATACAGCTACGACGTTGATGTTAAATTAAAATTAACATTCTAGTTTCTATAAGCTGATTTTCATCCTCGCGCATAAATGCAAAGCGCTTACACTCAGCTTCTTTAACTGATCATATTTTTCAAGGTGCCTTTTATTTGATCCAAGTCTAAGAGAACTTGATCTTAGTATTGTAACTGAGACAAACCACAGGAACGTTCCTTTCTAAGTGCTCCGATAACTGAGGCTATCTTGTGCATGAATTCCTTCTAGGAAAAGTCTTCACCCAAGTTACAGGGGAAAGTTACAGCTTAAAATTCGATTTTGGATCTTGTTTGCTGAGCAAAAATCCAAATTTGCTTTAAGTAATAACTCTTAGTTGTTCATTGGAATTAATGGAAGAATGTTTATATAGCTTGTGTTTCAGGCATATAACTCTATTCAAACGTTTTATAATTTACAACACTTTTTAATTCAATGCTGGATTTAAACTCGGTAGGGTATTGCCTCGCGGATCTTTTGATATGGCACTGGCCAAATCCTGAGGTTTGTCGCCTACGGAACTGATTATCCGTCGGTATTATCAATTAAAATGATAAATATACAAAATAATTGCATCTTCGGGTAAATTTCTCAATGAAACCGTGCTTCAATGATATAGCAAGTTAAAACCTTTAGCCTTCTCCCTACCAAATAAATATTACAGAATAAAAACCAAAAATCACATTAGCGATACGTGATGATTTTTGGTTTATTTACGGACTCTCTTTAGCATCTCAGGTCATCAGCGTCCCATTCAATTCAAGGTATGAAACGGCCGATAAATTTTGTTCAGAGTCATCATCTTTCAGGATTTAGGTGCTTTTACGTGCCGTAAATCAACGCCAAGGATCAACGGTTTTGATTCCTTTCCAAAGGAAGCTATATTTAAAAAATGTAAGTCCGAAAAACCCATTGACTATGACTCTGACCGGAACTGGTACAGTAAAATTTGAGAGAAACCTTGGCTGTTTTTACTTTCTTATATTTCAAACAAAATCAACAAAAATTCAAAGCCCAGGGCAAATTCTGGGGCAGTAATGTTATGTAGAATACAAAAGTAAATGTCAAAGAGGTAACGTTAAGAGTATATAATTCAAATATGAGTCAAAATTTCAATTTCCAAATTAGAAGACTAAAAATGAGAATGTTTTAACCATATAGCCTATTAGTATAATGGTCTTTGGCCATAGGTTTCAATAATTGTTATACACTTAATTAATCATCCCAGTAAAATATTTCCGTGCAATCGGGTAATTTGAACATTTCATGGCCAACTTATCAATTGCTATAGTAGAAAATGCAGAGTTATTCTAAATGAATGAACCATGTTGGCTTATTTATTGCAGTAAAGTATAAAGGTATAACTCTCCAAGCGTACTTATCTTACTAATAATAATTAAAAATGTACAAACGCGTGCAACAGCGCGTATGAAAGGGTCTATAAACAAAATGTCCATATGTAAGGTGCAACAGATCAACATCTATGGTTTTCATGGCCCCTGATTGAGCGTAAGAGTGTATACGCATGTCCAATAAGTGTTGATTCAAACTTGGAAATTTAATATTCCTAAGCCATAAAGGTCGACATTCATATCTCATCATCACCGCCAACTTTAACTTCAAGGAATGGTTAAATTTGACTGTTCAATCTTCAAGGAAACCGTTCCCTACATTTTTTCTGTGATCAGCGTTTCTCTCTTTTCCTTTCCCTATTCGTATAGTTTAAAATTCGTTTTGCAAAACTATGACTTCCATTCTTCTAAGTGATTCATATATTTGTTTTCTTTCATTCATCAAATTATAAATGTTTTCATTCTCAATTTTTCGTTCGATCAACCCTTGCATATCCCAAAATAGAAGAAATATCATTTTTGCTGCGTGTTGTGTTAGAAGGAATGTGGGCTTCACCATCGCTTTATAAAACCTTAAAATTAGGGTAATGTTGGCCTTTCCGTTGAAAGTTCCTCAAATTATATCGCATATTTTTAAAAATGTTGGATTTTTGTATCTATGCCTTTGAAGCTATTTAAACAATGTATAGCCAAATTGGTAAAAATTTCTAGTCTCTTGTACAGGAGCCTCTGCTATTAAGTTTCTTGCTGTTGTTATATGGTGTATTGTAAACGATTATATTATATTATTATTTTATTGATGTTTCAAAGTATATATTTTATATTAAATATAATTCATGTATTGACCTCTGTACATAATCTTATGTTTGATAATTTGAAAAGTATAAATTTATGGGTTTGCATCTTTTGTTATATTTTAAAAACAAGTTTTCCCCATCAATTTTTCAGTAACTTCATCATTATAAAAATTAAAGATAGAGGATAGTAATGGACACCCATGTTCAACAATCATTTTTGCACTTCTCACTCCCACTTTCTATTACAAGTTATAGTATTACTTACGCCATACCCTTAGACAGGATTTTTTTTTTTTTGATTCGTTTTATTTAAGTACGCTCTTTAACATCTCAGGTCATCAGCGTCCCATTCAATTCCGGGCGTGAAACGGCCGACAAATTTTGCTCAGAGGCCTCTTCTTTCAGGCTTGAGGTTCTTTTTCGTGCCGTAAATGTACGACACGGGACCCACGGCTTAATTTTCCTTCCGAAGGAAGCCATACTTAGGATTTTTACGCCCGGAAAAAATCCACCAATCCTGGCCGGTTTGAACCCGCGACCTTGGGTTTAGAAGGCAAGTATGGTTACCACTACACCACCAGGACTGACCCCTTAGACAGGAAAAGTATATTATTATTATTATTATTATTATTATTATTATTATTATTATCTATTGACATTTCACATTATTTTTATAACAAATATTTTCTGTATAATAAAAAGCCAAAGCAGTTCGATTCATTTATAATGAGTTAAGTTTGCTGTAAAGTGACTTGCTACATAACTACAGAATTTCCATTTGATGGCGCAAGTTATTTATTTGGTTTGCAGCTCTTAAGGAAGATAAGGCATCTTCTTGTCAGGCGTTGTCTCGGCCAACGTCACTCCCCGGATACCAATTTGCATAACAGTCTCAGTAATGCGAGCCAATATGTACACGACAAAGCACAGAACAAAATTTCTGCCCCTGCCGGAGTTAATTCTGGACAGCTTAGTCCATATTCATATAATGTAACATTGAAAGGAAAAGTAAATTAACATCTTTGTTCGTTCTAACGTTTAATGCTAGGAGAAACGTTTAACATTAAACAAATAACTTGAGGATAACGAAACAGCGTTAAGTAATATTAAGTCGTGTGTTGCAAAATAAATACAGACGGCCTAAGCAAAGAAATAAACCGTGTAGTGAACGCCCCAAAACAACAGCTATTGAGGTAAAATAAACAAGTTCACTAATTTGCAGATTGAGGGTAACCGAAAACGCAAACTCTGGGAACATTTACTGTTCCACATCTTAATTTAATAGTTACGTAGATATGAAAAAGTTTTCGGTATGTTGGATAATGAATTAGTTGAGATCTGTGCATTGCACACTTCAGCCAAATAACAAAGACATGCTATTTCCCACAATTAAACAAGGCAAAGGTGCATTTATCAGCTGAAAACTCGCGACTTCAATTTTCTTTTCAAGAAAGATTGAAAAGAATCTATTTTTTAATATAATTCTTATAGTAAGTCATCAACTTCTCACCTAACCTTGGTTTCTATATTCTAGCTTTCGTATTCTGAATTTCTTACTCTGGTTTGATCATTTCATAGGCTGCCACTGGAACAAACACTGTTGCGTCAATAGTCCTGTTATGTTTGCGCAGAAGGTGCTAGTGGCGTAATATAAACAGAGCCTGGACGTTTAGGCATTTATTTTGGTTAAAATAGCAGAAAAACGGCATTTAAAGTACTGAAAATAGGCTGCAATATGATTACCATAAGAATTTATTGAAGCTACAAACTAAATAATATCACTCATTATTAATGAAAACAGACATTTTAAATACTTATTAATTTATCACAAAGTATTTAAGCTCATTTTTCTTGACTACAAGCAACATCAAGATGTTTTTTCAAAGTATCAATTTTTTTGAATAGTATTTAACACCCGTTTTTACTATTGAGACACTACAGACAATGGATACTCATTAGTATCCATGAGATGAAATTATATATTAGGAAAGGATTTTTTTTAAGGAAGGAAACGTTCCAAGCCTAAGTTTAGGGTACCTCCCCGACATTTGCCTATTAGGAGGACTGAGGAAAACCTGGAAAAAACCTCAGTCAGCGAGGACGGTCCTGGTGGAATTCGAACCCCAGACCTCCCGCTAATGAGTGTGCCTTAATGACCTCGGCCACCCGTGGTGGTAAGGCATCATTTGTCATAGTTAGCCGCTTGTCAGAGAGAACATTTTTCATCATGGAAAAAGAATGTTCTACTTCCGCTGAAATGATTGCTGCATATTTAAAACAAGCTATTTCGGTAGGACTCATGCCAGTTGTAACAGAACATTTATCTTTCAGGACATCATGGAAATGTTGATCAAGACCTGTTGAATAGTCATGGCAAATAAGCAGCATATGCGCAATGGTTTCTGATCCAGTTCATTTTCTGTTTATCGTTTTTAAGAGTATCTCTCTTACATCCATACTGCACACATTGTACGGACGGTTTATTGCACAGCTGTAACGATCTCGTTTTTCTGCTTGCAATTTGTTACATTATGCAGCTGAGAAGTTATCCCTGCCATAAAATTTCTAAAGTTGTCTCCGGCAGATGATACAAGGTCATCCGCCAGGACTACAGTACTTCCCTCATTCCTCTCTATTTCCTGATATTCTTACGCCCGAGAAAACATGCGTTCCTTTCACTAATGAAGGTTTTTGTTTATTTAAAGTGAATGGTTGAGGAGAAAGTTTTTGATTGCTTGAAAAGAAATAAATGTATGACAAGATTCTCAGTAAATATTTTTGTGAGGTGAACTTGCCATTTCACTTTTATAACTTTTTTCGCTAGGATATATTGAATTTTTATATGTTTTCTTAAAATGCGTAACTAATTTCAGAAAAAATGCATAACGATGCAAAATTGGGGGGGGGGAAGTTTCTAAACCTTAAAGCGACAGAAGCCGAAATATGCAAAAAGAATAAATAAAAAGTGGCCCTACCGACCTCAAATGTACGGAAACACGTTCATTATTGTCTGACTCTTAAATATGTTACCCACATAGAAAAGGCGTTTTGCCTAACTTCCGGGCGCTGGTCATAACCTACCCAACTTATAAAGCTCTGTAGTTTAGGCAAAGGATTGCTAATAATGAACCATATACGCGTTATCATTTAAATATTCTTTTTATCCCTTTCACTCATTTTTAACGAACTTCGACATTATAAAGCTCGCAGTGGTGTGAAATACAATATTTTATTACACCTTTTACTTCCTTTAGTAAAACATTTATATATTTCATTTCTTCTGCCAACGGCCACTGAGAACACACGCCAGGGGAACAGCTTCAGATGGTGACGCGCGATCTTCTGTTGTTTTTTGTAGCAAGCGCAGTTGTGACATTCTGGCTCCAGTTTCTATTTATGCAGAACGTGTGCTCCAGAAAAAAATCTTATCCAGTTTTTGTTGTGGTCTGGAACGCTTCCACATTTCTCGATACAGAACTGTCGCCGCTACCCACAGCTAAAAACTGTGGCGTCATAAAAACAGGGGTGTAGTCGGCCATTTCTGTTAGGCAACTTTTTCATATGCCTAACAATTTAAAGAAGATTGCGTTCACAGAAGCGAAAAGTGCGTAATTGTGTAGATTGTTAAAGTTTGTTACTTCAAACAGCTTTGAGCACATACCAGCAATATCCCAGCATCTTAGATGATATAATATGAGCTGTTTCGCAGTTGTATGTCCTTAAACCGAACATCTCACTTTTCTTCATCCTTCACAGTTGTATCTACTCGTCTCTGACGCCTCATATCAAGAACTGCGAGTAAAAATGACAACTTTAGATATTGTTTACTGGAGAATGAAGCGCTTAACAAATACTATATACAAACTGTTAATGTCATTAATTGTACTGTATATATTATAATCATAATTGTCCCTGATGAAGTAGAAGAGAGGATATGGTCTTAACATCACCAGTTAAAATATATTATTATTGTTTTATAAAACTCCTACCACTTGAATGCTAGAGTTTCGACCTACATCACATATGTCTCATTTAGCTCTGAAGGGCTCAGGAAGGTTCAAAATGTGTAGAAAAAGCAAAATGCAGGTACCCGAGAAGTTTAAGTTGTGATAAAAACATTTCATTGTACTTTGCGTTGCATTAAAAAGAAAAATAAAATCAAAATACAGAAGAAACAAAGTTAAGTTAAAGGCATTTATATCTAGAGAGTTGTTAAATTCTTAAACACAAGTTAAAATATCCTCCCCTTGGTCTTTTTCAAAAATAGAAAGATAAAAAGAAAAAAAAAATCACAGCGCTTTCATCTTGGAAAAAATTAAGACCGTTAACCTTCTAGCATGTCCCTTCTAGCATGTCCCATTCAGCAACAACTAATGTCACAGTTGAAGTGTTTGAAGTAGAATCGACGAACAGTTTTAATTAAATTGACTGCTAAGTTTCATGTTTTAAAAAGAAAGGCAATCAAAATTTCATTAGAGCTGTTAACAGTTTAAAATTTGTTAAACGTTTGTAGCTTTCTTTACAATATACCATTAACTCAATTACAAACTAATAAGGATTTATTTGTTTATTTATTGTTGCAAACCTAAGGTTATCAGGCCTCTTCTTTCGTTCTATCAATCTAACAATAATTAGTTAATTACATTAAGATACAATGATAATACGACAATAAATAGCACAAGCAGTGACAAGGACAATACACATAAATGTATGCAAAATGAGGAAAAGAGTGTAAATGAATGTTCTAACAAAACATGAACAAAAATCAACGATGGATAATTATAATAGCAGTTGTTGCTAGTACCTGTCGTTTAATTCCGGAACGTGTGTGCCTCCTGACAGATTTCGGTTACCAAGGAGAAATTTCAATTACGCAAATTTATCTATAGAGGCTAGAGGGACAGATGTTAGTCCATAGTTTATAGTGCCATTGACAGAAAAAAAGTATTACTTGGACGTGAAACGATCGATAATCTTGTCCAGAGAGCTCTTTTTCAGATATGGAGTCCTTTAACGCGCCGAAGTCTACGACACGAAACCTATGACATAAAGTCCCTCACAGTGTACACATAATAGCGCTTGGATTTTTACGTTATAACTCGACCCCGGCCGGGTTTGAACATGTGATCCTTGGATTCAAAGGAGAGTACGCTACCCCTGGACTACTGAAGCCGACTATGTACACATAAAATGATATGTAAATAATGAAAGAGATTTTAAATAAATGTGCTGGTAAAACATAAAAAAGTTTAAAAACTATTATGGAGGTAATTGGTAAATGAATGATTACATTAATGGGATGGGATTATTGTTGCAGTAAAATGCAAAAATTAATTTATGTATTGGAACATACGGAATATAAGTCTAAAGTAGTCTATTGTTTTTAATCAAATTAAAAATTGTCTTATGAAAATGCTCCTATTGGCAGTCTCTTACATCCTGGCGGGCAGTATTTAGTGTGAAATTTGATAAGGAAAGTTATATTTGCTGCAATGTTATGATAATGCGTTCCGTGTTTTAAGGTTAAGAGAGGCAGACAAATTTTGAAAATGAGAAGACACAAGATGGAGACGTATTTAGGAAACTAGTGTAAGACAATCGAGTGGAGCCGAGGAAGTGTGTGATATGGTCGAGCACGTCCACATCGCAGATGTTATGAACACGCTGTAGCTGTGGATTAGATTACGGCTTACTGCAAATAAGAAAAGCAAACTAAAGCAGTGAGCAAAGAGTAAAACTAAGGGCAACTTTTCACAACAGCCTGAAAATGAAAAATAAATTATGTGGCATACGAATTTTATAGTAAAAATGAAGTTTCTACCGTGTTCCTTTATTTCATCTTTCTTTGCCTATTCATTGCTGTTTAGTTTATGTTAATTAACAAGCTCTCTTTCCCGTTTTTGTAGAATTCCTGCACTCTGCTGTTCGTTAAACGCTTTGTAGTTCCTTCTATTTGCCAGGAATTGTTAGGTAGCCATACGATAATTAAATTGAATTATTCACCTATGACATTACCATCGAGGAACTAGAAGCGAGATAAAACTGGTCCCTGAGATCTTAACTGCCAAAAGACATGGTTAAGAGCTTGGTATCAGGTTCTGCGTGCAAAGAACGCACCGGAAATGAAAACACTGCAGCTGTAACACATCAGAACAACAAAGGCTACTGCCGCTAGGGCAAAGGTTTATTCTCAGCACGCGGCTAGACACTGTGTCTGAAAATAGCTTACTGTTTTCTTTATGGCGGGAGTGACGGGACCTAATGGCATCGGGGGTGTGATTGCTGCTTGTGGGCTGCCAAAACTAACCCTTAACATCATGCGACACCCATAAAGGTGAGAAATTAAAGACAGGTCAAAAGGAACTACCAAAATATAAGTAAAAAAAAATAATAGGACCGAAAAAAGAAGAAAAAAAAACGAAAAGATTGAACGATGAAAAAAGAAAAATAAATAAAGAATACAGGGAGGAAGAATTGCGAGGAAAGAGAAAAAAGGAGAAAATGTATGAAGGGAATAAAGAAATGTCTTAAATGAAAATGTAAGTACATAAATGAAACCATACATTAAGGAAGAAAGCAGTAAAGGAGACGATGCACTATAAAGGAAGTAAATAAAAGTGATAAAGTTAAAAAGTATACTACCTATAATAATAAAAATAACGTAATCATATTTTAAAATGGAGTCAACACAAAACTTGAACTTACTATGTCGATAGTTTAACCATTGACTACCCATCCCTCGTCTGAGTACATAAACGTCCGGAGTTGTCCTTTTACAGAGGTTTGAATGCAGCCTACTCGAATATACTTAGAATACATTTATTCAGGATTTTATTTAAGCGTAATAAATTGGCATTTTATACACACAGAATGGGCCAAGAATCGCATGAAAAATACACTACAATGGAATTAACGCTTCATGAAGCTACATGATGATTATTATTTATAAAAAAATGATTTCCATTTCTGTCGATATATTTATGCAGATGGTCGTGGACGCATAGGCATACTTGTTTGCATAATTGTATATTTCAATCGATTTCTTCAAAAACAGTTTGAATGACTTCTTTTAAGTCCTCAAGTGTTGGTGATTTTGTAGTATAGACTATCTTTAATGTAGCCCCAAAAGAAAAAAAAAATGCATTGGTGTAAGGTCTGGCGATCTACTGGTTACATTAACTTTCAGATACGAACAAAAACCGGGTAATTTAAATCACTGGGAAGATCACAATCAAATTTATCAATGTTTGTCCGTAACTGGTAGTGACTTTTGGCCTAGGCTGTATTTAAAGTAGTTTTGAAGATGGTGTGGTCGGGGCGCCTTCACACTGGAGTTGCTACGCAAGGGCAGATGTAATCCCAACGATACAAATGACAATCATATTATTTCGGGGGTTGTTTGCTTTATCTCTATGTGTCTTTCTCATGGACTGAAGAGAGTTTTCACAGAAGAAGAAATAAATATCACAAAATACCATTATCTTATTATATATATATGAGAGAACGGACACTTTGCAATCACAATTCGAATCACTAACATCTGGAAAGTAATAAGAATAAGTAAACATGATGGAAAATAATAGCTATCGACTTTAGCTCCCGTTCTCAGAATTGAGATTTAAGCCGTATTTCCACATTTGTGATATGCGACGGTAGCCGTTTATTATTTGCAAATATTACCGTGTTCTGCATCAAATGCAAGCGAGAAGTTTTTATGTGCATGAAATAGTCAGTAAGAGTGAGATAGCTAAGAGAATACCGGGACATGGGCAATTGGCACATGTTTTGTTCGGGCAACGCGTGGCATTTTATACTGTATCTTTGTCCCGCGATAACTTACAAGTTTAAAATCTCTAACCCCGAATAGCTCTCTCCTAGCTATATTACATCATGATCATTAAAAAATCACTTTCCCTTTTCTCTGGTCATATGTCATATTTGTACAATTTTTCTTATCGAGGTAATTTCTAACAGTTACAAAAGATATCTATAGAACAGTCATATGAAGCCGGAAAGTAAATAGTTTTCCGTAGAGTTTATTTCTATGCGAAACAATAGAAGGTTGCATTTTCACGATTTTCCTTCAACGAGAGAGGCGTTATAATACGCATTCTATTTATTTAATTAGGTGTTTCTTAGTATATTGTAAAAGAACATACGGCCCCAGGATCCGCGCGATATGGATCAGTTATATTTGTAACAAACATATTCTCTACACTAATTTAAAACGCATGCGCCAAGTGCGCCCTTTTATTTTAAATGGTTTAATATTGGTATTAAACATAAATATCATAGTGACGGCTTATTTAATGCTCTTTAAAGTTTAATATACACATCATTTAAAGTCGGTCCTGGTGGCGTAGTGGTTACCATAAACCCTCATAAACCGAAGATCGCGGGTTCGAGCCCGGCCAGGACCGATGGATTTTTTTCGGGCGTAAAAACTCCTAAGTATGGCTTCCTTCGGAAGGAAAGTAAAGCCGTGGGTCCCGTGTCGTACATTTACGGCACGAAAAAGAACCTCAAGCCTGAAAGAGAGGCCTCTGAGCAAAATTTGTCGGCCGTTTCACACCCTGAGTTGAATGGGACGCTGATGACCTGAGATATTAAAGAGCGTCCGTAAATAAAAAAAAATTTAAAAATCATTTAAATACCCTAAACATATTATGTGATATTTATTTTTGACTAATATGGAGGTGATATTATCGCCAGGTGTGATATTAAAAATTAGACAAATATGCTATGTTTAAAAATCTGGTTCTGCTGGGAATTTGGAATGTCGAAATGACGAAGTTAAGAATTTGTAAAGTGTATGTTACTTATGTTTATAAAGCATGTGTAGGACTAATAACTGCAAATACGAAAATGTTAATTTGCCTTAACTATCAATAAAAGTTATGTATCGATGGTGCTTAAAATAAAATAATTTCGAAATAATAATTTAATAATAGTAGTGTAGCTATATTACTTGCATCTGGGCACATTACCTGCACATGTAAAAGGTTTTACTTAAGAGATGGTTACATTTCTTCAGCACTTTCTAGAGATATGACACTTTATGACTGCAAAGTCATTTTAAACATTAATTCAGCTGTAACGATTAAACTTAGGGTGGCCATTTTGCCTTAATTGACCTCATATACAAATTCTACACGTGTACGATAATAACACTTAATTAATATATAATAAATCAAAATATTTACGGATTAACAAGAGGAGAGTCTGCTAAATATGTTTCAGTTACCATACAAGGTACGTTTCTTGACTAGGATTTGAAATAAAGGCAGATAGAAAAAATTCAAGGTCATGACCGATACTTGAACCATGGATACTTAGCTTATCATGCCGATAATCTAACCACTGAATTACCGTGCCATCTCCGACAGGAGCGAGGTGTTTGCAATTGTGGCCGGTTGTTGATTTGGTTTATTTATGGACGCTCCTTAACATCTCTTAGATCAACAGCATCCCATTCAATTCAGGGAGTGAAACAATCGATAAATTTTGCTCAGAGGCCTCTTCTTTCAGGCTTGAGGTTCTTTTTCGTGCCGCATATCTACGACACAGGGCCCACGGCTTTACTTCCCTTCCGAATGAAGCCATACTGAAATTTTTACGCCCGAAAAAATCCATCGATCCTGGCCGGGGTTGAACCCGCGACCTTAGATTTAGGAGGCAAGTATGGCTACCACTACAACACCAGGACCCAAAATTGTGGCCGGACAAATACAAGAAAGAGCAAACAAAAGAAATGGTAGTGAAAGGGAAGGAATAACAAGAGAATATATCTCAAAGAGAAAAAATAAAAAACGAAGAAGTAACAGGAAAAAGCAACGGCATGCATGAAAAGAGTACCTAAAAGAAAAGAGTTAAAGAGGAAAAAATATATTGTTGGTGAACTAAAGTGAGGAAGGGGACACAAAGGGGCTGTGGTAAGAATCAATAAAAAGCATCTAGTGAAAACATTTAAAAAACGCAGAAGAATAAAAGAGAAAAAAATTAGCAGTTCTTATTATTTGCAAATGGAGAATTTTTAGCACGGTGTTATTTCATAATGAGAAACGAAATGCTGCGTATGTTAAGCTTCACTGGACATCGTGTTTACATGCCGCCGATGTAATCCATTTGTGTAATCAACATTCAATCGCCCCTTTGAACTTCCGCGTCCTCCTGAGGCCATCAAATTACAAACAGCTCCGGTGTCGGTAACATAAACCGTCTTACACAGTTGCGCAAACAAGTTGCCATCCTGGCCACGCTTCAATCGAATTAGCACTCGGCACACGCTGCTGTAAAGTTTTCAAAATCCATTACCGAAATGCGTGTGAAATTCCGTTTGCAGCCCTAGCCAGAATCGCATTACAGCCCTGACTTATTAAACGTCCCGAAGAGCGGAAATCCTAAATGAAGTGTTCGGGAAACAGATTTATTTTTACCTCCCTGTGCCAAGTATTTTTTTGCTCTCCTGCATGCTCACTTCCTCCTCGGCTGTGTGGCGCGCAGGAAGCTACGGATGTGTAGATACAGTACGCAGCAATCCAAGAGCCAGTATATTCATGCCAAATCTTAGCTGAAAGATTTCATTTGTACCGTGTTTGCAGCAACAGGTACACAAGAAAGATAAATACATATAATTTTTAGAGAGCAACATTTTATTCTTAAAGAAATACAGAGCATTATGCACCTGCAGCACCAGAAACCTAAATATATATTTCACCAGTTTAATTCTATTTGATAATAGGTGATACCAAAACAAAATAAAGGAGAAGAATTTAAGAAATGTTTTTATAAATCCTCATATCAGACAAAAATCTACTAATTCAATAATTTCTTACTGGAGTGTGATACATTTTCTAAATAATGCATGCTAATGCATTCTAAACCCAAGATCGCGGGTTCAAACCCGGTCAGGATCGATGGAATTTTTCGGAGGTAAACATCCTAAGAATGGTTTCCTTCGGAAGGGAATGAGTGAATGAAGTTTAACGCCCGTTTTTACTACAGAGGTACTACAGGCGGTGGACACTTGTGATGAATGAAATGAAATGAAATATTGGGAAAGGATTTTATGGAAGGAATCGTTCCAGGCCTAAGTTTAGGGTACCTCCCCGGCATTTGCCATTTATGAGGACTGGGGAAAACCTGGAAAAAACCACAGTCAGGAAGGACGGTCCTGGCGGTATTCGAACCCAGACCTCCCGCTCACGAATCCGAGACTTAACGACCTCGGCCACCCGTGGCGGTATTCTTCGGAAGGGAAGCAAAGCCGTGGGTTCCGTGTCGTACATTTACGGCACAACACGATAAAGAACCTCATGCCTGAAAAAAGAGGCCTCTGAGCAAAATTTGTCGGCCGTTTCACGCCCTGAACAGAATGGGACGCTGATGACCTGAGCTGTTAAAGAGCGTTCGTAAATAAAACAAATAAAAAAACAGCAAAATTTCTTACATTGTACTTAGTTTTTATTCACATTTAGTTTTAGAGCTCTGGGGAAAAAAAAATAGATTTCACAAATACTCTTACTCATTTTTGTTTTATCTACAATAACAAGATCAAAATCTTAAACAGTAAGGTGATTTGAGTTACGGGCCGCCTGAGCGTGTCAACTTAGTCAGGAAAAGCTACCGCTGCAACCGGAAAAACGGAGATAGAGTCACCGCATGTAAAATTTGGTATTTACATTTTTATTGAAAGTATAAAATTCGATTTATGATGATTTCGCGAGTCTGCAGCCGAGTAATATTGAAGTATTAGACTCGTGAAGTCATTATAAATAACCAACACCGAGAAAGGTTTAAATATTACATTATAAAAGTGTATTTATTTAAAACTGACAATGGCAAGCACTAACCTGTGTTATAAAAGATTTTTAAAATGATGCCCCTAAATGTGCGGCATCTGCGTATGAAATTTTTGTATTCCATATACATTTTCTTCTGTAAAAACAGGGCGGTTCGGAATCCTTCCTTGTCATTTTGAAAGACTGTCTCATAGCTTTTTAATCTCACTGTGATTACCAGATTTTTTTTTAAATGATGTATCACTTCTCTGCAAGAATCCTTTTTACATCGTATATAAAAACCCATTCCTCAAGACTTTATCAAACGTGGTGGCATAACAAAGAAGAGCATTTAGTAATTCATGAGCGCACAATCATACGTTGACAAAGCCTCCCTCAAACAAACTACTACCTACACATGCAGTATACGTATTGGCGATTTGCTTCTTCCAGTACGCAGCAGCGCTATGCTGGCCCTTAACTCAGATAACCTCAATGTACCTCAGAGTTTTAAATAATGGCGAAATAGGTATGAAAGTATTTATCATATCCATCATGAATAACTTCAAGCGCTGGATTAATTGAAATTGAAATTCCAAAATTTCAAAAATTATCTCGCTATTTCTCATTTGGTCTTCCAACACTCCTGTAGTCGCGTAGTTTGTGATGCTGCAGTTTATAACGAATACGACATAGTTCCGTTCTTCACAGGTGAGAAGGCCACATTTACTTATAGGTAGTTATCTACGAGTATTATGTTTAAAACTTTAGGTGTACAATTCCATTTTCTTTTTAATCATATACAGTATATCCTGTCAAGCTCTGAATAATTTTATTTCTACTTTGTCTAGTTGTTTTTATGAATTGCAGTTAATATCAAAATTTTACAGGTACATTACCATAGAACTGTACAATTTCAACAGTGTTTATTAACTTTTTAAAAGGAGTGCGTTTAGCGATACCCAAATTTAGTTAATGTTCATACAATTATCATTTAAAGGAAAATACTGTTGTTTAAATAATTAATCTTAGCAATGTGCTCCAGAAGCTTGTCCCTATTGTAATTTTAGATCTTAAGTACCAATTTACCATAAGACCGAAGACTTTTGTCTTTTGTGTAGAAGTTTTCAAGTTCTACTCCACAATAATGCTAGTAAGACTTTAAGGTTTTCAATAAAAATATTCTTCGGTATTAGCTAAAATCACTTGATCGTCTTCAAAAAAAACCGCTCGTTTTTAGTTGATTTTAATCAGATCATTTTGTCAAAATATCTATTAAACAAAACTGTCGACTTTGGAATCTCTTTTAAGCTCTTCGGTTATTGTCTATAGTTTTTGGTAATTTCGTATACTACAGAACTTTTATTTTAAATTTTCCAAATATAAATAGCTTCCTATTTATTTAAACAAAAAAACACGTCAATTTAGATACTAGGGGAGAAGTTTTAAAAGCAATGTTAATCGAAGTTTAGGTCTCTCATTTTCAACCCCTGCCATACTTTGAAAAATTTTACTTTCCAGTTTTTTAAATGAAACGATGAGACAATGAATTTCGGATCCTTAGCTTCTAATGTTACCTGGTATTCTATGCGAAAACAGCGGAACAAACCTTACCCAGGCTAGTCTTGGCCGGATCCCGACAACTGACACTGTCTTAGGTGATGTTTAAACTTTAAAGAGGAGAAAGAATTGTTATTACATATTTTCTTATTTATCTGTTGTATTGTCGTGCTTGGCTACTTAGACTGTTAATTCCTCCAAATTCAAATAACAAAAACAACAGTTCATGTCGCCAGGTTAAAGTAAAAAAGTTAGTGACTGTGGGCAAGATATAAACTCTAAAATTTAATCATTGGTTTTAAACTTTCACTCAATGCTTTCTATTTATTTTAAAAGTATGTTAATGCAAGCTTTTTAAATAAAAGATTTGTGTGTATGTATAATAGTATACATATTTGGAATCAGGGTCAGATAGGAAAAACTTGGGGAGACTCGTGGTAATGGTCGGACAGGTTTTTTTTTTTTTTTTTGAGTAGTGTTTAACGCCCGTTTTTATTACTGAGGCACCACAGGCGATGGACACTTATGATACATGAGATGAAATGATGTTTTGGGAAAGGATTTTATTTTAAGGAAGGAAGTGTTCCAGGCCTAAGTTTAGGGTACCTGCCCGGCATTTGCCATTTATGAGGACTGAGGAAAACCTGAAAAAAAAAAAACAGTCAGAGAGAACGGTCCTGGTGGGATTCGAACCAGACCTCTCGCTAATGAGTCCGCGTCTTAACGACCTCAGCCACCCGTGGCGGTCGGTCGGACAAGTGCGATAGCTCAGAAGGTAAGAACATTAGCATGGTAAACTGAAGTTTCGTAGTTCCCCAGCCCTGACCTCGAATTTGCCCTATCTGACTCATTCCAAAACTTAAGTCTAACTAACGTTTTGTTTGTTTCATGTATATTTTAATTACTACAAGTTTTGGAACTCCCTTGCTTTACATTATTTCCCAGATGTTCTCTTCTTACTGTATCAAATGCATTTTTAAATCAATAAGCCACATGTTGTTGGAATATATGGTTTTATGTTACCTGTTAAAAGTGATAAATGCCCAACTTTTCGTTAAATTTCTCCGCGTCACGTTCACTAATAGGTAACATAACACAACTAAATGTGTTTTGTAAAAGTCTACAAAAATTCAGACAGTAATGGGAAACACACAATTGTCGCTTCGTTAAATTCTGCATGCAACAACCAGCTAGCTTAAACATACACACTGCTTTCCGAAATAAAAACTGTTATTCCCCTACTCATCCATTTTTTTTCAGGTGCCCATAAAATGTATGCACAGTTAGTATAGAAAGTTCACTAGCCAGGTACATAAAGAGCATGTGCATCGATCCGTTTAAATGAAAAATTCAACTGCGGTTTATGCGAGAAACACTGAAATTGAGACCGCGACACAAATAAAGCGTGTACCGCACCCTTATTTGCTAGTAGTTAGTTTACAAGCAATAACACATCTACAGCAGATACTATTTATGTTGAGAAACCTGCAATCTCTCTGAATCGGTATAAATCAGTCTTTAAACACCAACTTGAACACAATATATACCTAATGGAAAATGATGACCTTTCATAATGACGAAAAGGAATGTAAAAAATAAGAAATAAATTATGTTTTACATTATTTACCGTGTGTTACACTCTAAAAATGTAAAAAGGTATATGTATATGTAATTTAAAACAATGTTGGTGCCATTTATTACTGAAACAGTAAAATAAATTGCGATATTATATAAACATTTATTTTGTAGTAATATAAAAATACTATTACATCAGTAATGTAATAGTATTATTTCCCACAGTTGGAGGTTTATTGTTCTTTATTGTCTTAATATTATACACAAGTATTACCTGAAAACGAGTTTCTAATTACATTTGTTCCAGAAATAATTAAAAATTAACTTCTATTAAATACATTCTAAAAATTAATTCGATTTACAAACAGGATATTTAGATCAGGTTTGTCTCAAAACTTCATTTTTGTTATATGCCCTTATCAATAAAGTGGTCAGTGCCTACAAATCTGCAGGTCGAATCTCATAAGTCCAATTGCCTGGGTAAGTTTTTTCTCGAGACTTTCCCTTGCCGAAAAAAATAAATGCTAGGTAAGTGTTGTGGACTGCGGCCTCATTTATGTACTATGTAATCAAACATTCATTCATCGACTCTTTAGATCAGGGGCAAGCAAAATATTAATAAATCAAAATGTGCAGGTTATTTCCAATTAGGTCTGTGTTGTTACCTAAAACATGAATATTACCGCAGTTAATGGAACAGATTTAAAACTTTTAATTTGCGCCATAAAAATATAACATTTCATAAAAATTAGACAACTACGATTATATGGACACATGCACAGAATAACGTGGCAAATTTCCTAGGGTAATTGGGTATACCACGACACCGAGACAGTAGAGAAGAGGGTCAAAAGTGTTTGTAGAGAGGGAATATCAAGAATAATGATAGAAAAATGACTACAAAGAATCTGGGCGAATGTAGAATAATGAAAAATGGCATAGAAATGTGAAAAAGTGTAGAATAATCTCCAAAATGACGTTAAATCTGCTAAATAATATGCAAAAATAAATAAACAAGTCAATACAACACGCATCAGTTATCTGGACTTAGGTAATTGCAATAGCATGAATATGAATACAAACTGCAAAGGAAAGGAATATACACGATGCATTCTTTAAGTGCGATTTGACTGCTGGGTGGATGTCCTTAAAACTATCAGTACTGTATATAAAACCCTTTGAAAGTTATCATTTTTGTTGTTATATCAGATTTCATGTATCTCTGCCATAATAATTATTATAACATTTAAACTATGTTATACAGCTAACATGTCCCAGTTAAAGATTAATCTAACTTTTATATAGCAAAATATTTATATATATTTATTCGGATATTTTCATTATCTACATTATTCGTGGGCCCAGTTTGTTCAGACAATGACGTTCAACTGTATGCTTAATATAAGGACTTACTAAAGGAGCATTTGGAGAGGTAAGCAAATGTTTATATGATAGCAAAACTACAGCTGGTGGGGCTGAAATTTGACATTATATATCACGTTTTGCAAAACAAATACGAGGAATGGTTGAAAATCCATAATTGACCTCTATTTCTCTCTGCTGATATTATGCATGGCAACACTGTACTTAGGTTTTGTGAAGATCCACGATTCAACCTGCTATTGGAAAGGCATGGCCTTCAGTATTTGGCAACAGTGAACGGAAGCACCCCCTATGGAAGACGTTTCTGTGAAAACACGGCAGAGCTGTGCGACTGGATTTTGTGCTAAACTTAGAAATAGACGTAACGCAACACTTGAGATGTTAGGGAAAGTACATGGCGGTGTAATAATTAGCCGTGATATAGTATTTCAGTGATAGAGGCATTTCAAAAACGTTAACATGCGAGTGATGGGGCAGATTATCCAATGCGGTTTCGAATATCAACATTGCCAAGGCTGCGGAGCTGTGGATAATGGCCGAGAGTTAACATTACGGAAACTTTCTGATTCTTAACATCTCCTTTACCACATTGTGACTGAGGCAGCGTCGTGTGTGCGCCATGTTGGCACCCAGAAATTTCATGAGGTGCAAATGCAAAGAGAGTTCCTATTTGTGCGAATACTGTTTACATTAAGAAATTACGGATCTCTTAACCTTAATTGTGATTTATCATGAATTCTCAATTTCTCATTTCATCTCATAAATCATCAGTGTCCACCGTCTTTGATGGTCAGTAAAGGCGGGCGTTAAATACCATTAAAAATATTTGTTAAAAGTTAGAGGTGTTTATTATATGCAAGAGGGTTGAGGGTGGTCCAATAAATCATAATATTTTTATACAAAATTTGTCGTGTTAAAATTTAACTTTACAATATTTTGTTAGCTTAATGCGTAATATACATGTGACACCAGTTTGATTGTCACTTACGATTTCCAATTGTGAGAGGTGTGTAAATTGATACAAATTCAGTTCTGCAAGTAAAACGGGAGTTGACCCGTGAGAAATAATTTTGCTTTCATCTTCAGCTGAGGCCTACGCAGAGTTAGAGGAGGCCTATGGAGAGTTTGTGCTCTATAGCACAGTTCGAAGGTGGTTCTACATGTTTAAAGAGGGAACACAATAAAGTTGGACCCGATCACCTGTTTATGCTCTAATGCAGAATACATTTAACACCGCTGCTTCAAGCGAGAGAGTATCGTCGAATAACTTTGTGATCACTTTTAAAAATTCTGAAACTATCACTGAATGGCACTGGGTAACTGATGAGACGTGTTTGTGCACTGCTGATTTTCGAACAAAAGAATGTTGGCGTGCACATTTACATGGAGTTAAGTTACAGGAAGAGGAGTTTCTTTCAAAAGTAATCATTGCCATATCATTTCCATCCTGAGGGCAAACAGCAAAGCTCTATGTGGAAATCTCCATAGTCACCAATGCTTAAAAAAGCAAAAAGGGTTGCTTCGCTAAGAAAGTTATGGTGATCTCATTTTTCGACATTCAAGGAATGGTTTACCAGCATGTCGCACCTGCATACCTGTAACTGTGCAATACTACAGAGATATCCTGCTATAGGAAACAATCTGGACGTTGCACCAAGAGCACACATGTTGCTGCTAAATGTCTCACAAAAATCAATGTGAAACGTGTCCCTCGACATTCTTATAGTATATGACTTTTTCCTTTTCCTAAAATTGAAGAAGCACCTTCGTGGGAGGCATTTTGCATCATCAGAAGCAAAAAAGTCCCATAAAATGGTTTCCTGGCATGTCTTTGAAGACTAGAATAGGCGCATTGCATCCAACGGGGACTACTTTGAGAATTATCATTAAAATTATAATGAACAGTAAAGGTGTTGTCAAAAAATAGAATCATTATTTATTAAACATCCCTACTTTACATAAAATGTATTAAAATGATTAAAAGTTGTTTATCATATTAATGACATCAAAACGAATTCAAAACTTCAAAATGCTACATCATTTTATTTAACCACAGTTAATTTCAACTTTCTTTTTAATTAAATACGCAAACGAACACGCCAGGCTCGCTATTAAAAATTGTCAGCAACTACAATTCAGAGCAGTAAGAGAGCTTCGGGAGAAATGTGTTGAAGCCACTTCATGCGAAATAAATGGGCTTACCATTCCGGCCGTAAGGAAGAACCACGATGTGCCGCATCATCTCGGGTTATTCCTCTTCAGGACAAAATAAAACATACGGTCGGGGTTTTAAGAAAAACACAGCTTGGGGAATCTCGTCCGATAACCCCTTCTGAATAGTCATGAGCTCGGACCCCTCTCAACACAAAGCTATGAGAGAATTTTAAATAACAGCATCAATTTTTTACCTTCTGCACTCCACTCCTCCCTTTTTAACCTTTTTGTGTCTACTTCTCTTTTTCCTTTTCATTCTGCACTACCAAATGGCCCCATGAAGAATAAAGTTAGCAGCTTTTCCTCGCTTTTTCAAAAAATTCATAAAGCACAGGTACTGGGTGACCTTTCGACGTTCTACCTAAACGCGAGTAACTTTTTGTTTTTTTAATGTACTTTACATCGCACTGCGCCAGTATGGAATCTCTTGCGACGATACATTGAACCGCTATGCAGTATTCACTTCTGATAAATACGTAAGGAAAACAGGTCGACATATTAAGTTACGTCATCATCTGCTTCATGCTTTAGTACTGATCTTTCCACTGATTTCGGGATATATCTGGATTTGTTTTTCCTCTAGGTATAACATTAAAATATAATATGGAATGATCTGTGGAGCCATGTGTTTGTTGTGCTTTAGCCAGTTATGTGTGTATAAATTATATAATATATAATAGTTTAAACGCTGTTAATTTGTTTTTTTATAGTTTCACTTTTTATTTTGTCTTCTCTAAGCACTCTTTTGATGATATTTGAAAGTTTATCTCTTGAGCCTGAATTCTACTTTTATTCTTTTTTGTTAAAGTTCAAAATTCCCTAGAGACTTTTAATAAAATTTCTATTCTAATCTTTATTAACACCCCTCTTCTAGTATAACCGCCACGGGTGGTCGAGGTCGTTAAGGCGCGGACTGGTGAGCGGGGGTTCTGGGGTTCGAATTCCGCCAGGACTGTCTTCCCTGACTGAGGTTTTTTCCAGGTTTTCTCAGTCCTCATAAATGGCAAATGCCGGGGAGGTACCCTAAACTTAGGCTGGAACATTTCCTTCCTTAAAAATTACTCCCTTCCCAATATATCATTTCATCTTGTATATCATGTGTCCATCGCCTGTGGGGCCTCTGTAGCAAAAACGGGCGTTAAACACCATTCATTCATTCTTCTTCTTCTAATAGTGTCATACAATTGATTAAATTTTTGCAGTTTATATTCAACATCTATTTCATTGATATATATATATATATATATAACTATCAATTTTGATATTATCGGCGATTTTCCTTTAGACCCAATAACTATGGGATTATCTGTAGATATAGTAAAATTATAATTTTAATAATATTGTTTAATTCATGTGGAGTTTTCTGTAAAATTTTTTACTGTCAGAAATTAAACTTCATCATCCGTGATCATACTAACTGTTTTTACAAAGTCCTTAATGCTAAAGCTATCTTAAATTGTATCAATTATTTTTCCACGTTCTTACAAAATAAATATTTAAAATGAGCGGTGTTGGGTTATACCCTTAAATGTATATTAGAAGAGAGTATTTTTCTGTGTTAGTTTTTATATTTATTCTGCTTCCTTCATAAACTTCTTTTATACCCCTCACTCGATGCTTTGATGCACAACATTCCATCAAATGTCTCTATATACATTGTGACACACCTTTTCATAATCAATAAATAATGTAGTCCTCCATCATACTCTCTATGTGATTCAATAAGTTTTAAAATGAACACATTGTTATTACTTTATTATTATTATTATTATTATTATTATTATTATTATTATTATTATTATTAAGAGACATTGGAAATAAAATTTCAAAGTTCCACATTTTTGCAAGCATTTTTATGAAAAGTTTACTGTGATTGCATTGCAATTAAATTAATAGGTATACCAAATTTCATTCCAATTGAATAAAAACTTTGTTAACTATAAATTATATCCTAAACTTTATTTTATAAATATGTCGTATAATCGAAATGTCTCATGCGTTTCACGAGTTAAAAAAATTGGTTGGCATTTTTACAATTGAAACTTTGAACCATGTACAAAAAGTGTCCCAAGAGATATTTTAATTAAATCTGATGAGTGAACAGGAATAACTTTTTAACCTATAAAAACTGTAGCTTTAAAATTGATCTTTTTCCATTTATTTTTGAAATTATTATTGGTTTTAGCCATGTATTTGGTCCCATGTATATTACAATGGATATTTCTACACATTCTGGGAAATTTTAATTGAATTTTAACAAAAACTGAGATGTGTGGGACATTTTGAATGTATGAAAATGAGGTTAAAAAAAAAGGGGTTGTGATCCTAGAAAACAGTGAACTGTGCGGTGTACATATCAGAACCCTCCTGATTTATAGCCCGGTGTATTTGTACTTCCCTTTTTTGTCTTTTTGTGCTGTTGTGCTACTTCTGCCACCTGCAAGCCCTTTTTGCTTGTGGTAGCTGACCTGTTCTTATAGAGTCGAGTCGTATCCCGGTCTTATGGATCTTTGAAGCATCTGCCGAACATTCCTAACTCTTTACCACAGCTCCTGAGAAGAACAGCCATATTAAAAGCAGAAACACGTTTAATGTCCCAATTTCTAGCCGCTTCTTAGAAATAAACTTTTCTTTGGGACAGTTTCCCTTCACGAGTACATCATGCCAGTTGTTCAAGTGTCTCTGGTAGATGAGAGAATTGTCCTAATTAATGTGAATAGACATCTTGCAATGACTCTGCGCGGTCACATCAACAGCTTGGCAGATGTTTTTGGACTGCCAGTTTGAATAGCTGGTTAGTCTTTTTACAGTTTCTAGCTTCAGCTTACCACGGCCACGAACACCCAACTAGTGGTAGTAGTGTCTTTCCTAACCTGAGAAAAGCTGTAGTCACCATCTTTGCTACATGATTGACACATTCTTTCTTCATTATTTCTACATCAGAACCATATACCGCCACTTCACTTTAGTGCTGGTGGGTCCTTGCGTCAGACATTTCACACTTTTGTACTGCGGAGGTGTGGCGAGATGCAAAAGGACACGCGAGTTTTTAAATGGCTGTAGAGCCAAAAGGGTGGGGGGACATGCAAATATTGGCTTTCTATGGAGAACCAATGGTTAAAGAACCATTTGCAGCAGCAAAAAAAAAAAAAAAAAAAAAAAAAAAGAAAGAAAGAAAGAAAGAAAGAAAGAAAGAAAAAAAGAAAAAAAGAAAAAAAGAAAGGAAAAAAATTTGATTTTTTTACCGGTCTTTTCTCAAAAAAACTCACTTCTAGTGTCCCTTAAATTACACAAAAATAGAATAAGAATAGCCAGCAACTGAGGAGAGCACTTAAAAGAACAGATTGCAGTAAAACCTCTGTAAATACACTTCAAGAGGAAGATAATCAATGCCTGAGATCAATGATCACAATACCTTACATGTTATAAGTCCGTGCTACTTCTTGTATTTATTTGCGTGTTTTTTCTTTCTTTTATATAATACACAAAAAGTTTCACTTATTTCCTAGTTAGTCATTTAGTATTTTTTGTCCTTTATAAATTGGTACTGTGTTGTAGTTTTTAGTTTGTATGGGATAAAAAAATCCCCATTCAGTTTTGGTAACAAAATATCAAAAAAAAAAAAAAAAAAAAAAAAAAATAGGCATTACGTCTTGAAGTTTTTGGGTGCATCCCTTTCTTCCGGATTGATATATGAGGTTCCCTTCTTCCTTTTCCTTATGCCCCTTTTCTCTTTCCTAATGCCACGGTGACCCATGTAGAAGGTATTTGTAAAGTGTTTTATTGTAAATCGTTTGGCTCACAGTGCACTTTAGTCATTTTCCTAGTCAAGGAATGTACAATGTTCAGGCAAGGCAATTAAATCATGATAATTACGGTACAGTGTTTGTCTTTTATTTTTTTTAACAGAAGATTTAATTGCTTGTACCTGTAATTTTCTTTGTCAATAATTAATTTATTATTAATTGCTAAATGTGGCAAACGGCGCAAGATTATAGATTAACATTTAATCATTTAAAGCACGCATCTAAATGCTTTAATTATGTTAGAAACATCGGAATGGAATGTTACTGTTGTACGTTTATCTCATTTGTATGTTAAAGCTATTCGCTGAGGTTTATTTCCTTAATTCTCT
Organism: Metallyticus violacea; assembly: GCA_030762175.1. NCBI lineage: Eukaryota > Metazoa > Arthropoda > Insecta > Mantodea > Metallyticidae > Metallyticus > Metallyticus violacea. Next base: position 64,745,021 of record CM060835.1, read on the forward strand.
TATCATATTAATTTATTTATGTGTTAGCGCAGCAAAATACATTGCAATATTCATTGTTAGAGTCTGTATGTGATTATTTCCCCTCCCCACCCCCTTCCTCCGTACTAAGAGAGTTACCTCTTCTTGGAGGTTATCTCCCTAAAGCTAAAATTTGCCTCATTTTAAGGGGAAGGTAACTAATTAAATCTTTTACTTGAGACATGATGAAATATACTAGCTGGAATAATTGCCGATTCATTGATCGGTTCCTTTATTTTACCTGCAACATGTTGCGAGCATCATGTTGTGACTTTTCAACAAATCATTAAACGTTTTGTTGAAACAAGTTGGATAACAGAATTCAGACACCTTCTGACAATATTTCAAAAGAAAGTTAATATGATTTCATTATCCATTGCCGGATATACCACGGAATTTTTTCCTGAGTAAGGTGGTTCCCATCATTTGGTTAGCAAATTACACATTTCTTGTTTTCTTGGTGTGGCAACTGCCTAATTTGTATAAAATTACTAGTTTGTATACGTTTTAAAAAGTTCTTAATCAACATTATTCGAAAATGTACAAATATACCGCGTGTTCTATTTCAAATTGCAAATATTGCATCGCTTCCAGTTAAATCGGTCGTAGAAAAAATCGGTAATCATTTTTGAGTTTCCAATATATGTATATTCCAGGAAAATTGAATTCCATGTCAATGAACCACATGATTCAAAATTAACTTAGGTGTTGTGAGACTTTTATTATTATACATTCAAATTAAAAGCTAAATGTTCAGCTTCTTTGTTGAAAATGAGATAGCCTACTCTTATGTAGGTTAACGATGAAGTTACCAAAAACAAACAAAAGCGAATAGTCCCTTTTATAAGTGTCCATAAATCGAAATGTCACCTGAAAATATTTGTCTAAACTGAGCATCCTTTGTTAAATAATTTAGTCAATGAAACTAGTGTTTTAATGAAACGATACTGGTTTAAACGAACAATCCTACAATGCACATTGCATTCTGTGTATGAAAACTACTGTGTTATAAATAGGTGTAGTAGAAATGAATAAACACCATGCCAGAATGACGTACCATAAAATATTTTCTTTAAACTCAAGAAATACCCAAACGGTTTTGTTCGCAGCTCCATTTCTTATACTCTATTTATAGTGTGACAAGCTTACAAACCACTGCCTACTTATATCACTCTTACTCCTTCGGGGCTGTGTGAACAACCATTTGACAACTGCTAACACAAGGTTGCTCCTATAAACTTTATTTCATGTTCTTAACGTCCTTGCCAATAATGTGGTCTTAGACGAAACGCAGTAAGCCGAGAAGCATGAAGTTTGGAAACAAAAGCTTTTCGACCCGCGTCTAAACGGGGAACTTGGGGCGAGCCCACCTGAAGTGTTGCCGCCACATGACCATAAAAAGGCACACACCCTCTCAGCTAGCGTGTCCACCCTAGCTCAGATAAGCTGGGCGGCATGTTGATTAAAAATGGTACAATGGCTGTGCTGTGTAATAAATCTCGTGGCTGTTGCGGTAACGGTCGCCCTTTTAAGTGATACACGCTGAAGTTGTGTAGGGCCTCCGCTTTAAAACAAAACAGTAACGTCGCGGTTTATCGACTAGGAACTCGGTATCGCAACAGTCCGTGATGAACTTCGTATATTTGGGGCAAGTTTCAGCTTGCGTAACCTTGATCCCCTGAGCGATAGATTCCGCTATTAATGCATATCTCATACAGAGAGTATCAGCTAAAACTACCATTGCGAAAGGCACTATTAACGCACTGTTTTCACCGAATTGAAGTTTAAACATGGCCTCATTAATGTAGCCCGTGCCAGCAATTGTTAGATGGTAAAATTCTGGCACAAAGTAGCATTTTTTTCTCAAATGAAACAATGTCTGTTGACTTCAAGAAAAGAAAATAATTTATATAAGAACGTCGACGAATTTTCTTGCATGATTCTAGGCCAAATAGTTTACTTGATATAGTCATATGTACGGCTTGTATTTGCAGACCCTTTTTAATTGTTGTTGTTATTATTATTATTATTATTATTATTACTATTATTATTATTATTATTATTATTATTATTATTATTAGGTTAAAATTAATACCTTCTGCCAACTCTTATTCAAAAACAATACATGTCAATTTGCACTTTGACTACAATGTAGGTAAATTTTCAATAGTATGTTGTAGTTTATTCTGAAACTGTATTCTTCTTACATTCTCCATTTTCCCATTTTCAGCATTAGTAAACAAGACATTTTTCTCGCACATCCAGCGCGTCCAACTTCTATGACATACAAATCACGATCTTTTGACAGGGATGTCTCATGTGCTCCATGTAAAGGAAGGTCGCGGTAGGCAGGAATATGCGGTGTATTTCCAGCCGGTTTCAATTACGCTTAAAAATGTCATGTGACTAAGGCTCGGAATTTTATAATCTGTGACATAAAAATAAAAGATTAAGATAGTCTATTGTGTTCCTTAAGGATAAAAACCTCCTAACAAGTAGGGAAAGCTTGCTTTGTCCTAACGTAATGAGCTATTACACGCTAGTTGTTCGTATGCTGTTTAAGACACTCTCACCGATTTGTTCTTTGGTTACTATATTTCTCACTGCACTAGTTGCTTCTCGAGAGATCTCATTTTTCTCTTTCTCTTGCTACTCTTGATCGATCTGGACCTGCATGTTCTTTGAAGAGGTCTGTCCATCTTCTTCCTGTGTCCTTTTTCATATTTGGGGTCCCAGACGGAGATCTTGTTGGTCCATCTATTGTTCTGCATTCTTGCGATGTGACCGCCCCATTGCCATTTGCTGTTGGTAGCTATTTGTGCAACTGTTGTCTGAGATAACTGGTTTATTAATACTATAGGTAATTTGTCCTTCAAAGCTATTCCCAGGATTTTGCGTTGCATTTTTCTTTGGCATATGGCAGGGTATACACAGGTTTCAATACTCATTTTCTTAGTTAGGGTTTGGTCTAACAATATAAACTTCAGGGCCCAAAAGGCTTTCCAGATTAATAAGATCTGTCCGTGTGCTTCATTTTCCATTTTATCATGGAAGGAAATCTGTTGTCCTAGGTAAGTATATTCGCTCACATATGTGAGGACTGTTCCATTTATTTTTATCGGGGTTTGAAGTCCGTTTAAAATTAACTCTGTCTTCAATTCGTTTAGTGACAGCCCTGCATTTTTGCTATGCTATTTGTTCCAGCATAGTTTGTAGTGTTTTCGGCGTTTTGGCGAATAAGATCCATAGTCGGTAAATCTTAGATTTGTTGGTGTACTGCCGTTTGTGTCGATTCCGAATTTATTATGCCAATTCATTTGCCTGAATATAAGCCCCATTACACAAGTGAAGAGTTTGGGAGAGATTGGATCCCTTGAGGAATTTTTCTTTCTAGTCGGAATGGTTGTCCTTCGTCTTCTATTTTTTCTTTCACGAACCTTTGACCATAGATTTTGTGTAGGATACGAATGTACTTTGTCTCTATTCCTTGAGCTGCCAGGGCGTGTAATATGCTTGTACGAGTTCGATTGAGTGTAAGGCCTTGTTATAGTCAATAAAGGCGATATATAGTGTTAGCTGGAATTCCTCTGCTTTTTCCATCAGCTGGTTTATAGTTTGGAGATGATCTATTGTGAAGAATCTTGTACGGAAACTCGCTTGTACTGGTGCCTGATTTTCATCCAGATTCTTGGTTATTCTTCTAGTTAAGATGTTTACAAACAGTTTGTATATATTTGACATCAGGGTTATAGGTTTGTAGTTGCCTACATCATCTCTAATGACTTTTTTGTGCAGAAGAACAATTGTGCTGGTTTTTTGTTGTTTAGGTATGTCTTCTGTTTCCAGAATTGCATTTAACATTTTGGTGATTTTGGGTGTTAGCTGGTTTTCTGCATACTTTAGCAATTCGTTTTGTATTCCATCTTGCCGTTCTTGAGCTCGTTAATGGCAGTTCAAACTTTGCTGTGCAGGAAAGGCTGTGATTAGGATATTAAATACTGTGTTCCTCCGCTGAGTTGGGATGGAGCTTGAATACAGTGTTTGTAGTAGTCTGTAACTGAATTGATTATGTCTTTTCTCGATATTATGGTTTTTCCCTCTGGACTCTTTGTTCCAAGTATCCATTTATTTCCTTTGTTCAAATTGCCCCATGCTTTCTTGATTGATTTTTATGATTCCATAATTAGTTTCGTAAGTTTTGTGCGGTTACTGTTGATAAACTTTCTAAATTGTGCACAAAATGCTAATAAACATGTACCGTTTCATAGAAATTCTCTATAGTAAGTCTGGAAGTTTCTGACTTCGTGTAATAAACTACACTGACATTCTAATGTCATCTATATTTATTTTCGCGAAGTTAATGGCATTGTTTCACTTGAAAAAGGGTATCTTTCTGCTAGAAACGCACTTTCTAATAATTGTTGGCATTTTTTAAGTGTATGGGCTTCATTTCAGTGAAAACAGCGCACCAATGTCACCAGAAAGATTCGCTGTATTAATTTTAGGTGATTCATCCTATAAAATGATTTAAGCATGAGAAAACTATCTTCTAAATGGAACCCTAAATGCCTGAGAAATGGTAGTGAGGAATTCGAAGTGTTAAACTACAGGTTTCATTCCCATCGTTTTAAGCTCAAGTATAGACAAAACATAATTTTATTGTTACAATTCAGAAATTACAAAAACGATTAAAATGTGAAAATACTCCGTCTCCCCCCTAAAAATTAGTAAATATTAGTTTTCCTCCAAATTAATTGCTTATTAAATTTAGTCTCTGAGTTATATATATTTATGATGATTATGTTTTGTGACCTTGAAAATTCGAGCAAACTTTGCCAGCCATTAATTATGTTTATAATTTAGGACATTTCCCAAAATCTAGAACTGCTAAAGTAATAAAAAATAGCATCGTATGCAGACCAGGTTTTATAAAGTTTGGCTACAAATGGTTGTAAGAGTGCTGGTTGCAACTAAAGGTTGAGCATTCTAGATTAAATTCCGTCAAGAATAAAACAGAGGTTTTATTCATTTTTATTTTGAGAAACGTTTGAAAAATGTTCAAAGTTGCAGAAAAAAAATTAAAAACTAATAAATGTACCTTTTGCAGAGTGTATTGCACAAAATCGGCTAGAAAAATGTCGACAGAACTTCAACGCTTAAATAGTGTAAGCAAAAAAGCAAGCAAAACAAATGGGCTTAAAGTCCAAAATAGAAAAAAGATCAATGAAACGGAATTGGAATAAGTGAATGTATATTATATCTAGGACAGATATTATTATTTAACAATATAAGCGCCTAAGCAATTAAATGAAAACCACTGATTTAGAAGTTATTATGCAGTCAGAATTTCTGATGAATAAAAATATCTGGAGCGCTGTGCAAAATCCAGTACAAATTTATGTCAAACAACGTCCCTGAAAGGAGACAAGAGATAGAACGCCAAATCATCAACATATCATTGAGGAAGATTACGCTTCGCCGACGTTAAGAGGAACACGACCCTGATTGACGTCGAGATGGTAGAACAGTGATTGAAGTGGAAATGAGATGGCCACTTGTGCAGACGGTATTCAACCAGGTGGGCACCATTCACAAGCAAGAGATCGTTGTTCCGTTGAACAACCTTTTCAGAAAAAATCTTGGAGAACATTCGCTAAAGGGTAAACAGAGTGAATTAGTCAAATTATGCATTCAAGTTTTAACAGCTCCTTTTGACAGGTGGGAAGTATAGAAAGACAACCCTGCTTGTTAGGATCTTTATATTAGGTGTACTGCGGCTTTGTTTACATCATTCTTGGGCGAGGTCACGCCTCCTTTCAAGAACGGCAGTGGAGAAAACCGAATGCCTCTTTACCGAAAATTCGCCTCGTTAGTGCTAGTTTGGAGTTGCATTTTTTAATTAGTTCCAATTATATTAGTAGTTAGAATTGTTCTTTATGCCTTTCTTCTTTTTAGACGATAGAATTAACATTTTTAATGGCAGGCAGTGTGTATCCGTTCTAAAAAAGTGATCACAGCACTTATATGTTTTATTTCTTGTAACCTCTGTTAAAGTTGTTATTGATGATATGATAGACAATTCCTGCTATATTGTACACTTTTTTCAATAATATGAATTTAATAGTCTCAATTAGCCAGTTACAATTACAATTACAATTACTTAGGATGTTTTTCGATATCATTTTTGTTTCTCGGTATACAGTTGTACATCCGAAGTAATTAACTGCAGAATGGTTATATTGTTTCACCATCTATTTTTTTTTTCAAATCCAAAGAAGTTAGTCCTTTGTGTTGATAATTTTAAGTTGTATTTATTTCTACTAAAACAATTTATAGTGTTTATTATAATTAACCTTTCATCTTCTCATATCAAGTTTAACAGTATTCTATCTCTATTGCAATTCTCTCATAATTTTATACGCTTTCACTTTAAACCAATGAAAATCATACTTTAACTATCCTATTTATTTTTTCTAGTTTGAGCGTTTAATTCTACGAGGACAAAAAATAATGATCATACTTTGTTTTTTTGTGTCACATCACAATTTTGGTAATCTTTCTCAAAGTAAGCCACGCTGAATGCAATGCACTTGAATCAGTATTTTTGCCAGTCTTCAAAGACATGCTGGAGGCCATTTTTGACAGGTTCTTTAGAATCACCTTCGCAGCCTTCATGCTGGTTCTGGTGATGTAAAATGTATAGCACGAAGGTGATTCTTCAATTTGGGGAAAAGAAAAAATGCATACGGAGCTAAATTTGAACCAAGTGTGTGAGCCACACACTTCACATTGCTTTTTTGAGATATTCAGCAACAACATTTACGACGTATGGTGTAGCATCCAGCTTGTTGTCTTTTGCCTGTGATGTCTTCCAGAGTTTTCAGGGCATCTCTGTAGCATTGGACCAGTTACAGCTATATATGCACTACATCTGGTAAACCATTCCTTGAATATCGAAAAATGATATAACCTTAAATTTTCCAATAGAAGAAATTACTTTTGTCTACTTAGTGTTGGTGACGATGGAGATATCTACACAGATCTTTGCTATTTGCTCTTAGGACCAAAATGATGCAGCCAAGTTTCATGAGCAGTGATTATACTTGAAAGAAACTCCGCATCTTCCTGTAATCTTCAATGCATGCAAACGTGTACGCGAGCTCCTTTTGTTCGGCAACAGCAGTCTTGATATCCAACGTGTACAAACACGTCTCATGTGTAACTTTTCATTTACCAATGTGTGGGTGGCACCCAGTGACTTTCAAAATTTCTGAAAGCGATCTAATGTTATTCGACGATACTCTCTCACAATGACAGTACAAATGTAAACGTTTTCTTCCACTAGAACACAAACTGGAACGCCGGATACGCCTTCGAGCTGTACTAATAGGGAAGAACAAGATCTCCATAAGACTCCTGCAACATTTCACAGGCCTCAGCTTAAGATTTGTTGAGACGAAAGCAGACTTTCAGAACAGTATATTGTTCGTTGCATGTCATTTCTATTTTGTTGCAGACAGGACTAAATTGTCTCTACTCTCACAAGCAGGAACCGGAAGTGACAACAATAGAACGAATTACACGTGTACATTGCGCACTAAGCTAACAAAATATTGTAAAGTTAAATTTTAGTGCCAGAAATTATGGCTGTAAAAATTATGAGAATTCTTTATTGAATATCCCTAGTACCTACTTCTCTTTACACCGAGGATTAGTATTTTTCCTTTTACTAGCACTATAAAGAGCAGCAAATCCGTTATTTGTTCACTTCGTAACAGCAGTTACCAATTTACTAAAGTTCCATTCAAAGGAAAGTAATTAAGCTACTTCATGGAAGGTTTGTAATTAGTGTTGTAGAAATAACTTTGATATATGAATTTTATTATCAACTAATTTATTCAGTATTATCTACACAATAACAAAACTTGCATTTTTATTAATAAACATTCAGAATAAACATCCACTACTGCATCACTATAGCGCTTCAAAGAAATATAAACCAAATTCAGAAACGTTTGGAAAATAAACAGAATATCGCAGGACAGTTAACGGATTCTTCACCACACTGTTGTTGACGTCGTTTAAAATCCCTTCGAGTAAAGTTGATTACTATTTCTTAATATTATATATGCGCAAGAACAAACAATACAAGCTTATATTGCAACTTGACGAAGATATAGCAACCTTTGAAGTTGCCTGAGAGCCTGCAGGCAGATGCACAAAGTAGATATTAAAAGCGTTATAAACTTGACTTCTCACTCTCAAGCTACAGTATGAGAACAAAGCTAAAGGAATAGTAAACAGTAAGAGTCCTAAAATCCGCATGGTAATAAAGTCAGCACTGGAAAACTCAAAACGTTAGTGCAAGAACAAAACTTTTGGAAATAAGAGAAAATAAGCTACAGATGCTTGAGCAGCTTGTAAATCTACATAGCCTCTATGCCAGTAAACCTATTCCGGCAAAGAGCTCAAATACACGTGAATATGTTATTCCTCTCCTCGACTGAATTAGCCTTGGTGTCAAAAAGTTTTCTGACTTAACAGGATAGCTGTGAACATACAAAACAGGTTCAAAAATAAGGTTCCTATAGAAAACACTCCATGAGAGAACAGAGAGAGAGAAAAAAAAAAACAATGGTCCTGCGCATCTAAAATAATTCGCCAACCCTCGAGCAGCAACGTGGTCTGATAACGATGCCCTCTCGTATGTCCCTCCAACGCCACTTAACCACAAGAGGCTGTCAAATGCAGGTTGTCTGCTGCTTTTGCTCGATCTTTGTTATGCTTTTCTTCAAACTTTGAAATTCCAAGCACTTTTCTGCATTTTAAAGCCGCACGGAGCTTTTCAAAAGTTTAATACTATATTCAATCATTTTGGTTAACTGTTTCTCACGCTATTAGGTTAAATGTGGACGCACGGCGACCTTGCAGTCCCTCTTCAGTTTTTTTAAACAGTTTTATTTTTTTAATTTCAACAGATTATTATTAGTTAATAGGGTAATTCAAATTATAAAACCGCCACGGTTGGCCGAGGTCGTTAAGTCTCGGACTCGTGAGCGGGAGGTCTGGGTTCGAATACCGCCAGGACCGTCCTTCCTGACTGAGGTTTTTTCCAGGTTTTCCTCAGTCCTCATAAATGGCAAATGCCGGGGAGGTACCCTAAACTTAGGCCTGGAACGATTCCTTCCATATAATCCTTTCCCAATATATCATTTCATCTCATGTATCATCAGTGTCCATCGCCTGTGGTGCCTCTGTAGCAAAAACGGGCGTTAAACACCATTCATTCATTCAAATTATAAAGAAAGAATATGTACTTAAAGTATTCTGTGATGATATAAAAACTATTATTGCATTTGAAGCAATGCAATAGTTGACAGTTATTGCTTATGACATATAAGAAAGAGATTATTAAACAGTAGAGAAAAATTATAGGGAGATACAAAAATAAATAGGACAATAATACATCAACTTTTCCTTCCAGACGGCGAAGTTATTTGGAAATATTCCTTCATGTGAGGAAGTAAAAATACACAGCTACAAGATATCTCCTTTGACAAAACGCAGCAAGGAAAGCTCTTAGTATAGGTTTCACTTTCGACTTATTCAAAAATTTCAGCTGGAACCATTTTCACTAGTCCACCCAGTGATCCAGGTATTAGTATTAAACAGGTTTTATTGTAAAGGGTTTCGTTAATTACTAGCTTGGAAGGTATCTTTTGTAATTTTTACCAAAGAAAGTAAAGCGTTAAGTACAAGTGTTAAGCCATGATACTTTTGACAAGTTTTAAAAGATTTTTATTGCATTTTAGTATTTGTAATACGCTGGATGATGAATTAATACATCGTTACCTGTTAACTAGTCACACGCTTCAGTAATTATTACATTATTTTAATTTAAATTTGCATTTAAATGCTTTGAAAACGTTGTAAAGATTCAGAATACTTTTGTTGTAAGTTTCTCAATTGTATGTTAAATGTATTTGCTCTTTCCCACAGTTCTTTTTTTACATATGTTATGTACACAATTTCACTGTTAAGTCATGTAATTTGTTCGTTATCATACTCCTCTAGTCTTTCCATGGTCATATCCTGGGGGTTTCCTCCAGCACTTTCCTAGAGTAAGAACTGCCTTTTTTAATGGAAGCATGTCGCTCTCAATCACTTGAGACATGGTGTATCCTTCTCAGATTCTCCTTTACGCAGGATTCAACTGGTATATTTTTGCCTGGAAAACCGTTATATTCTTCCCCATTGAGACATGCATGGCTTACATTGCAGCCACCTCACTGATATCTAAAGCTTATGCAAAATGACATACCTTTTCAACTAAACCAATGTTTTCAGAAGAGCAGGTCTAGGTCACGATTACTTACAATGTACACCCACTTCTTTTCACTTACTGAAACTATGAATGATTAATAGTGTAGTGAAGGTGCATCAACAACTACCAAATGATTAGCAAAATGTAAGTGTCGGTACAGAGTGCGTGAAAAAACTATATAAGTGCCTTTAAATATACATGAAATTGTTTTGGGAATTTTCGGTATGCCCTCGAATGATGTACACACGACCTAAGGCAAAATAACTCTTAATTAATTGCAATAACATTTATAAAACAGTTTCGTACGTAATTTGTTCTTGATGAAATGGCATTGCCTTTTTATGACGCAGTAAAATAAGCAGGCATTTTTCAGTAAGCAGTTAAGTAAGCTATGCAATTGAAGTAGCATCTTTCTCTGTTTTTGATTCATATATTATATACCACATGTAGGTTTCTTTGCCTTTAGTAATTTCTGTCAAGTCAAGTGTTAACCATACTTATCTCGTAGACTCAAGATCGTGGGTTTAATCACTGCCAGGGTCGATGGATTTTTTCGGACGTAAAAATCCTAAATAAAGGCTTCCTTGGAAGGAAAGTAAAGCTGTGGGTCCCTGTAAATTTACGGTATGTAAAAAAAAACTCAAGCCTGAAAGAAGAGGCCTCTGAGCAAAATTTATTGGCCTTTTAAGCCCTGAATTGAATAACACGCAGATACATTAAGAATTTAAAGAACACCCCTAAATTAAGTAAGTAAATAAACGTCTGAAATTTCTGAAAAGAACACATTTAAAAATGAGATTTAAACAAAAAGAAATATTTTTAATTTGAGATGTACAACCTAAGGAACAAATTTGCAAAAATATGATGATTCTTCATTTAATGTTGTGGCACGGGGACTCAGGAATTAAACATTTTGAAAATATATTTTGTGTTGTTAACATAGTAGGCATAGTAAAATGCATCGCCACGGGTGGCCGATGTCGTTAATGCGCGGACTGGTGGTGGAGGTCTGGAGCTCGATTCCTGATAGGACCATCCTTCCTGACTCAATTTTTTTCCAAGTATTCCTCAGTCCTTTTAAATGGGAATTTCCGGGGAAGTGCCCTAAACTTATGCCTGGAACGTTTCCTCTCTTTCACAAAAAAAAAAAAAAAAAAAAAATCAAATTTATCATTTCACCTCATGTATCATCAGTGTCTACCGCCTGTGGATCCTCAGTAATAAATACGGGCGTTAAACACTATTTAAAAATGCCTAGGAGTGGTTTTTATAATCGAAAAGTGACCATATGCGCATGCGTAAAAAGATGCATTATGGTCTTTTAAAAGTTACGCTTTTCCCTTCATTCTCCCTCTTATCTTCTTTTTCTTCAACGAACGTGGAACCGAACGGTCAAGCCAGATTCTCCTTAGGGCCATCAATGTTTTAGAGTTGTTAATTGATCAAAAACATAAACCAGGTATTAATAAACAAGTTTAAAAATTAAAAGAACATATTTTACTTTATAATAATTAAAAGTTAAAATTACTTCCTTGATTACCAATTAGTTCAACAAGCATGTGATAAATTAAAAGCGATTAAGCTTTGACTAACACCCTAATGTCACGGTTACTAATCACTTTGAATAATACGAATGCTTTTTAAATTGAATATTTGGTTTTAAGCGAAAAGCGGATAATTCGTTACGTGACAATATAAGAATATCTTGTACTTGTATTTGATCGATTTTAATTTTTTTATTAGAGTTATATTGAAGCATAAATAATTAAATATATATTTTATATTTTGACATAAATCTGTACTTAATGCAGTTTCTCTGAGACAAAAGTATATTTTTATTACCTAAAGAGTACTTCAGTTGTCAAATGAGTGCAAACGTTTGGTTGTAGGAATCGTTTGTCAGAATATCTTCTGCATTAGTAATTGCCGTGAATAATTTCAACATGTTATAAAATCCCTATATAGTAGCCAATCCTGTTTAAGATACATCTTGACTATTCAGGGCGATCCTACAGGACAGAGGCGTAATAATTAAATTATGACATTATTAACCTTTTCATTGTAGAGTTTCACATACAATTTTTTTCATAAAAGCCCTACGGATTTCCCATTTATTTCTGTGCTGTCTATACTTTCCTAAACATATTCTATTGTGATTTATTAATTTTCAACGCAAAAAATGTATAAAGGCTACATTTCTCAAGAAATGGTTACACCCTGGTGAGTCGTATTCTTTCTTGTGCTCTGACTTACGCAACTGTCTCTAGGTGATGACAAAGAACTTATTTCTACAGACCTTTGGGGAACTTGCGTTACAGGCACACTTGGAAGAGAATCCGCAAGGCTTGGGACATAAATTACTTTACCTCATACTCGGCATGCTGATATATGGACGTATGATTTTGCACCGCAAAACCGTTAGCATCCACTAACCTCAATACATGTGCAACTAGTCTAGATGTTATAGTATACTAATGGGCTGTTGATGATGATATGAGCTTCTCATAAACACATATGTCTGCTTAATGCAGTTACATTAAGGTTATAATCTATCAATTAATGCAAATATACGAATATCAAAGAAGATGAACCATAATCCACTATACATCTTGAACAATAATATACGACATCGTATATTCGGATAAAATTTGCAGCTGAAACAACAAGTAAATCTTATACTATTTACAAGTCTATTAACCGAAATTAGAAATTTAACAGAGGACGCAATAAAAGCAAAGATGGTTGAATATGAATGTACGCTCTAATATATACGACGAAGCATTTTTTATAAACGTTTACTTATAGTGATTTAAGATTCCAATTTTCTCGGATGACTTTCTTTCTATTTAGCAATAAGCACTTAAATAGCTTCGTGGTTTAGCCATAATTACTAGAAGCAATTCTACCTTGTACATTTTAACTATTTTAATATGTCGTATTGTTCTTATTCCTTTTAATAGCAGTAAAAATTTTTTCTCAACTGATTGTTTAATACATGGTCCCACAAAATGCGAAAAACGTTTGCAACGCATCTTACAAAACAGTATAAAGTGTTCAATAAAATAGAACGATTTCTATTAAACTACAGTATCTTTAAAATAGCTTTTAAAATGTGCAATGAATATTCAAAGTAATATAATGTTGCCAGGCAAAGCGCGTCTGAGTGTGTACTATTCGCTCATGAGTACACACCACAGACCTAATGCCAAAGAATGACATTAAAACTGAATATTTCAACCTCCTCAAAACGATGGGACACAATAATGTTGTTGACAATTTCATTTAAATAGTCTATGCATTGGAACAATGAATTTGCACTTAATACACGGTAATAAGTTTGACATGAAGTTTACCTTGTAAATGTAAAATACACGCCTCCCTGGAATTACCATACCCTCATTTCGCTATGCAATCGGAGTGTGGAGGCGCGATTACCGATAAGATTGGAGATCTGTTGCAGGAAATTTATCAGCTGACTCAGTTGCACTTCTGTAGGAGCTATGTGATACACTTTCTACTGTGCATTTATTGTATTGTGCCCAGAGGAAGATATTTGGTATAACTATGTATATTTTATTGTTACGTGCTAAAGAACCTGCATAAGAAAAATGTCGTGCTATATTTCCAGGAGTGAAATTTCCAATCTTCACAATGATGAACAACGTCCCAAAGCAAAGTATTTTCATTAACAAAAAGTCCAGATAAAAATACCTAGGAGTTAACAACGGAGAAACTTGATGAAATAAGTTATCGACTAGAAAAATTTCCTTGAACGTTTTTAACACGATTAGCACAGCAAATTAGTTTATCTGCCATCTGCGTATAAAGGCATTCAGCTACTGCAGCTTCATTCAAATAAAACTAATGCTGTTCCTGAAATAAAATTCGTGCAGAAATGAAAAAAAAGCTGCTATATTCGGGAGGATGAACTGCGGCAAATGTCTCAAAATAGTTTTATAGGATGTTCCATGTCTCGCTGCAGAGGGCAGGTACTTTGAGCATCCGTTATCATGGGCAGTACAATATTAATTACTATTTAATACCAATAAATAATTAAAGAAAGAATGCGCGCGAGTTTCGACCACGTGACACAATTTCCCTTGGCAGGTGACGAGGCCGTGACATATAACTACCGATGGGCAAAATTATTTTCCGAGTGGTTTACGAAATGAAGATTCCATATATAAGAATCCAAAAAAGTACACAAAATTACTTTTGGTCGCATGCTGCGTAGTTATAGACATTGAACAAACATTCAGATTCTTGGCACTAATGCAAATCAAACATAAACCTTGATAAGTGAGAAACAATATCAAACACCAATAATGCAATGCTCCTGCTTATTGACGATTATTTCCTTTGAGAAATGATGAAAAGGATTGCTTAGCTCTACACATCAACTTGTGTTCTATCTTAGCACCTTGGTAAAACATAACTTTACTTCATGAAACATTTATTTTATTTGCTGATAAACTTAATTCTATAAACAACAAATTCTGCCCCCTTCCCTGCCAAAATATCGCAGAAATAAATAAAAAAAAAAAAAAGGAAAGAGACGCGCTATATTTAAAGTAACTAGATTTAGGAACCGAACGTTCCCATATTCAGAAACTTAGGGAACAGTATCCCGCAATATCTCGTTTATGCATCCAGAAGTAAGTAAAATAGAAACTTTCCGATGAGATAACTTCAAAACAACTTAATAATTCTCTATTAGAACGCCGAAGACTGTGCCAGTCAATAAAATGGAAAGTGAAAGAGAAGTTCTAATAGATTCCTGGTCATTGTGGCCTAACTGGAATTGAACAAGCGAACATACGAAGGTCACTACGAAAGTTTTAGGACGCGTCAAAATGGGAGTGAGTGCTCACCCCGATTATTGGATCTTTTCACTACACCGAACTCTATACACGTTTTCCTCAAAAACTACTTATCAAAGCACTGCCACTCATTTTCCTCAAGGGTGAAACGTTCTTTTTCATATGTAGCCACAGTCTCTTCAGAGATAAAAAATTGTTTTCCCCGCAAGGGAAAAAATAATCGCATGGAGCTAAGTCAGGACCATATGGAAAAAGAGTCTGATCTCTGTGGACTCCAGGAATTGCACGGTGATATTAGCCGTGTGAGCGCAGGCGTTGTCGTGGTGAAGCAGGATTCCCCTCAGTCCTGTCTTTGAAGGCGTTCGTGCAGCTTGTCGAAATTTTCAGCAAGCAGACTTTAGTGTTCCATTGAGCAGTAACTGCCCTTTGCTCCTCCAGACGAATTCTGGCCACCATTTTCTTATAACACTTCGGCTCCTCTTCAAATTCGTTGGTGGATGTAATCTGGAAAGATTCAAATTGCCGACTGTCGTTTGGCTGCCGAGTCAAAAGAGTAAATCCTCTTTAATCACCAGCGATGACATAAGGAACAGGCCTCGAGTTCTCTCGGTCGAATATCTGCAGTATTTCTTCCCACTATTCGACGGGGATGCGCTTTTGAGCCTATGACAAATATTGGGGCATGCAACGGGAGGAAACCTTTCTGACACGAAGATGATCGTGTCGGATTTTTTTATACTGCTGGAGATCCAATATTGAAGGCTGCATGTCCTTAAATGTTACGCGATTACTTTCGCGTACCATTTTTTCCATCGCGACAATTTTTCCTCAACCACTGCGTTGCCGGATGTCCACCTATCATCCTGCAGTGAAGTTCAGCCCTTTATAATTCCGCAAAGCAGTAGAAGAATGCTGCTCTAGACGAAGCAAGGTTCTCAAAAGCCTGTTGCAAGAGCTCAAGTCTTTGGCACGTATGCAAACACTCTTGCAATTATAAATAATAGTAGCGCGGAAATACTCTCTCTCCAGCTCCATCGTAACTCCTGGCCGCCTGCGCACTAGAGAGGCTGTTTATCCTCGCACTATGGAATCGGGAGGGTTTCTACCTGGTACCGCTTTACTCGTAAGAAATGGGAATACAACATGCCACATTCGTTTCAAGTGGGTCAACATCCACTTTTCCTCATCTTAAAACTATCATAATGACTCTCGTACTAACAAGAAAATGCCCTGCAATACAATAGCATTCAACAAGATAATAATAGTGAAATAAAAATCAGAATTAAAAAAAAACTTCAAAATTTTGCGAATAAAATAAATCCCGGAAATCTTGCATGCAAAAAAAAAAAAAAAAAAATGCAAATAAAGACAATATCTGACCCCCCAAGAATTAAGTACTTTAAGTGTCAACAGGAAAACTGCAATAGAAAGAAACAGAACGGGATTCAACGCCGTAGTCTCTGTCATCAGCGGATACACACAGATAAAAGTCATTCACCACGTTATAGAGCACTTTGAAATCTACAAGGTATAAATGGCAAAAGGAGGCATGAGGTGTATTAAAAATATACATAACTGTTAATTTGCCACTTGCAAGTACAATACATTCTTAAGGAGTTTATCCCAAGTAAAGACACATTGTGTACTGGCAAAATCGACACTTGGCAAACTGAAATTAGAAATTGCGTCATGATGGCACCTCATGGTTTATATGCTTTTTCTAAGATTTTCCGTCGTTCCTTGCGATGACCACCTTGTATATAAAGTTATTCATGTACAATAGAAGAGCTGTAGTTATCGCCGAAGTGTTGCCATATCGAAAAACTGATCAATGGTTTAGCAAACTAAAGAATTTGGTGACACTTTAAAATAATATCCTAAATCCGAAGAGATTTCTTCTATGAAAACTGTCATTTACTTATTCGCTTACAACAAGTTCGAAAAAAGCAATTTGTGATTTTGATTACCATGCACGAGTTGTTTATATCTGTCTACCTGTCTCTCTTAAATATGGAATGATCAAGAGTCATATGTACCTGCTTTATAAATATAATAATGTTGTTATTAACACAGATGCCATATTATTTTCTACAACGGTTTTAAACAAATGCCCGTTTTGAAACTTTAGTTTCTCAGGAGTCGTTACTACTTGCAGTGTAGCGTTGATTCCGCCGCGTTAGTATGCATCACACACGGCTGAGTTGATTCTTAAGCGCCCATTACACGAATTAGGGCATTCCTTGTTTTAATAACATCAATTGAAAAAAATAGAAATTAAACAAGTACATCTATTTTACAGCAGTCATGGAAGTAATAACATTTGTAAAATCTGTTCAAATTTTCGTACTGTCATTGACTTTTAAGATAAAGCTGCACTTTAATTTGAAAATAATCCGATTGGAATTGGACACATTAAATATGCACAAGTATTATAAATAATAGAATGTGTACTTAAGTATTACCTATTTTAAAACGAAACCTCGGGGTACTCGAGGTCATTAAGGCGTGGACTTATGAGCAGGAGGTCTAGGGTTCGATTGCCACAGGACCGTCCTCCCTGACTGAGGTTTCTTCCAGTTTTCTTCAGTCTCCTCCTCATTAAATGCCAAAGCGCTACCCTAAACTTAAGTAAGACTGGAACGCTTCCTTCCTTTAAAAATTTCAAATACTTTATCATATCATCTAATGTAATTACGTGTCCACGTCTGTGAAGCATTAGTAAAAATAGGCGTTAAACACTATTAAAAAGGGGGGGAGAGAAAGTTCTGATTCACTTATGTAAATCATCCCATATTCAAAATGGTCTTTAAGTTCTCTCAAAATATTTTAGTTTTAATATTTACTGTAATATGTAATTGTTTCAATACTTTATTATTATTATTATTATTATTATTATTATTATTATTATTATTATTATTTTGGTCTGAATGTCATACTCCAATGTAAATCGTCCAATACTCACACATTTTTCTTAGTTCTCTCAAAATATGTTGAAAAAGTTTAATATTTACATTCACATGTTTCGCTTTAGTAATATTTTACTGTTTCAAAACTGTTTCTTTACATTTTGTTCTCAATGCTTTGCAGTCATGTAAATTATTCAGCATCGCATTTTCTCTTAGTTCTTTAAAAAATTATCTTACTTTTAATACTTATTCACTGCAGTGATCTGCTTCTTTAAAGTTCGCTCTGAATGTCTTACAGTCATATAAATTATCTAAAGTTCACCATTATCTCTTAGCCCTCTTAAAATATTTTAAAGTGTTTATATTTACGTTATAGAAATTTTTACTGTAGTAATATTTCACTATTTCCAAAATTTTTCTTTGAATGTAGGTACAAGAAAATTTTAAATTATTAAATTTAAAATTAATAACGATTTTTACACAAACTGCGAAATGTTTTAAGAAAATGAAGCATAGTACCCAACAGTCAAATACGTATAGACGTTTTCAATATGCACACTATACCTAAGGAACCATCAAATAGAATTCTATGAAGTTTTTAAGGTATGCTTGCTCCCCATATTTTTTCTAGGCGTGGCATCGGCTTTTTCAATCTCATTACATCCTTCGGCACATTTTATTGAACATATTTTTCGCCCATTCTTCTCTCAATACTTTTCAATGGGCTCTTCAATATAGTCGCCTTTTGCTTCTATTTAAAAAAAAAAAGCAATGCCTAAGAAGTTTATTGGGCTTATATCAGATTGTTTGGAAGGTATGCCTTCAGAAAACTGTGATCTAGTTACCTGTATAGAATGCTGCTCTATATGTTGTTTGGCAGCTCTCCAGGATAACGCTTACAAATTACTGATTCTAAATATTTTCCTTCTAAAGCCTTACTCTTTCGACTCTCTTATTAATGTTATTGTCTCCGACCTCCCCTATAATCATTACCCCTGCGGCCACTTTTTGTGGCATTTGACTAATCATATTTCTGATGTATCCTATCAAGCCAAAATCTCCGGATTCCATTGAAGTAATAAATGCATACAATGTTTCATCGAGCTAACGAAAATGCTGATTCTCTTGCTGAGAGTCCCATCCTGTAGAATTTCCTAGCATTTGTAATTCTGTTTTGTTTATGAGATGGCAGCAAACATGTTTACTGTTTTCCGTTATCACATTCAGCAGTTTTATATGTTCTCTTTAGATTCAGTCTTTTATCTCTTTCAAACTTCTTGGCTGATACACGGATTGTTACATCATGATTTTTTAAATTACTTTTACCAACCAGTATGAACACACTTTTTAAACAGTGATCGGTTTTCCTCAACTCTCGGGAGGGCATTTTCTGTTCTGAAGGTTTCTGTGCATATCATCTTTCACTTTGCTTGAGAGCCCATAGTAAATATGTCAATATTTTTGTCACAACGCTTCCATGGCTCTATAAGTACTAATCATTAAAAGGGTTAAATACATCTGTAGGCATTCACGCCAGGGTCTTAGATCTTAACAACTTTCTCAGGGATTTTTGGCCGTGGTCTGATGGCGATTCATATTTTAAGTCAAAAATTTACTATTAATAAAATAACTAAATAAAAAAAATATCCTCTTGGGAGTTCCGACCGCACAACATGATTTCCCTTGGTAGATGGCGAAGACATTACGCAGTAAATTACCGCCGGTAAAACCATTTCCGAATGCACAGTGGCATGAGGACACTAAATATTTCTAAGCGCTTAACTACCAGAGAAGTTAATGCAATTGAAACAAAGATTAAGGTAAACAATAACTTTTTGTAATGTTTAACCTGAATATTGTCATTGGAGTGTAAAAAGCACCTTCGAACTTACGCCAAAAGATCCGTTTATTAACCTTTAATTCTAAACAAGATAAATTTAGATCTAGTGATCTGGTAATTTTCAGAATCTTTCCCTCGAACTCTTCCCCTAAGCAATGTACTCTAATAGATTTCTGTCTATCCAGCACTCTAGTTTATATAGAACAGTGGTACCCAATATGCGGCCCGCGAATCGCATGCGCGCATTGTTGTTGAAATCGTTTTATATTTGTTGCATTTTTTATATACATGAACTTCTAGAAAATGTTGGATATCCCTGCATCATTCCCAGACAGCTTAAATTGTTTCATTGTCCTATAAAGGTGTAATAATGAAATGTAGTTTTTCTTAGATTCAAACAAAGAACAAGCGAATGAATTTAACACACTACTCTATTTGCTAAATGCATTGTTTAGAAAGGGCTGGTGTTTTTACAAAAGGGAAACTTTGGAAGAGGAAGAAAGTCTTTCAGAATAGTTGGGAGAACACTCTTTTCTTAATATCTGCAAAGAAGGAATGAGCTGCCATATGCTTATTATGTCGTGATATGGCACAAGGTTATAAACGATTTAACTTTAATAAGCATTCAAATTTTGACAGCAAGTATTCAAACGATTCTAATTTGAGAGTAGAAATACTAAACACATTAAAATGTCAATAGTGTCTGAGAAAAAACTAGTTATACTACCATAAATCAAAATGAATTGGCAACAAAATCATCGTACCAAGTAGCAGAAAATTTAGCTTGTAAAATGAAACCGTTTACAGATGCAGAGAAAAATCTCTTTAAAAAAAGGAGTGTTTTCTAGCCGTGACACGTTATTTTCAAAATATGCAAATGCAAAACAGATAAAAATATATACAAAAATTGCAACGGTCGGAGTCTTAGGAGATATGTTGCTTTGCATTCTGGAAGAAATTCCTGAAAGTGACTATTTCAACCTTGCTCTTGATTCGTCCATAGATATCCCAAGGTCCACCTCTCAGTTGCTTTCATTTGTCAAATATCGTAAAAACATAAGGATCATAAAAGACCAATAACTTAATAGTAATGCCTATGCCAGGTCAGACAAAGGGAATAATTTTTTTTGATGCAGTTAAACATTTTTCGATATATATATATTACTGTGTACTGACAATTGTCCTCCAATGATGGTTCCCATAGGTTCCCATTCGGGATTTAGTTCCCTGTAAAAAGCATTTAGAGAGAGAGACTTTTTATTTCAAAAAATATTGCTGCTAAATTTAGTGAAACTTTTAAATCTATAGTGAAGAAAGTAATTAACATTGTTAATTTCATTATGTCAAGTGAACAAGATCTCAGGAAATTCCTAGAATTTTTAAAAGAATTTAATTCATAGCACGGTGGTGTTACGTTTTATAGTGAGGTAAGGTGGTTAAGTAAGGGAAGAGTTTAGTAACGAATTTTTAATCTTCGTCAAAAAATGAAACCTTTAAGGCGAACCAGCTAAAGAGTATTCTGAACTAGACTCTTTTTCATGGTGGTTTAAAGGTGATGGAATACCGAATGATCTCCAAATTTGAATGCTAGGTAAAAACAAACTTATTACTCAGCTGAAAAGTGAAACTTTTTCTTTGGAACAAACATTGAAAATTTATACAGAAGAACTGAGTAATGGCGATTTCAATTGTTGCCCATGCGTTCAATATCTTATTCAAGAAAAGGCAAAACCATTTATAGAATTTCTCACTGTACTTTGTCATGATTTCAGCGTCATATGAGTGATTTTTCGAAAGTTTTAAAACCCATTTCGATCAGTCAAAATTAATTGTCAGGAACCACAGCAGATGTAACTGAATAGTCAATTTTTGGACATGAGGTTAGACATCTTGAAAATGACCTTGTTGATCTCAAATACGATTCAGAATTAGAAGGTGCTTTTCAAGAAAATGAATTGTTTTATTTATGATTTTGGAATATACTCACAGAAAAACAGTTCTAAAACTTGGTGTCTGTCATGTGCACATAAAATTGCGTGTCTTTTTCGGAACGATGTATAGTTGTGAAGTTTATCAAGCGTAAATATAGATCTCGTCTCTCCAGTGATAACTTGGAAAACCTGTTGAGCATATCTGTTTTAAATCAACCAGATCGTATTGACAAGATTGTGCCAGAGAATAGCAGAGTCTGACCTTCTAATTCAAATAAACACTACTAGTCTATATAATAGTAAGCTCCTTTTTTTTTTTTTTTTTTTTTCATTTGATGGGACTCTCCTACAAAAACTGTTTCTTAAAATTGGCTCTCCTGTAATTTCTAATGAATACCACTGATATTGATGGCATGTGAGACCTCCATGGTAGAGTCCCATTGTGTGTAGGTGTATTTGGAGTGGCCAATGTTCAAAAATGATTGCTATCTTTGTTTGTTTTCTATCTCTACTCAGTAGGCCTTTGGTGAGGGTACTATGGGATTTATTGACAAGAATTTTATTCAGTTTTTGATCTGGAAAGTTCTTAATTTTTGGATGATGCTCTTTCTTTGCCTATTGACCGCCACGGGTGGCCGAGGTTGTTAAGGCCAATACTCGTAAGCGGGAGGTGTGGGGTTCGAATCCCTCCAGGACCGTCCTCCCTGACTGAGGTTTTTCGAGCTTTTCCTCAGTCCTTCTATATGGCAAATGCCGGGGAGGTACCCTTAACTTCGGCCTGGAACGATTCCTTTCTTAAAAATAAATTCTTTCCCAATTTATCATTTCATCTCATGTTTCATAAGTGTGGTGCCTCAGTAGTAAAAACCCGCGTTAAACACCATTCATCCATTTTGTCTATTGGCATATTGCGATTCTAGCAGTTTTCTTGCTATTACCTCAGTAAACTTCTGATTGTATGAAGTCAGCTCGTCTCTTTCTTTTCCTATTTGGTCTGCCGGCTCATTATCTTCTATGCGTTCTGAATCCGACAAAGTTATAATTGATTATTTTGAAAAGTTTAATGAAAGGCTAATGAAAGGTTAATGAAAGGTTAATGATAGATGAAAGACATTCCCATACAAGTCTAGATTTGATCTGGCAAAACTTAATTCAATTCCAGTGACTTGTAACAATATACAGACAATTATTAACATAATATTTTATATATTTGGGTATATTAGCATACGACCATGCAAAGGGGTCACAGAAATATATAAATGCGTAATTACTACCTTTGCGTGTTCATGATCATGTATCCATGTGATTGATAATGTGTTTCGTTTGTAAATACAGTTAATATGTAATGAAACATTTACTTGTACAATCAATAAGGGATAACAAATTTATGGGTTACAAATCAATACTAACGAACTAAAACAAAGGTCTTTGATGCACGCACAACGTTTTGCAAATGCAATTACATTAGTGCTGATTAATTATGTAGTCTGTAATACCACCAAACGTTCGTGCAAATTAAATACGACCTGCTTTAGTGGGTTTCGATCAGGAAACGTGCGGTCCTTTCTAAATCATTCAATGACAGATTAAGTAACAGGTTGCTTTAGATTAGAGGTAAAAATTTACTTTAAAACAAATTAACTTTAGCGCGCACTGCTTTCAGCCCTGCAAATTGTATTTCTCTTGCGGTGTCATTTTTATTAACTTTTCATGTTGTTCTGTACTTTTACAAATATAAATAATACATTTATATAAATAAACAATATATTTTTAATTGAAAACCTAATTTTATTTTTAAAACACAAAGGGATTATATATAAAACGAATGAGTAAATTTCAAATTTCAACTTTTGCTCCATTATATTCGTCTGCATTTGTTACATAAGTTATCGCTTTCTATTAATTTATATGTTTACCTTAAAATTTATTTCTACCTTATTTAAGACCAATTAATCTCGAACATTTTTCTTCCCCTCCATTTTTTGTTTTATACATTCTTCAACACAGATTTGTTTTAATTTTCCACGACCTTTCTATGTTTATGGGACGTTTTAAAAATTGTATTCCTTCAACTATTGCCATCATTTTTCATATATAGTGTAGGAAGGTATCATCGTTGTGAATGTACTGAAAAATCAGGATAGTTTCAAAACGCTTGAAGCTTTAGAGGAAACAGTCAGAAAATAAAGAAATAAACGCAAATCAAAAGAAAATTTCATCACAAATGAATGAGGTTTATGTGGGGATGTCAGATTATATTGTCATCGCAAACCAGCAATTATTCTTTACGCTAAAGTTGGAGCAATTAATCGTCAGAGATCCCTTGCATCATATCGTTTTCATTTTCTATGCATATTCATATGTATTTCCTTTTCTAACGTTTATGTTTTTCGGTATTTATCAGATCAAAAAGTGGTACTCAGATACATCATTTAACTTCGATTGTTTCATGTGGTAATTGTTTGTTAAGAAATTGTCCTGCGAAGACGATGTCAGAAAAGATATCTAACATACACTATCTTTTTAAACAAACTGTGAATGTTTGTGTGCATGCTCGTTTTAGTGTTTCTTTTTTATTTTATCTGAACATGCTTTTTGGTTAAAGTTTTGTATAATGTTAATATCTAATTTTTTAAAAATGGTTAGTGCTCTCGTAAACATATTTGACTCACTAATTTTTATTTTTATGCAGCGGCCAATTTCCTTTTCATGTTGTGCCCGTGACCCAGATAATGTTTGGTGAATTTGTAATTCAGTAATTGTTCGTTAATTTCGGTTAGCTAAGGAATTGCATGCTAAACTTTTCTCAAAGGCTGGTTTTGTTACAGCTGTTCTGTGTCAATGTTTTTTGGAAATATTTTATATTCAAAAGTCTGTTAAAATTACTAAGGTTTTAAAGCATATTGTGTAATAAATTAGAGAGCATTGACTTAGATTTTTTTTTTTTTTTTCCTTTTCCCGTAATGTATGGCATATGTACACATTTTCGCGATCGTATCCTGGGACTCATAAATCCAATAAGCTTCCTGTAAGGGATAAACACTGAAACTGTGCAACGCTTGCGGGAGAATTCTGATAGTCCTTTCCGTATAATAAACAAGTAACAAGAAAGCGAATTATGATAAAGTTGAATTTTTCAAATTTTTTCCCCCTTCACCCTGTTGCTTCTTTCGGTGACATATGCTTTGTGATGTTCATGCCCATTTCACTACACATTCTCATCAATACAGTAATTCAATCCGGATTAAAAGAGATTTAAATGTTAGGTACAGAAAAACAAACCTTAGGAAAAAACTGTAAAACAGCACACATAATAAATACGCCTTTAATGCATAATATCACAATCATTATGACCATTGCTTCTTTATTTATTTTTCCGTTATAAGACCAACTAGTTAACATGATTTTTAGGAAAAGTATTAAAAAATAAATAACTTTTAAAAATTTGGAAGGGTGATATTTACTAGATTTCTATCCGATCACAAAAAAAAAACCCTTTTGATTGATTTTATTTCAGTTTATAGTTATAAAAATATGACGAAGCCAGAGAAATTCCATCTACATTGTATAATATAACTGAACTTGTAAGATTAGTTTTAAAAATAAAGCTATGCCTTAGTTACAGTGCAGGTTTTAATTAATAAGACTATTTTGAAAAGTTGATGAACTTTTATAATGCTTTGAATCCGTAATAACATTTTATTTGCAAGAAGCGGAAAAATCACACATTTTCCTCCACTGACGTCATATTTTTGCCGCAACAATTGATGGTACCTTTAGTACTATCTGAATACACCTTCAATTATTGTTATAAGCTGTAATAAAATACATTGCGTTTTTATTCACTGAAAAATTAATTAACTGGGAAATGTCACATTTCTTCATTTAACTCCTGCTATTTTTCATTAGGATATGTTTGCAAAAAATACTAATTATATTATTATTTATTTCGTATAAGATACTGTGGAACATAACATTTAATAAAACATAAAGTACATAGGGATCCTGTATTTTACGACAGATGATTACTTCGAAATATAAAGGCTTTCAAAAGCTCTTCCTTTTTAGTGGACTCTCTATTATGCTAATTATTTTTAAAATCAGTTTAATCAGCTAAGAAACAATATAAGGAGAAAGCATAGTCTGTAAGAGACACCCCAGAATCAATGAGGCACAAGCAGATATCGTTTCGGTCGCTATAGCGAAGCAAATTTTGTTTTACGACAAGAGGAACCGATTCTCGTTTATAAGACGGATATCGCTTATTTCTCGCGCATGGAACATAAGGGCAACCAGAAACAAACGACTATTGCATTTACCTCACGGCGGTTGCCTTTCTACGTAAACAACTTACAGTTTTTCTTCTTCCTTGATATTCGGTTCCGCAGGCTTGCTGACATGTTTTCAATATCCATTTTCTGTAAAGGGTTCTATGGCAATTTTGTTTAACCAGCACAGATAACTTTCTGGCAATTTTCCGCCCTTCAGGGCATACAGGCGAATCCTGTGTTCTGTTTCTTCCTATACGCCTTTGTTCTGCTTACTTGAAAGAGCTCAGTGACAGCTATGTTACAACTGAAGACTTGCGTAAGTGAAGGCAGTATTTTCAATTTTTCTACAAAAAATGTATTTAAACTTACTTTTTAAAATAAGTCCACACACGCATGTTTTGCAAGTTCACGATGCCGTCTCAAGACTCCTGTAAAATAAGCGGATGATCTTATCGTACGGATCCATGCTGCGCACAAGTCTTTGGCCGAGTGCACTAATATTTGCATATCAGTGTATCCTCTATAATCATTAGAAAGCCGATTAAAACTCTTTTGTAGATAATGCATAATGTGATGCTCTCGGTGGAGGTTTCTTGACAAAATGTGGAACGCATGCCCGTCACCATATCTGAAGCATTGTCATACTTTGACGCCCTACAGAGCCCAAACTACGTATTTCGAATATGGGTTTTGTCTAGAAAAATGCGTTTACCATACTACTTAACATACTAAGTGATGTCGGTGTTATTTTTAATCACGCTGTATAGTGTTATGAAATTACATAGTGTGCTAACCGCCACGCGTAACCGAGACCGTTAAGGCGCGGACTCGTGAGCTGGGAGGTCTGGAGTTCGATTCCCACCAGGACCGTCCTCTTTGACTGAGGTTTTTTCCAGGTTTTCCTCCGTCCCCATAAATAGAAAATGCCGGGGAGGTACCCTAAACTTAGGTCTGGAAGGCTTCCTTTGTTTAAAAAAATCCTTTCCCAATTTATCATTTCATTTCATGTATCAGCAGTATCACTGCCTGTGATGCTTCATTTGTAAAGGCGGGCGTTCAACACCACTCAAAAAATAGT
The DNA here is from genome assembly GCA_030762175.1 of Metallyticus violacea. Taxonomy (NCBI): domain Eukaryota; kingdom Metazoa; phylum Arthropoda; class Insecta; order Mantodea; family Metallyticidae; genus Metallyticus; species Metallyticus violacea. The sequence continues at coordinate 64,772,209 of CM060835.1, forward strand.
GCGCTAAAGAGCGCTGTGTATTAAACGCGAGGCTATAACAACTATGGACAGAGAGAAAAGACGAGCACTTGGTTCAGACTCTTTAATGTCAATACCCATCCCTATTCAGACCTTATGATCTGTTCGGACTTCAGGAGAGCATATAACGTATATATCTTGTAAGCCTTGTAAAGCATTTTATATTGGTTTAACTTCTACTGTTGTTTCGCTACGTATGAACAATCATAGACGTTCTGTTAAAACCAAGTCTCCCTTGCCGGTTGCCCAACATGTCTTATCTTACTGTAAGGATTTTGATGATGCTTTTAATCTAACATTTATTGATGCGTTACCTACACAATGCTCTGAAAGTTTACTAAGAGATAGAGAAATGACAGCTATATTTTTACATAAAGCGCGTATACCACCTGGTTTAAATCTTACGTGTTATTTTTTTTTCCCCACTCTCATTTCTAGTTTCATCTGTTTCCATGCATAACGTTACCTTCGATACTCAATATTTACTTTTATCACCGAAACTTGTCTTCTTGCCATAGAAGGACTCCACGAGTCCGAAGTATAGCGATCTCAAGTGAGACTTTATATAAATTTTCCTCCTTTCCCTTTCTTACGCCGCTGGGTATGCATGCTGTGACCTGCAGGCTGGTTGGACAATAATTGAAACAAATAATATGTTAACGAAATCGGGAGTTCCTACCCATGCAGCATGGTGAGCTCGCCAGACTCTTCTTGGATATTTTTCCTTCAAGACGCAGTAATGAGACCCCACATTTGGGTGGGATGTAGATTTTTCCGCTTCTTAATTTTAAATTTGAAAGATCTGGGGTCTTCCTCACTGTGTACACCCAGTGACCCAGGTATTGTAAATGCTTTTAGTGGATTCTTAGTTTGCGTCAAGATGCATTTTTGTAATTGTCTAGCCAAGGAATGTACATTGGTAAACCAAGGAATTAAGTCGTGATATCTAGGCTTAGTATTTATGTTTATTTTTTAAACAGAAGTTCTTATATACTTGTACCTGTAACATTTTTGTGAAAATTAATTGATTATGTAGTATTAGATATGGAAAACATTACGTGATTTACGGTTTCATTTTAAATATTCCAAGTAGGCATCTCACTCAATGCATGGAGCATTGATGTTGTACGTTTATCTCATTTATTTGTTAACCTATTTGCTGTTTTTCATAATTCATAATGAAAATTTATTTTACTTGTTCTAAGCACATATTATTTATTGTTTATCATGTACTGCTGAGTTACATTTCCCTGACCATATCCCGGGTTTTCCTCAAGCGCATCCCTCTAGTTAAACATTATTTGACATTAACGGGAGGGTGTCAAACTTAAATACTTCAATGGAAACATGGCAAATACCAAATAATTTTAATTCATTCACATTTAACTCAATATGTCTATTTTTATTAGTAAAATTAGCAGTAACTTTTCAGACACAGTGCGTTTATGTTGAATGTGAAATACATTAGTTGTATCCTCTCACACAACTGTTCAAAGCGTTCAAACAAAATATCTCTCTTCACAAGAACGCACCACTGAAACTGAAATGACCAGAGTAGCAAGACTGGAAAATTAAAGAACGAGTATTATATTCTATTCCATAAACAAACAAAAATATTCCGATATCAGCTGCTTCTTGGTAAACGACTATTAGTAGATGCAACAACGTCATTTGATTTTCCGAATTGTGTATAAAAGGTTAACGTTCGTATTATTGTTTGCAAATTTGCAGAACTTTAGATGACACAAAACCGATTTAACTTACAACTTATTAGAACTGAACTCTTATCTTACCCTTGCTAGTTCATTTCTCTGGTGCAGTTATCTGCGAGTTAGTCTTCATAAAAAATACAGATGCGAATCACTATATTAGTTGATATTCCAGATCGTAGTTTATTTATACTAATGTTCAGATAACTTAGCGTTCTTATTTTCTAAGCACACCAGCCGTTCTTAATGTTCTATAAAACAATGGGTCTAAGACCTTGCAAATCACAGGGCATTAACAGCATGTATACAAACAAATACATATTCATCACAATTTATTGATTGTAACTTTAAATGAATGATAACATAGAAGTTTCGTTTACTGGATATAATGTGTTATATGAAAAACAACATTTAATTTAAATTAACCCTATTAGTACTGGGAGTTCCAGATAGACTTAAGGTATAAGATAAGGTATAATGTATAAGGTAAGGTAAGGGTATAAGGTAAGGTAAGGTAAGGGTAGGTGAGACAACGCGGTTATGGCCGAAAAGAACACGGTAGCTCAGAAGAAAGAGCACTGACTGGGCAACCCGAAAATTCGGGGTCGAGTTCCGTTTGTGGCCTCGATTTTTCTATCAGATGCTGATTCTAAATCTTAGCCTAGTATTACGTCTTAGCTGGGGGGGGGGGGAGCACAATTCATACAAATCAATTACAATCTGGCGATCAGAGAAGGCAAGTTTGGGCTGAAGTGCGAGGGGGGGGGGAGCTTGAACTGTTTATGGGTGTGTGTGGGATGCCCATGTTGCCACATGAATGAGGACTTCTCAGACTCCGATTATGTACGCCCGCTGGGCTTCTAACCATGGATGAGTATTTACAATACTGTTTGTTTTTATCAGCACAAGCTTGAGCTTGCTGAATGTAGCGAGAAGGGTAAGCAGCACATTCCTCTCGCTCGTCTTCTTCTGATCGCCAGACAATATTCGAATGTTTCGAATCACCTCTTAGGGATAAATTCTTTGCCATGAGATAACATTGGAGATCTCGTATATATATAGATACAGATATAGATAACAGATTATGATTATGGTAGGAAGATTATGGAAATTATTGGCTCGGTAAGCCAAGATTAGTGATTCGCGTCCCAGCAGAGCATTCGAATGCTTTTCATCAAACCATGAGCTCAAAAAAATGTTTTGTTCTTGTATTGCGAACATGTATTTTGTTTGTTATGTTATGATTTTATATTGTATGGATAATTATACCCGTGCTGAATTGCGAGTGCATTATTTGCATTTTACGAAGGACGGAAACAGTTTACGCAAGAAAGCGGGGTGTTTTTGCGTAATATTAGTAACATAGGTGAGAACTGAGGTTCTGTTAAAGGATGAAAAATAGTTGGCGATTTCGAAAGTACCTTTTATACATATACTTAAGTCTCTGATTGTAGTGCGAACTATGAAGCAACTTTCGTTTTTTTGTTGTTTTTTTTGTTGTTTTTTTTTTGTTGTTGTTTTTTTTTTTTTCCTGAGCGTGTGCACATGCATTTTCCGCCGTTGACTGGCAAAAGGCAGGCTAGCTTCTGGTTGTCAGTGAGGAACTGAGAGTGACTGATTTCTTAAGTTTCAGTTTTTACTATAGTGGTGTGTTTTATTTTGTATTTAAAAGCGAAATTAATATATATGAATATATATATATACATATATACATATATATATATATATTCTACAACATGCTTTACCTATATATTAACTTAATAAACTCATTGTGGTCAAAGATGATCTGCAGAAAAATTCCGGGGTGTTATGTTCCTTGCCGTACAATCTAATTTTTATTATACATTTCGGGACATGGACAGTGTTAAGAAACCTATCAGACTCAGGAGGGAATATTACACAATATCGGTCATCGTTTGAAAAGTTACCCAAAAATAACTTTATAACAAAGACCTATTAAATAGAGGTTAAAGTCATATGAAATAATCCTGGCCATACATGAGTAAATTTTTGGCCTCCACTGTTTAGAGAATTAACCGGCTTTATCAACAAGATTCTGCCACAGCTCATAGCGAATATTTCGATGAGAAAAATTCAATGTGTTCAAAATAATATAGCAGTTAGTAAGGATTTGTCGCTCCTTTGAACCTCGACCATGACAAACCTACAATCTGTAAGAAATGAAACAAAATATTCGCCAGGAAATAGGCAGCCAGCGTTACTAATCTTGAACTAAGTGAGAGACAGATTATTAAAGACATGCCAAAAATGTGTTGACAAAGGTGGTGCCAATTTTAACCCTCTTTTCATAAAATTGGTAATGCTGAATGGTTTTGTCAGCGCCACTCTATGATACCCGTAGACGTCAACAAGCGCCTATCTCTCCCATGGGTAAAAAAATCAAGTTGGTTCATTGGGTTGCTCTGTACTATTCCACTCTCTACAAAAAGTCTATTGGTGTGAAACATTTTGGAAGTTTTTCCATAAAAGTACGAGAGAAGGTCCATAAGTTTCCGGCCTCGCCGATAAGAATTATTACCTTCACAAACCCTTATATGATGTCATACTTTATCTGTTAACCAAATAATTGCAGATGTAACTTCCACTCCATTGTATTCAATTGTTCAGATATAGTTGCATAAAGAAGGCTATATGTAGAATTGTGGCATGTTCAAAATGGAGTTTCGAGCTGTTATTAAGTTCTTCACAAAAGAAGCATTTACTACAAATGAAATTAAACAGCGATTGGACGGTGTATATGGGGAAGCCTAACTCTCATAATCTACCGTAAAATAATGGGCCAAACTTTTTCGAATGGGTCGAGAAAGAATTGAAGACGAAGAGCGCGTAGGTCGGTGCTCACTCCTGAAAACATCGCTATTGTGGAAAGAAGAAATTATGCAAGATTGGCGGATTACAGTTACAGAAATAGCAGCACGGTTGAACCTTTCTAAAACAGTTCTTCCAATTGTTCATGAACTTTTAAACATTATTAAGGTTAGTGCAAGATGGATGCCTAGACTTCTTTCCTCAGACCAAAAGCAGCAACGTTTCATCTGTTGTCAGGCAGGCATTTTTGGAGCTCTGCCATGGCAACGAGAGAGAAGTTCTGCAAACCATTTTTACAAGAGACGAAACTATGGCCCTTCACTATGATCTCTTATCCAAGAGAGAATCAATGGAGTGGCGTAAACCTAGCGAAGCACCACCTTTAAAGACCTAGGTCACTCAGTCAACCAAAAAAACATGACCACAATCTTTTGGAACTGTGAAGGAATACTCTTCATTGACTTCAAGGAGAGGAACACCACAGTAAATGGGGAGTATTATGCTGGCCTACTGCACAGACTACGTGCTTCCATCAAAGAGAAAAGGCGAGGAAAGCTGAGTGTGCGCCTTTTTCACAACAACGCGCCTGTGCACACAGCGCTTGTTGCAAAGGAAGCTGTGAAGAAATGTGGCTTCAAGAAGATCGATCATCCACCGTACAGCCCAGATCTCAAAACTGGAGAAGGACTTTCGAGGAAGGAAACTTAAATGTGACGAAGAAGTGATGCATGCTGTTTATGCCCATTTTGCAAACAAGACTTCTGACTATTTTTGGTGGGGGAGTGAAATGTTAATTCAATGATATGAGAAGTGTATTGCTATAAAGGGTAACTATATTGAAAAATGAAATATAGTTTTGGTCTTTAGCATACCTAGAAAATGGTTAGGCCGGAAGCTTATGGACCTACACTTGTACATTTTCAAAATTCGAAGGATGCTTTCGCTTTTTGAATTGAAAATCAAGTTCATAATCAATCCAGTAAAATGGAGTTTTCGAGCTTACACGTCGTGGTCCAAATGTTAACAACTCGCCTACCGTTTCGCCCGTAGCTGCATTGGGCATCATAAGAGGAAGTGTTGACTCTTGGCTAGTTAGCTCATCACTATCTCTAGAATCGATTGTCAAGAATTAGCGAGTATTTATTAACTGGACCACGGCCTATAAGCCCTGGGACTACATTTCACTGGATCAATGTTGTCAGTGAAAGCCTAAGTATGTATATTCAAAAGCAACATCCCTTATCTACATAGAAGTTAACGACGAATTTCAATCAAATTATCGTCATTCTTATTAAATGTTGGAACAGTTCGGAATAATGGCAAATCTCGTTTATTTTATTAAATATAATTAAAGTGCTAAAGAACTACCACCGTTCACACCTAAGTTCGGGATGTAAGCCAGTTTTGCAGGAACATGTTCTGAATATGACAATTCATCAAGGGGCGAGTTAAAGAGAAAGGGGTGTTGTAGGGAAAACGCGACTGACTTTGTGGCAATTAAAGAATATGAACTGGGGGATAAATTTCTCTTCTACCGCTTCTCTCACTCCTTAACTTCGCATAATGGCAAGTTTGATAAACTGAAGCGAGTATTAATGAGTTTTAATAAGGACTCCATTTCAGACGCCTCTGGACCCAAGGGACTTCTTTTGATCTGAGCGCTTTGAAATTGCTAAGAGAGAAAACAGGATTTCTTCAAAGATAGAAAACTGCACAAAAATGTAAAATACATTTTTGGTATGGAAATTTTTTTTACAAAAATATAAAAACACGGATGTCTTTTAGGCAGGTCGCAGCGACAGTCTCTAAAACAATCTCTCCCCCCCCCCTCCTCCACTTCTGCATGACTGGGTACAATTTCCCGTTTAAAGCAACCTCTCAGACGTCTGGATCTGTTTCTGCCTGTTTGTGTCCTAGCTTTGTTGTTTTATAGAAGTTCGTTCACGACATATACCAACTTTGTCTACATTTCATGTCTGAGGCAAAGTTACGTTCTCAACTCAGCTAACATGTTCTTATTCGTGGTACGCTGAAGCAAATTATCAAAAAAATGTGGAAACATTTTTGGAAGAGTAAAAATGCATTTTATTTGAGACGTATATCTGTAAATAGAATGAAAACATTGCCAACTTATGGTAACATTATACATACATTAACAAATCTTGAGATTAATTAATTAGATCGGATATTCAGCTAACCACATGGTGCAAGAAAACCATCTTGTGAATTAGAAGAATTCATTACTAATGTTGCAGTTTGTTCAAGTGTTGGAGATTATTTAAGGTATTTCAATTACTAGGGCTATTCATTAATATCGCGAGTGTTGTGTGAAAATTAGTAACAGCTAGTATCCTCTACTTATTTCGTTTTGTTTAAAAGAACTATATTAGGATCCGTACTGTACTATACCAATCCCATAAATAATGTATTACTAATAGGAAAATTTGTTTATAAAGGAAGATTTAATTTATTTAGTCTGCTAACTGTAGCAGCTTTACTCTAATCCCACGTTACTAAATCACATCCGTTTACACCGATCGAACCACCAAAAAACGAACAGGCAATAATTACTGAATTCTATGATGATATTATGCAATAGTATTACATAAATTAACCGATTAACAAATGTCCAGTCCATATCACGGATCTCCAATTGCAGAATTTGTTTACGGCTCAAGTATTAAACTGGGAAAAAATTACCATTAAAATGTACAGAGATACAAGTCAATTGTATCTCTTGTCAATTACGACTGTTAATAACACTCGACAAAAGAGTTGTTCTATTAACATCTGTCCTATTAACTTACGGACATGTGCTTCATTCTCGGTCAAATCCGTGCTGATCAGGGTTACTGAAACGTAGTCAAACTTTGACCGCGGTGAAGTTGTAGTTGCGGCGCATCATAGTTAATGCTCCGTTAAAGAATCGCCATTAGCTAACCAGGCGCTAGGTTACTGAATGATTACGATTCTACGATAATTACTCAAAGGAAAGAATCTAACTCTATAGCCAAAGAGGCTGTAGTGCAATTGCAATTTCTTTGTCTGTATCGCTTATTTGTGTGTGTGTGTGTGTGTGTGTGTGTGTTTATCATATGCAGGTAAACAAAAATGCAGAAAAAACAGAGATCTACATTTTTTTTTTCAACATGAGATAAACATTCTGTTGGAACTAGCTCTCTCATATTCCAATAAACTGGAAGATAAAAATACCGATTTGTGTTTTTTAAAGGAAAAGAAGGGGCCAGTTTAGCCTTGCATTGCAACATGACACCAGACGAGTTCTAATTACAAGATAAATAAATAAATTTATTTGTTAAAACAGCGTGAGTCATGAAATGAAAAAGTCTATTCATGGATCAATAGGGTGATTGCATTAGTATGAAACTCTAACCTCTCAGTCACTTCATTTATTGGGCATCACACTGTATCCTTTGATAGCCGTAATCTTTCTTCAAAGTTTCTATCCCCATACTTTTCAAAAGGGTCACTCATTTCCACAATGGTCCAGTTTTGGCCATGGTCCCGATTTGAGTAATCCAGGTAATCTCGTTCGCAATACCTTCAAGAAAATCGAAACGGGCAGCCATTTTGTGTAACTTGACAGCAATCAACGGAGTTGATGCAGCACCCGCGGTCAAAGTTAACCATAATCTTCTACCCTCGTTTAACTTTGATCATTGTCGATGCATCGAAAAATAGCATTGAGCGCGGTCAAATGCTGATTTGACCACCTTCAAACATTGATTGAGGATGGTACACATTGTCATTGATCTAACTATATCCAAAAGCATTAGAGGAGTATGGAATCGAAACCTATATACAAGCCATAATCTACGAGCCTAGTGTTTCCCACATCTTAAGCTTCAAAAGATAAGTAAATACCAGATAATTTATTGAAATTCTCCATAGCTTGACCATAAACTATGAGAGCAAAAACTATTAGATTTATGCCACTTCTGAAACGCCTATTTTTTTTAAACTCAAAGAAAAATTACATCTAGATCACTACTTTCACAAGCTATAAAACATTTAAAACAGTGGCACAAAATGTCGTTCTCCAGTTTCAGTGTAGGTACGACAACGTAGCAACAAGTTCTGTCGTCTGCAAGTTCCGTAACTGTATACATTTTCCTCGGGCTGATCCAGTCACGCTTCAACTTGTAAACACAGACTATAGTCTACTAAACACTCGTAAATCATAACTAACCACGTAACATGTATCATGCTATTTTCATTGCTTTATTCGAGATTAAAATTCATATCTGCATGGGTGCAGTTTTTTTCCCCAACCTATCTGATATATGCCAAAATGCTGGTCGCAGTGACATACAAGTCCCGTAACATATATCGACCGATTTAGACAGAGTCGGACAGTTGTGTTGTGAAGGATTTCATTAAAATACTGCAGTAGTTTTGTGCAATGATGAAATATTCACTACATCGTCGTATATTCATCTTCAAGGCATACAGGTACAAACGGTGGTGTGTCAGAACGAGACAGACATTTAGATATAAATTTCCTGTCCGATTCCAACACTATATATATTAAAACTAGTACAGAAGTTTAATAAAACATTCTGTGACTGACATCGAAGACTGCTCATCAATCCATTATGGAATTTGGCCATATATTTAGTCTCTAATTAGTTCTGGTTTATGACCTCCTCGTATCCCAGATCTTATGATTTGTGATTTTCATCTTTGGAGGGACATTAAAATATATTCAACTAAACCTGCTCACATGGAGGAACTGAAAATTTAAAACTGTTCTCACTGTATCTAAACACTGCAGGTGCAGTCCAATGTCAGTTCGACACATCAGCCTGAACAACCTTCAGCAACTAACAGATTTGATATAGCCCAAAGACAAATCTTTCTAATGCAATGCAAATATCCCATTCACCTTCAAGCCCTAAAATGAAGGTAAGAAGTAACTGATGTCTTTAACCAATCAAAAAAACAATATGTCTCCCGCCATCAGTAGCTCTCCTCCAGAATAACGAATACAGCGGCTCTATAAATTAGATATGTCAATACCTCAGTGAAAGAAAACGACATAACAATTCTACAAAAGTGTCGACAGTACTCAATACTCACATATATTACATCAATTTATACTTTTCTTCAAACCTCTATGAACTGATCAAGTGAAATCATTGTTCTATCACCGCACCAACTCTCTGTTTAAATTTTATTAATAACTGTCTTACAAGCTACAAATTATTATAATCACTCATATTATGCAAATCTATCATGTGGAGATAAGATCTAGACTTCCGAGTGACAATAAATAAAAATATATATTTTTATATTCATAACGTTATGAAAAGAAGTAAAATGAGATTAATGTAATTAATTCAATTCACGCAATCATATACAAATACATATGGGTAATTTTGCATCGTCTATCTACAATCGCAAGTAATAATATATTTTTAGTTATTATATTTTATAAATTCTGAGGAGAAGTTTATTTTCTCTTATATTATCTGAACTTTTAACTAGTATTTAACGCCCGTTTTAATTACTGAGGCATCACAGGCAGTACATAATGATGATACGTAAGATGCAAAGATAAACTGAGAAAGGTTTTTTTTTAAAAGGAAGGAAGCATTCCAGGCATAAGTTTAGAGTACCTCCCCACCATTTACCGTCATTGAGAGGCCTGAGAAAAATGTGGAGGAAAAAACTCAGTCACGGAGAACGGCTCTGATGGGAATTGAAACCCAGTCCTCCCACTCACGAGTCTGCGCTTTAACGACTTCGGCTACCCGTGAAGGTTTATCGGCACTGAACGGTGGCATTCAGTAGCAGCGTGTTTGATACATTTGAAAGAGTCGTGCAAACGGTCGATATTTATTTGGTTTCTCCAGTATATTCCCATTTGTAATGTGAAATAAGTATGCAAGAATAACATTTATACACAGACTTCTAGATAATGATCGTCATTTTCTATAGCCTTTTAAGTCGCAGTCTTATTATGTCATTATTGTCATGAATGTTTCTTCATAATGGAAGAAATCGATAAATGTTTAATTGAGGCTTATTCGTATTTCATTATTCTAGCGCTGATTTCAAGAGCATTCAATTAGAATAATAATCGGCAATAGTAATGTATTAAAATATGAGCTTCAAATACACATCACTTTTGTGTCAGTCGCTACAAATATGTCTTTAAAAGTGCAGAGATTATGTTTTCAGTTGCTTCATTAAGTTTAAGACAAGTAAATATTTTGAGGATGAAACATTACAGATACTGTCACCTTTTCGCCTACTGTGTATAAAATATAACAGATTGACGCAATCATTATGTGCTCAAAGAAACCTCAAGGTAAGTGATATGGTGTGTTTCGTTGTTTTATATATACACATTTTCAAAGTTAAGCGAATTCAGAAGGAATGTAAGTTGTTGCTGTTGTATCCATGGAAAGAGTATTTACTAATCTCTCCAAATCCGAATCGATCGTACCTACAGAAGCAGCTGAAAACTTTAAAAAAAATTTTAATTTTTATATGCATATATATATATATGCCCGTTCTCTCTCTAGCGGTAGCAATTTTTGTTTTTTCCAAACAAAACTCGTCACATAGCCATCAATTAGCAAACGGTTCATCGAGTTCGTTAACTAGCAAAATTGGACCATGGGGGTGGGGATTAACCTAGAGAGAAAATTAAAAAAAAAAAAAATGAAAAACCGCTGTAGCGGTGACAATTTTTTGCTTTGTCTCAAAGAAACTCAGTAAAACCTTTTAAATAATTTGACAAAAGTATTTTTCGAAACGCATGCAATTCGACCCATTCGGAGTGGGGTTATACCTGAAAAACTTTTGGGGGTTAAAGCGAAATTTCAAAATCGCTCTTGCTGCTACAATTTTCAACGTTGTTAAAGGAAATGTGTATATGCCATTGAAATAAAGTGGGAAAAGTGGTTTTCGGAAAGCAGTAAAATCAACTAGTAGCAGGGGGAGAGGTTTACCTAAAACCCAAAATTTAAAAATTGCTCTAGTGCCATTAATAGTTAATTTTTCGCCACGAAACTCCATATATGCCATTTAGAATAAGAAAAATAATTTATGATAATTAGCGAAATAGGGTCATTAGGATGGGGTTACCTGAAACTCAACATTTAAAAATCCCTCTAGCAACACCATTAATTGTTTTTCATAATAAAATTCAGCATATACCAATAAGAAAAGGTTTTTGAAAAGTATCAGATTATTGGGAGTGGTGATATACCTCAAAAAATGTATGGGTTAAGCTCAAATTTAAAAATTGATCTAAGGGGCGCAATTTTATTTTTAAAAGGAAACCCGATATATGCAATAGAAATAAAATAAGAAAAACAGTTTCTGAAAATCAGGGAAATTTGACTATTATCAGGGAATGGGGGTTAACACAAATTTTAAAAATCTCTCGGCGGCAATTACTATTTGTATCGTACATACCATTTAAATAAAAGAAGAATAAAAAAGTTCATAAAAATCAGTGAAATTACACTATTAGCTGCCCGATTTGGGGTTGCCTATACCCTAAATTTTAAAAATGGCTCTAGTGACATTAATGTATGCTTTTTCGCAAATTAACTCCGTATATGCCATTTAAATAGAATAAAAAAATAGTTTCGGAAACTCAGGAAACCAGGCTATTAGACGGGGAGGGTGGGCCCGGTACCTAAAAACTAAAATTTAAAAATCGCTCTATCGGTACCGATATTTGTTTGTTTCTTCACAACAAAATTCCTTATACACCATTTAAATAAATAAGATACACAGTTTCTGAAAATTAGGGAAATTGAACTATTAAGAGTACAGATATTCTTGAGAACCGAAATTTAAAAAGTGCTTATGAGTTTAATTTTATCTACATTGTTTTAAAATAAAATGAGAAATTAATTCAACATGTAAACTGTACTTATAATGTTGCATATGTATTATATTTAAAAAAGTATCGTCGTGAATATAGAAAATGTGAAATATTAATCTAATATGTCTTTGAGAATTATATTTGTATGTAAGACACCTCTGTAATAACCTTCAGGAAACGTTTGAGTTATATGCTTTTACTGCAATAACATTTAAATTAAATTTCAAAGCCAATGAAAATCAATGAAAATGTAGATTGTTCTTTGCTGATTCTGATTAGGACACTGAAACTGTTTTTAAATAGTAACACATTTTTGTTTTATTGAAACATATGAACATCATCTTCTTAAATACAAAATGGAACTCGAAACTTTCTGCTATTTTTCTCTATTTAATGAATGTGAAGATATCAATGTAAGTTCATAAACATCGTTACATTTAAAAATGTTTAAAAATACCCACACAGTATAGATTTGTCTATAATGGTCATTTACTTAATTTAATTAACAGTATACCATTAATTCTTGTGCTTCAATCTCAATTATATTTTATTATTATTGTTATTATTATTATTATTATTATCATTATTATTATAAAAATGTGGTTTCTCTTTTGAGATACTTACAAATTTCAAGAATTACAATTTTGTTCTCCTAATACCACATAGTAATACCATTAGTTATTTCATTAATTAATAAGGTCTAGTTTGGATTTTATATTTGCTTTTATTAAAAGTTATTCAACCTGTGAGAAATTGGCTTAGTTTACACATCCCCTGATTGAGACACTTTTTTATTTTCCTTCCTTTTTTGATATACGTTTTAAAACGGTACATTAATTCTATTTGAAAAAAAAAATATTAAAAAGTATTTTGTCACGGCTTTTTATGCTATTCTGGATTACATTCGCTCAGTTAAACACGAATAAAATTGTACATATTTCTTTTGGAGAGATTTTTTATCCAACTGTTCAGAAAGTAAATAAAAAAGAGGGAAAAAAAAGACATTAGGATCAAAAGGACGATATTAGGACTACCGGTTTGAAGGGTTTTGAGATCAGTTTTCATATAATTTTTATGTTTAAATGTAATTTCTGAAAAAAAAATGCACTTTTTTGTACAAATGTACTATTATATCAGCCTCTTAACATAAAAGTTTAAACATTTTACCAACTATTCTCAAATGAATAATAACTAATTAATGAAAAATTGAAAATGCTATGATCATTATTTTTAAATAAAAGCCAGAATTTTAATGTAATATAAAAATTGTAAAATTCTTACTATTCAATTCTTTTTATTAATTAAATGAAAAATATCCGAATTACAAATATCAGCTGACAATCTGTCATAGTTTGAAGAAAATGAGTAACTAATTTGCTATTTAATATTGGGGGGGTTATAGTATTTTGACTCCCTTTAACTCCTTCGGACAGCCAATGATAGTACATGATCTTGAACGCAATATTGTGGAATATTTTGAGTGTCATAAACGAATATTTTTGAAATATACATTGAAAACTAAATAAAATCTTTCGATTATTCAACTAGATCCATATACTCAGATTATGTCTAACAGGCTTATGTTGAACATTTGATACCTTGTTCACAGAAATGATGATCTGTAACACTGTGCCAGAGATCACACTACCTGCACCATAGCTCAGGCAGAACAAGGACCATGCTGTATTTTGGCAATCACTTCAGCAATTAATCAGGAATTTCTGCCATGAACTCTTGTGTTTTTATTCAACAAGCCTTTTACTCACAGAAAAGCTTTCGCTGTATAATACATTTCGATAGATGCAGCGTTTTTGCTAGTACGCTTCAAAGTGTTCCATCCGTCATTTCCCTATTTTTCTCCGACCACATGTGATAAGTTTCGCTCAGAGAATGAATTCTCGCACAGCTTATTTTCTGAGATAATTTCGCTCTTATTTCTCGTACAGCTATCGTCACAGGTCTTCTATATATCCGTTTTGTATTTATTTGATTTACGGGCGCTGTATAAAATATCAGCTCATTAGCGTCTTAATCAATTCAGGACGTGAAAGGCCAATACATTATGCACAGAGGTCTCTTCTTTCAGGTTTTGAGGTCCTTTTAGGTGCCGTAAATTTAAAACACGGGCCCACTGCTATACTTCGCTTCCGAAGAAATTTACACGCAAAAAAAAAAAAAAAAAAAAAAAAAAATTAACCCTAGTAAACAGATGTGACTCACATACATTATGGTAGCGTTGCTATGTGACAGGCAAATCAACAATGGACAAATGAAGTCAAGATTATCGTAAATTAATGAAAAATGAAGCCAAAATTATCGTATGATGTTCTGTAAACACATGTGACTCACATTCCTTTATGCTAGCGTTGATACAACAAAATATTATCGTTTCAACAGCGGAAAGCAATTTTGAAATGGTAATGGAAAAACGACAACGTTGTTGAAGTTCAAAGGCAATGGCGACGTGTATACAGAACAGAACCGCCAACGCGAGTAACAATTGCACGCATTGGAGACAAATATGGGACTCATGCATGGTAGCGTATGCGATGTTCACAAGGGCAGATCAGGAGACATCGCACAGCAACAGGTCCCGCGTCTTCGGCTATGGTTTTGGAACGTTTTGAGCACTCGCCGCAGAAATCTACAAGCAATATGCATGTGACACTGGGATTAGCAGAACCAGCGTACGTCGTATTATTAAAATAGCAAAGTTGAACGTTTTCATTTCAAGACATTTGCATTGATTAAATGAAGATGACCCTGATCGGAAAATGCTGTGCTGTAAGTGGTTTCGGAACATGGTGCAAGAGGATGAGGCCTTCGTAGGGAAACTTGTTTGGTCCGATGAGGCACATTTTAAGTTGAATGGAACTACTAACCGGCATAACTGTGTCTATTGGCCTGCAAACAACCCACATGTTATTTTGGAAAAGACTGTTAACTTACCTGGAATTAATGTTTGCTGGGTTGTCTTCTAAGGGGTATAATTGCACCATTCTTTTTTGAAGGAACAGTAACTGGCCCAGTGTGCCTGAACATGATACGCACATATGTCTTAACCGCCATTCATACACACTATGGAAATGAGGAATATTACCTCCAACAGGATGGAGCACCACCACATAACCACCGAGATGTACGTGCATACCTTGATTATAATCTTCCAAGGCACTGGATAGGAGGAAGAGGTACGATTGAGTTTCCGCCGTGTTCTCCGGATCTAACCCCGTTGGACTTCTACCTATGGGGAACTCTTTAAGGAGTGTATACCGTAGAAAACCAGCTACACTAGCAGCACTTCGGGAAGAAATTGAAACGGCACGTGCTTCAATCGCCGAGGATACTTTCGTAAACGTTGCTCATTCAGTTAATTCAACCTACTCAGAAGTGTATCGAGGCCAATGGTGGGCATTTTGAGCAACTGTTGTAATTATAAAAGTGTAACATGATTAGTGCTCATCATTGTGTGAATTCAGTTTTGTTATGTTAACACACTTTTGTCTTTGCTTGAAGTGTGTCTACATTTTGGCACTCTTTGTACATCGTTCATTTTATAAACAATCCATGATTTGATGACTTAATACTCGTCATTTTTTGTTTTATGATTAGATGCCTAGAATCTGTTTTGTGTTGATTTTCACTGTAAATAAACAAAAAAGTATATGAACTTATTTGATCTTATTAACGTATGACTTTAAATTTTCAACTTGGTTCAAAATAAAGCAGTTTTCAAAGAATATGCAAATAAATACCTTTAAATTTATCGTGACGGATTTTTTTAATTACCTATCATGGTCTGGCTATAGATCATTCCAGAAGGGCTTTTAAGAACCGAACAGACATCAGCGTATCGGAAACGTCTTCACTGAAGAGCGACAACGACGTTGGCCTGCATTACTGCGTGAAGAGTTTAATGAAAGGGCTGGGTGTGCGTGTGACATGGAGGAGGTTCCTACCCCTGTCCAACCCTATGATTGTTACACACGTGTGAATGTCAGCAGGCAGTGGACACTTCCCACCGTGTCGCCGTGACAGATTTAACTGTGACGTAGTGGTAATCCCGACTTGATTTATGGTGACACACTACCCAACTATTCCCATCTCTTCCATCTTTTTAGTGCTTAGCGTTGCAATGTCACCTCATCTTTCGCAGCTCCATGACTACTTTTAATACTCGAAGAATGATGTTAAGGCATCGAATAGCAAGCGATCAATAATGCTAATGGCTACTAGATCATTTGTTGGTAGATTGATATGTTACTTATAGCCAACGTATAGCACTGAATTACTTTCAACACATGCAAACATGAGAACGAGCTTTGCCTATCACATAAGGCACAAAATTTACGGAAATACATGGCTGCTGATTTGTTTTATTTACAGACGCTCTTTAACATCTCAGGTCATCAGCGTCCCATTCAACTCGGGGCGTGAAACGGCCGACAAATTTTGCTCAGAGGCCTCTCTTTCAGGCTTGAGGTTCTTTTTCGTGCCGTAAATGTACGACATGGGACCCACGGCTTTACTTCCCTTCCGAAGGAAGTCATACTTAGGATTTTTACGCCCCGAAAAAATCCATCGGTCCTGGCCGGGCTTGAACCCGCGATCTTAGGTTTAGGAGGCAAGTATGGTAACCGAAATACATGGCGCAGCTTGAATACGAGTAGCTTAGGCCATCACCTAATAGCACCGTTTGAGCAATATCTAAATTAATCTATTGACAGTACACCTCGAAAACATCACAAACGCAGACCAAAGCAGACATATACAAAGAGAAAGAAACGAAAATTATGAAATGGAAGGAGAGATGAGCAAAGCGAGCCCACGATTATGCCCTAAGCGTAACAGCATCATCATCATGACTATCCATTGCAAACCTCAGGCAGAGAGTTCGAACAGTCCGGTAGAGCGAACTTTACTAGAGCTGAAGAACCGGCCCGTGAGCCCATTATGAGTTGCGACCCTTCTGTACAAGCTCTAACTTTTCAACATTTTCCATAAATTGGCGTGACAATGATGAAATAAATACACATTATGTTAATAATAAATATTTCAAATTAGAAAATCAATTAATTGCAACTTTTGACTTAACATAAATGACTATGTATCAAAAATGTATATAAAATATTTATAAATACGTGGTCGCACTGGAACTAGTATAATGCTATCAATATTTACTGTTCCCAAAACGTACAATATTGTGGAAGTAACCATTTAAAATGTAATTAAGAACATTATGGATATGAGATAATAAAAATATATGATCAAGGTAAGCAACTAAATATTAATATGTTATAAAATTCCTGCAATTCACTATCTACATTAATGAAACAGGAGCCAGGAAATTTAGGCGTTTATTTTGGTTAAAATATACATGCAAAAACGCACTTTAAATACTGATAATAGGAAATAATGTAATCAAAATAGCCATTTATTAAAAGTGAAAACAGGGAGCAAAATCACTCATTAATAATGAAAGTAGGCACTGAAGATACTTATTAAACTCTTTACTACATAATTAAGATACTTAAGCTTTCTTATCTTGGTTGCAAGACACAAGATGCATTTTCAAGGTATCAACTGTCACAGTCAGACGCTAGTCATGGGGATTTTTTCATCACGGCAAACTACCACTGAGGTGGTTGAAGCATATTTAAAACAAGCTATTTTGGAAGGACTCATCAGTTACAACAAAACATTTACCTTTCAGGAAATGTTTATCAAGACAAAGTACAATAATTATGAATAGTCCTGGCGAATGAGCAAAAGATGTGCAGTGGTATCTGGCCGAGTCCATTTTCTGTTTGTCGTTTATTGGGGAATCAAGTTGGTATCTCTCCTACTTCCGTAATGAACACGTTGTACGGATGGTTTATTGCACAGCTACACCACACTAATCTTTCTCCCTGGCAATTTTTTGTTACATTTATGCAGTTGAAAAGTTACCCACACCGCAAATTTCCTAGAATTGTTTCGCACAGATCGACATATGGTCATTCGCCAGGACCATTCAAAACTACAGTACTTCCCTCATTCTCTATTTCCTGGTATTCGTATGCCCGAGATAACCGCGCGTTCCTTTCACTAATGAAGGTTCTGCAATTTAAAGCTTAAGAGAATGGATTGAGGAGAAAAAAAATTGACTGCTTGAAAAGAAATAAATGCATAACAAGATTCTCAATAGATATTTTATGAGATGAATATGCCATTTAATTTATAACATTTTTCACTTCGTTACATTGAAATGCACTTTTTAAAATGCACAGAAAAATGCATATCGATCCAGAACAGGTAAAAAAAAAAGGGGGGGTTTTAAACTCTAAAATAAGTATTAAGTCAAAATGAACCGAAAGAGCCAAATAAGAACTGGCCCTACCGACCCGAAATATACGGAAACATTTTCATTTTTATCTGTCATTTAAACCTATCTATCCAGACAGAAAAGGCATTTTACTTCTCAGCTTTGCTTATTACACATAAACTAAAATGTACAAGTTTTGAAAATCATAAGCTAAATATATTTCTTACTGAAATGATCCTCAAACCCATATTAGTTTTACCGAAAAGACATTACTCTGCGCTTAAAAGCACACTCTAGTCTCTTTTGCTTCCTCGATAAAGAGTACTTAGAGTAAAGAGAGAGCTGTATACGTCGTAAATCTCTCCTCTAGAGTTCTACACTTTGTTGTGTTAATATGAGGTACAAAAGTACAACAGAAGAATGTAAATAAAAATATGTTCAAAAAAACTCTTTGACAGCACAGAATTAACATGATCCCTTTATCCTGCTTCTTTCATCAGTCTAATCCAGTCCGGGCCATGAAGCCAGCCATGAAGCCATGTGACGTCATTTCATTCTGCTCTTGCTGTTTGCACTTGACTTCTCTAAGTATGTGAAATGTAGACAGAAGTTATTAGAGCAGGGAATATTAGAGGAATGTGTAGCGGGCTTTAGGGCTGAAGTAACATTGTTTTGGGGTTAATTATAGAATTTTAAATTTTACATCTGTTTATTATATCATTTTCAAAAGTTGTTTACACAAAATAAAATAATTCAATCGCTACTCAGTATTTTACGAAAGTAATGTCTAAAAAAAAAATAAATAAATGACGTTATTTTTGGGATAGTGATGAAAATAATTAAGCACGTTCGTTTACAACTGAGATCATACAGGATGATTGAACGAAGAGTTTTTTTCTATTGTTTCTGTTTCTCTTTGCTTAACAAGCGTTTCTATGTTAAGATGTAATGATTGAAAATATTTTATCTAAGACCGCATATAAAGTTGCGATCTGTGAGCGGATTTCTTGATTTTTAGTTATCAAGTTTCATTAGTGAAAAATAATTTATCAATGCGTGTACCAAACCAAATACATAGCATATAAGCAGCAAGCACATAAAATATCTGGAACCTAATTGGAGAAGAATCTTGTGAAATTTTCAAGTCCTGTATATGTTTATATTTGTCTTTCAACAAATCGTCACAGGGCAAATTTAACAGTAACCTTTGATGCTGCTAACAAGCCTTTGACATTAACAAAATAGAAAGTAGAAAAAGTTTAAACATAAAAAAGAAAATCTTTGCATTTATTCTCAGTAATAGTATTTCATTACATTTGAATAAAGAAGGAATATGTGATCGTGGTGGAGAAAAAACCGCACAGCAACCTTCAAAACCAAAATTCCTCGTTTTCAGCATCCTCAACAATGACTAGTAACATAATCTGCTTTCATTTGATCCGTGTGTGTGTGTGTTTTTTTTTAATCTAATGTAGTTCGCAAATTGTCTTGAAATGGTGTAATGTGTTGTTAGTTACTAACTGACGCATTAATTCGACCTTCTGGATATTCCCACAAAGAAGATACCAAAAGCTCATGGTAGACGATTATGTTTTTTTCTCGCAAAATATGAACAGCGAAAACAGATTTTTAATGATCCAGTCTAATACTGTTGGAATTTATCTACCAATATAAGGAACTATAAATGTGAAGCGCAGAAAATTCCATTGAGAGCAAAGAAATGCTAACTCAAGGCAGGAAGGATTCTACAAGAACTAGCTTTATGGGGCAATCTAAGTGGCTAAGCGACGAAGATTAAACTTAGCGTTTAAAGCTAAACATGCATATTCTCGTGAGAGCTGTTCAATAAAGAATTATCATAACTTTATTTAGCAACATACCTTTACTCAAACTCATAACGTTGATGCTCTTTCTAAAAGCAGTCCCTTTTCGATGCAAAGCACATGTCCCAGCGTTTCTGCCAGTTTTCAGAATCGCTTCCGCAGCGTTGACCATGATTTATGACAATGAAAAATGATTCCCAATGAGGAGTTTCTTCAATTTGGGAAAGAGAAAAAAATGTAACAACTGGGGCTAAATCTGGACCAGATGGAAGGTGGGAACACACTTCACATCGATATATGTGAGTTAGTCAACAACATTTGCGATGTGCGGCCGTGCTTATCGCGGTTCAGCATCCAGATTGTTGCCTTTTGCGTGTGAGATTTCCTGACATCTCTGTAGTATTTTCCGGATTTCCATACATAGTTTCTCTTTTCTCTTAAGATCTAAATGATGCAGCCATGCTTAATAAGCAGTGAAAACATCATAAACTGCATGCAGCCTGCTGTTCGGGAATCAGCGTCTTGGAACCCACCGTGCGCAAACATGCCTCATTCAGTAACCGAAGTGTGAATGTCACCCAATGCAATTTTCATAATTTCTGAAAATGTTCTTTTAACGTTATTGGACGATGCTTTCTCTCAATAACAACAGCGCTGTTAATACTTCTTTCGTTATAACACAAACTTCCACCTTCCTTGGAAAATGGTTGCATCTTTAAAGTTTAAATCATCTTTGAGCTGTATTATAGGGAATGTAAAACTCTCCAAAGTCTCCTGTAACATTGCAAAGGCATCAACTAAAGATTTGTTGAGACGAAAGCAGAATTTCAGGTCAGTATAATATTCGTCGCACGCCACCTCCGTTTTGCTGTAGGCATAACTAAACATGTCTCAACTTCCACACTTCTCACATGCAGGAATCGGAAGTGACAACTAATACCAAGCGTACATAACGCATGAAGTTAACAGAATATTATAAAGTTAAATTTTAGCGCGAGAAATTATGCCTATAAAAATTATTGGACAGCCCTTAATATACACTGTCTCTCCGGGGTAGTATAATAATTTCCTTAATTTTAAGGAATTTCGAAAGGTTTCACTGTTTTTACCGAGTTTTGGCGCCTCTTCGCCCTGTTATGAATATGAAGGTATCCCCAGACTTATTGTTTATATATTCAACAAAGATGCTATATACGCCTAATTGTTATGCTAAAGTCTAAAGACATTGACGTCCCTTATTAAGGAATGAATTCTGTGTTTTGATCTTTCAGAATTACACAATATATTGTTAAATACTGTAGCGGTGGTTGCATTAGAAGTTCTTTGTGCAGGAGTCAAAACCAGCTATAAACATTTTGAATGCGCCACTATTTAGTCGGATCTACTAACCAAAAACTAAAAACTGTGTATTCACTCCCTCAAAGCAAAGCAGCACATTGATGACGAAGACACTGAAGTGAGGCAGATACAAAAGCGAACATTTATTTAGGATGGACACACTTATCGCCGTGACAAATGATATCAGTGACATTTTTATTGTTACCTGTCACTGTTTTTAGTAATAAATCCTTGCACTTAATTTATAACCATTCTAACTTTTTTCCAGTGCGATGCGAGTTATTTATCTAACAGAACGATGCATTGCTCTCAGATATGGAGAGAAATGTTCCAAGGTTTCGCGATGAACATTCTGCAGGCAGAATGATGACTTCGAAAAACAAATCACATTTTGAGAGTTTATACTTTCATTCAAAATTTTCCCCAATTGGCTTTATAAGGTAATTTGCTTCAAAATCAATAAAATACATAACGTTTTAAACTTTAAAGATGATGTCATCTACCGTAATGCCGTGCATCTGATTCAACTATTTGCTAGCAGGGATTTGTTCTGTCGAGTGGAACGCGTGGAATCATGTAATTGCTGCAGTTTGCTGATAAGTCTTTTGTGTAACATCCCTTAGACATAATACGTTGAGGCTTTGACAAAAATTCTTAAAATACTGGTGAGCAGTGGTGTCATCCAAATTATTCAACGCTCTTTTCAATAACTATCGCAATCTTCTTAATTTTAATACAAAAATAGTATATCAAATATCTGCTACAAATAAAGAAGTTACAATTCAAAATTCTTTCACATTTATGTGTGCAGTAGTCTTAAAACTTACCAGCGAGTATTTATTTGGACATCTGACTACCCACAAATTGCATGAAACGTTCGAGGATGTACCCACACACGTAAGTATACCCTCTTCCTTTATGTTATGTTTATTCAACTCTTCACTTTCCGAAATGTCAGTCACTGCATAATCCATTTCACATTTCTTACACGTTGCGATATCGCCAACACTGCTACTGAACAAACTTGATATTACGTTTTGGCGCATTCTTTTTAACATTTATAATAATCACTCTTTTACATCCTTGAATGTGAAATACGGATGAAAAGGGATATTGTCAATATTTCTGTTTAATCCTAAGGGGTTATTAGATCCTGTTTGGTGAAGAAAGAGTAAAAGGATTGAAACTATAATAAATGGTAATTAAAATGAAGTGTGAAAAATCGATTTAGCGTTGCGTTGCTCACTGCAAAACTCCTCAACTAAGCACAGTTTAAATGCTGCAGGCATTTCATTCTTTGCTCGATTGTTAGAAGCTGCGTGCAGGTTACCAAATCCATATTCAATTAACTTGCTAAGTGGGAGCCCTATCGCACTAATCGCACCTGGGGTTCCAGGTTGCATTGTCCTCCAATTATTACAATAGCGGATTCCGTGTCAAATTCTGTTCTACGTGCGAACCGGTTGAATGACAGCACTACTTGTAGCAGGACCCTTTGGCTATAATGGTACTTGAGAAGTCTTAATTATATTATTGTCAACAGGATTCAAACTGACAGAATTTGGCGTCTCCGTTTTTCTAAGTTTTTATAACACCCTTCAATAATTCCAGAACGATTTCCGGGCTGTAGAGTTGTATTCAATGGAACTCCTTTGCTTTCCAGACGTTTCATCAGCAACAACGGCTGACATCTAAACAACTAGGTAATCATTATGCTCGTTTCCACCGGGAAACCGCAGAACTCATTTAATTTTAACCAAGAGGAAGACCTTCGCAGACCCTACTCAAGGTTGTAGTCAGCTTGTAGAGCGTTGCTGATTGTTCTTGCCCGAGAAATACGTTTAACCACTGTGCAGGAATGAGGCTCGTAGAATAAAAGCGTATTGTAGATTGATAGAAGTAAGGAGGTAGTGTCCCTTCCCCATCTGATACCGAGGGTTGAATGAGAGGACACTGAAACTCGTTTGAAGTTCAGGATACTCG
Organism: Metallyticus violacea; assembly: GCA_030762175.1. Lineage (NCBI taxonomy): Eukaryota > Metazoa > Arthropoda > Insecta > Mantodea > Metallyticidae > Metallyticus > Metallyticus violacea. Next base: position 64,796,080 of record CM060835.1, read on the forward strand.
CCATATCTCTCACACGCAAAGCTGTTCATCCTGGATCGATTAACATTTTATATATGAATTTGTGAACCCAGGTAGTTATATTGCCGTTGATTTGCCTTATCTTGAATAAAACATGTCATCCTATACTAAATAAACGGCTCCCAATAAGGAAGAATAGAGCAAACACAACCAATCACGGATAAATAATTCAGTGAGCCAATCTAAAACTATCCAATCTCCATTGTTGCTTTCATTTATTTATGAACGCTCTTTAACAGCTCAGGTCATCAGCGTCCCATTCAATTAAGGGCGCGTAACGGTCGAAAAATTTAGCTGAGAGGCCTCTTCTTTCAAGCTTGAGGTTTTTCGTGCCGTAAATGTACGACAAGGGACCCACGGCTTTACTTTCCTCCGAAGGAAGTCATAATGAGGATTTTTACGCCCGGAAAATCCATCGATCCTGGCCGGGTTTGAACCCGCGATCTTGGGTTTAGAAGGCAAGTATAGTTACCGCCACACCATCAGGACCGACTAACCTGCATTGTAAAAACATCCAAGCAATCAGAGGAGTACTTCGAAAACTCAACCGCGCCTCAGCCATAGTCACTGGGAGGAAGAGCTTCCGTCGCCCACTCTATAATCCAGAAGTCTTAGCTTATATGACGCCGGTCATAAAAGCCTACAATCTCAATTGGCATTATATTTCGGTACACGAACAGATCAAAATGCAAAGAATTTCACACTATATCAAATTATTGAGTTCTCACACACTTTATCACATTTTGCAGGCCATGACACCAGCGAAAATATTTTTTCTTTCCCTTCTCCTATCCACATCATTATTTGTATTTCCCACAGGTTGCATTTTTGCTCAACAATAAAGGTAATTCTTTCAAGTTTCAGCAGACTAGCGAAAACTCTTATATAAGTAAGAATGTCAGTAATGTGTGTGCATGTGCGCATGTATGCGTTTCCCTTACCCCACTCTCAGACACTTAAAAATCTGACGTGGGATAATCTTTAGCTAATTTTTATCATATTTCAAAGTAATGCTATACACATTCAGCAGTATAAGTAACTTTTATTAACATTTTACACAATTTTATGTCACAAGTATGCTAATCATTAGCTAAAATCAGCATAAATGCAATTAGGAATGACAATGTATGAACTTCGAAAGTAACGATTTTTTTATGAGATTTCTTTTTCCAGAGACATTGCTTCCTTGCAAAGGCACATAACTTATCGCCAATGTAGCTTCGGATCTATTTCTTAGGCATTCAAGAATTCTGAGACTAATCATAGTACACATGCAGACTACGTCAATAAGACGGCTTATTCCAAATATAGCTACATAAGCTTTAAATAAGCTCTGAACGAGCAGCTAATCTGTGTCAGGTGCTTTTCCTCTCTACACCGCTGCCTTTTCTTGGAGGCACTGTCACTCAAAGAAAGCATGAACCCACTGATTTGATCCAAAAGTGTGCTACACTGTTTCGGTGATTTTCACTTTATCGCATTTGCAATGTTTACACTTCCAGCATTACGCACATCCGCAGTTAGAAGCTATGGCAAAGAAAGCACAAATTGTGTGAATATAAAACAAATAAAATGAGAATATCTACACAAGCTGAATGAAAATACGGTATAAAACATACTATCACATATGTAAGTGATCAGATGCGAAAAACGGACTGATTGTGCTCTGTTCAGCAAAAGGTAAATCCAGGCTTTATTTCTTGCAGGGTAGGTTTATTTACTAAACGGCAAGGATAAAATCCCAGGTAAATGGGATAATAATTAAAGCTGCTAACGTTAAGTTCCTTGAAGCAATTCATGAATGTTAATATAAATTTACGTTTTATTTTCCACGTCTGTTTGTTACGATTTCATGTATATAGAAAAAATTAAATCAATCACATATGAAATTAAGTACATCAAAATACCTTTATCCTAGGTCTAGTTAGAAGCATATGCATTCATTGCCCACAGGCCGGAAGACAGAAAATGGTCCTTTTGGAAAATAATAAGATCAGGCGGTTTACCTCATGACCTTCATATGCAAACGCTTTTCTGCAGTTGTGGAGCAAGCAGCCCTTGTATCTGCTGTGTTTATGAACAGTGCACTGTTTAGTAAATATGGATCGGAACGTGGAGTTGTCCAGTTTCGAACGAAATCAGGTTAAAGCCTACAAAGAAGAAGGATTTTAGTTTCCATAAATAGCAAGAAGGTTTGCCATGTCACCACGTGTGAGAAATAGCTTCCTGAAGCTAAGAATCAATCATGATAAATAGCTTCCTGAAGCTAAGAATTAATTATAGAATGAACAAAGTCGCCTGGAAGACAAAAACTTACACCTCGACAAAAGAGGCATGTGACCAGAAAGCTCAGTGCTGGTGGATCATCGCTGAGACAACTTGTTTGTGATCCCACTGTCAAAGTTTACAAATCGATGTTGTCCAGGTTAGTCAGACAAACAAACACAATGAAACAAAAGAAAAAGGAGAAGCAGTCCCGTCTGACGGTGGATTATAAACAGAGCCTGGTTAACTGGGCTAAGGAACACTTTACTAGAACGAATTAATGGAAGTGTATAATATTTAGCGATGAAAAAAAAAATTCAACTTGGACGGTTTTGATGGTTGGGAATACTAGTAGAAAAGAAGAGGAAGGGGTTTTCAAAGAGGCAGCAAGAAGGAACGTCTTTGATGGTCTGAGGTGGATTCGGGTAATGGGGGGAAAGCAAGTCATATGAAAACCATACACTATCAGATACTGCTTGAAGAGCACCTTTTACCGTTGTGGAGAAGACTGGAAATGAAAACTGGATATTTCAGCAGGATAATGCAACCATCCACACTGCCAGATCCACAGGGGAATGGTTTCGCCGCAAAATTGCTCGTGTCATGGAATTCCTCGGATCTAAACCCTATGGAGAATGTATGAGAATCTTATGTAGGTCAGTTAAACGCACGAGAAGCAATATATCAGTGTGATGGTCTTGAGCTGCCTGTGTTACAGAAGCTTGGAGAGGATATGATGGATTGCATGATTCAAGTAAAAAGAGTCATTTATAGGATACTAAATGAAAAGTGATTTTATCTTTTGCAAGGAGTGCTTTTTGTATTCCGCAGTCTCTGAGAGGAATGCATTCGTTTTTAATTAATCATACAACAAAGCTTATATAATTTGATGTACTCAAGTTAAAATATATTCCATTTCAGCTGGTCTTATAATTTTGCTACGCACCTTTTATATATATATCCATTCATTTATTTTATATATTCGTTATTTTAGCCTAGGTGAGTGTAAGAAAAGGCCTCATAGCCTTACCTCTTCCAGGCAAAATAAATCATTATTATATTTTTTGTTATTTTACTCTTATGCTCTTTGTGCTTCTATATTATCTGAAGTAGAATGTATGATCCATGGGGTAGGCAGGGAAAATTCTTGCGCATGTGTAGGTATAACTTGAAATGCTGCCGTTTTGTTGAGCAGCCAAGAGTAAAGAATCTCTCCAATAAGAGCTTCACAAATAGCTGAACGTAAAATTGCATACTTTACGTCGTTTTAAATAAAAAGCTCAGTTAGTCTCAATACACATAACTTTGAAGAAAGCTATATCTAGGGCAAAAGACTAACCATAAAATTCAGGGAGATTTTCAAACTTGGAAGCTTTGCAAAACTTTATTAACCGGAGTCGTAAGGTTCAAAGATGCAAGTGCGCTGGATCGTGCTACAGGCGTTTTTTTTTTTTTTTTTAAACTTTGGAAAAGCTAATGAAGAAAGTTATCTTATTATGGTTTGCTCTTTATGTGCAATTTACTGTGCAAAACCTTTTAAAGCCATAACAATGAAAATACTCTCGACAGTGGAAACTCCAGAGTTTTCGACTGTCTGCAACAAGCTGGCGCATCATTTGGATAGAGGAGTGGGCAGAAGACAAAAACTGTGTAAGGTCGCACGAGTTATTTTGTTGTTAGAGGATACGATTTAATTTTATTATTAAAGAGCGTTGATCTGAACATTTATTTAGTGTAGTATGTTAATGGACTATACACTTTGGGATGGAAAATATTCAAAAAGTTTCGCTTACCTCTTTTAAAGATATTACACATTAATATTCCTGATCCGTTATATAAAACGCGACTTCGAAGCTAACAGTCATCGCTAAAACGGAACAAAAATGCCTCAATTCAAAGACATTTAACTCTGAAAGCATTAATATTGACAGCACATGTATTAGTATAAAATTCAGATCAAGCTATTATACTCGGAATATCAAGCGTAAATTTTATGTCTTTATTAGGGTGTTTGATAAAAATTTTAGTTTATCAATCAATTATATAACATTTTCCCATCTATCCTTTTAGTTACGTTGACTTTGCCATAGTGAGTGTACACACTTGATAGAAGCTTAGATAGAAGCAGAAGGAAAGTTTCTTTGTCTGCAAAATGTGGCAAAGTGTGCTAGGAGTCATTAATTTGATGTACTGTGAAATTCTTTGCATAATCATTTGAATAACAAAAACATTTTAAAAACTAATAAAGGTGTGATTGGAAACTCTTTAATAATTTACCAGAACAAAATGTTTGAACAGGGGGATATTTTGTACACATAATATTTTTACATAAAACATATTTTAGAAAGATATACTTATCTCAAACGATAGCATATCCTAAATGTTATCGCGGAAGACATAAAAACTAGAATCAATAGGTGAGACATTCAAAAAATGTTAAATATTTGTAATGTAAAATCAGATGACAGGTGAAAGGAGAACCATAATTATCAGAAGCACCTGGGAAAATAATTGGGCAAGAAATCCGTTCATAGTATGGATGGCTCTTGTATGGTTGATATTAAATACCAAGTATCGCAGAAACATTCGATTACGAAATATATTTAATATGTTAATAGACTTTAACAATTACAAAATGCATAACAAAGTAATGCGATATTACTAATCTTAAATAAATAATTTGTCTGTAAATAAAACATTGACTATTCCAAAATATACATTGAATATTATATTCTAAATTTAAATTCCAAGTTGATAAAGTATCAACTTAATTTTACATATATTACTTCCCATATATGCAACTCAAAATACCTATCGTAAGCAGTATTTAACATTACAATATCTTAACAATCCATTAAGAAAACAAATTCAATATGAACCATAACAAGAGTAAACCAAATGAAACACCTACACACAACTACGATGAAAACTTACTGCAAGACAGTGAAAAGGTAAGTATAAACAAATTATACACCCAAAAATTATTCATCAGCTATCCACATCACTGTTCTGATCGCAAAAATTAATCTACAAATTTGCCGAATTTCAAAGAAAAATTTATGGGTGGACATTGCTAGAAGTTATCGTTGCAGAAAAATGGAAGCAGATAGATAAAGGAAAAGAGTAGGATTAACACGGCGCTACTTAGCGGTCGAGAAGGAAGTTCTCGAAGATTTGAAAGGAAGGCAAGGTTCCTAGCAGAGCAAGAATGCACACAAAGTTAGCTGAGCGGCAAATTACTATACAGTACTACTCAATTGAAAATTCCGGCATTATAACAAGGGCTTCTTAACGATGTTCTTATGTAAGATATAAGCATTATACTTGGAAACTTTAACCTAAGAATTATGTTTTTGTCACTCTTGGTTCCAGAGTTACATACCTGTAAATTAAAAAGTGTTATTTATTTATTTAATTTTCCCCTTATCTTTTGGCCCATCGATATACACTGATTGGCGCTATGATAAACTAAAAGTTCAATTTGTTCATACATTGTATAGTTAGGTTAGCTGTTAAGAAAGATTTAGTAAGAACAGTATATGAATACATTTGAAAAGATTAATTTAGAGACATATAATTGCAAAATGTGTTTATTAGTTTACATTAATTGAACTACACTAATTTAGTGTTTCTTTTACACCTGCACTATTAAGCATGGTTTTGACATCAATGTCATAAGTCATTAATTACGTATCTCAAATTAACCGTGCATATGTAGCATATACAGTAGCAAGTATGATCACTCTTTCAGGATTATATGTAATTAATGTGAACTGGAACGACAGTGCGTAACTCAGCCATGACGTTCATTTTTCTTCGGTTTTATACGTAAAAAAGTCGAAGTATGTTTATAAAAGTAAATTTTGTTTAATGAAACTTATTTTAAAATCTTCGTGTCAAAGTTTTTCAAATTGTCTTCTCAACTGTCTAATATGTTTGTTTTTAATAACATTTTGTAAGGCAAGATGCACTTGAAACATACGAAATTTACGTAGCAAAGTTTTACTGAAAAAACTATTCATATTTAACAAAATTGTCTGGTACCAAAAACAGAAATACAATAACTGTAATACCTTTAACAGAAATTCTATTAAAGACTGATTATTGTTCTTTCAATTTAATAATCTGAAGAAACAAAACCTCTTAAAGGTTCATATTAAAATTGTGATCTAGAACGTATTGAATATACATTACTGGCCATTAAAATTGCAACGCCCATATGAGACCGGTCATTTTCTAAGAAAGAACGAATATGATTCGCTGAAAATACAATAGCAATATCAGGTGGTGTCTGAATTTGTCAAGGGAGAATTGTGTCGTACCGAGAGTGCGGAATGTCATTCCGTAAAACTGGGGATCATATTAGATGAAATACGCCCACAGCGAAACGAATATGAGATCAGTAGATCGAGGTAGGACGAACGTGAAGTATCCTAACAGCTCTGTCAAACAATCGAACGAGGACACAGAGATCATTACCTGCATGGCTATTACGTACATGCAAAACATATTGCAATTTTAGTCCAACCGCCTTTTAACATCATTAAATGATTTATGATTTTAATAAGTAAAACTATAAAAATTTTGCTAAGCAAATATCATTGAAATGCCTCAGAAGACGAAAAAGTTAACAAATTCGTTAGTTCAATCTCATTATCATACTTTCAATCTCTTACCCCCTCCGTCCACATTTTCGCACTTCAACATTTCTTACTCTGTGGTTTGTTTTCTAGGTTTAGTTATAGTTAGTCTTGCTACCATAATGCAAGATCATTTTGTATTTCAGTAATCTCCCATCATCTATAATTCTCATTATTTTTGTTATTATCATAAATCATCAGCGTTAGAAATTGTTCCACTTCACTTTTTCTTATCCAGAGTTCCCTATCCATATCTACTTCTCATTGGATTGGACTGGATTGATACTGACAGTGGAGAACTTTTCGGTACTTCAGCAGGCTGAAGAGTTGGCCATTTGGGCTTAAGACCTCAATGTGCACACCTCCAGGAGGAAGGGATGAAAGCGAGAGACACCAGAGGACAATGAGCGGTGAAGCACAGGCGTATACGGGGTTCCTAATATTGTTTCAAGATAAAGCACTCCCACCCCGATCTGCATATTGCATTGTACAGATTTGTGCTCTGTAAAATGCAATATCTTTTACTATAGCTTGGTAATGTTTTTAGTTGTATTCAAGTTATTTCTGTTTCACAAAATTTGAGTTTAGTAGTCAAGTCGTTGAATTCTAAAATTGTGTCCCATATAGGAGGTGGTATCCACAATATTCGGGACTGGTGCTGCCATTTCGACAATGGTTGCAGTAGAGTTTTTTACCGCTAGGTGGCAACACTAGCACGTCTGATGAGTGAGAATTTAAAGCTTCATGCAGCTGAGTAGATGTGTTCACATTCTTTAGTACTTTTCTTGATACTCTGTGTGTAGTGTGTGGCGATTTACGATGGATCCAAGATTAGCACAGAGAGTGTGCATCAAATGTTGTGCAAATTTCGGTAGGACCGTCAGCTGCATAACGCCTGACATTGTTGCAAAAGTTCAAAGTTCGTTAGCATCGACGTCGAACCATTGAAAGTGGGAATTGGTTATGTGACATGCCAACGAATGTTAACCAATGAATTGGGTATGCATCGTGTCGCCACAAAATTTGGGCTAAGGATCCTGACTGCTGATCAGAAGGTGCAGCGTGTTGAAGTTTCCACGGAGCTTCGTCAGGCCGTATCCGATGACCCAACCATCCAGGGTGATCACCGGCGACGAGAGCTGCTGGATGTACCCTTATGACCCTGAGACAAAACAACAATCCTCCCAGTGGAAGAGCCCGAACTCACCCCCCCAAAAGAGCGAGACAAGTGAAGAATAACGTCAAGAGAATGCTCCTCGTTTTCTTTGATACCAAAGAGATTGTGCACAAAGAATTCGTCCTTCCAAATCAAACCGGGAATTCCACGTACTAATGTGACGTTTTGCGACGGCTCCGTGAAAATGTGCGGAGACGATGGCCCCGAATTTTGGCGACAAGGGAACTGCCTGTTGCATCAGGATAATGTGCCCTGTCACAATTCCTTGATCACCAGGAGGACGAAAAACAATGTGACGATTGTCCCCCACCTACCGTACTCGCTTGATTTGGCACCCTATGACTTCGATCTATTCCCCAAACTGAAAATCAAGTTAAAAGGACGTCGGTTCAACACAATTGAGAGGATTCAAGAAGAAAAGCTGTCTGTGTAAAACACCCTGAAAGAACATGACTTCCAAGATGCACTTGGAAAATGGCAGAATCGCTGGGACGGGTATATACGTGTGGAAGGCAACTACTTCGAGGGTGACGGCGGTCGTTAGTCTCAAAGTAAGTTTTTGAACAGATGGCAGCACCAGTCCCGAATATTCTGGATACCATCTCGTGTTTAAATTCGTTAAAACAATTAATCCCTTCTTTTCCATTTCTAGTTTTTTAATCTATATTCCAAACATTTTTTTGAATTGTTACATTTTACTAATAATGTGCATTTTTCTACAATGTTCCTAACATTCTTATATTAACATTTTGATCCAGTCATTGGCAAAAAGTAAATTGTTACCTGGGATCACCTTATATATAAAAAAAGCTTCCAATAATTATCCTACTTTTGCCTGATATGCGATTTTTACATTAATTACAAATACTTAAAAATACAATAAATTGTCCTAGTGATGCACATTTTAGAGCCTTCTGCGATAACTCGCGATATGCTATTGATAAGTATATCTTTTTTAATCTTTCTAAATTATATTTTCATGTTAATGTGCATAAAAATTTCCCACTATTCAAATATTTTGTATTTGCAAATTAGTACTGTTTCTAATAATCCTTTTATTAATCATTCAAATGTTGACTAGTTAAATTCTTCTATAGTTTCAACAGTATCCATTAGCTCCCTTTTTATAATTTCTTTTGGTGTGTATTCTCCTTTAAATGTTGATGTATAGAACTTCATAAATTCTAAAATAAAATTTTTAATTTTCTAAATGAATTTATTCAGCGTCAGTTCATTTTCTGTTCTTCTTCTTCATCATTATTTTTATTATTATTATTATTATTATTATTATTATTATTATTATTATTATTATTATTGGTGGTGGTGGTAGTGGTGGTAGTAGTAGTAGTAGTAGTAGTAGTAGTAGTAGTAGTAGTAGTAGTAGTAGTAGTAGTAGTAGTATCATCATAATCATCATCTTCATAACTATCATTTAACGTTATTACTGCAATTACGACACATGTTTTTCTTAAACATTTAAAAAAAATCTGAGGTTTCAGAGCGGAAAACAATTATGCTCAGGATTTTTCGTTGAAAAAGGTTAAACAGCACTCGTTCCTATGGCAAATGGCAATTTTACAAAGTATGGCTTCAAATTTAATGAAGAACCGATGGATGAAAAGAGAAAACACTACTGACAGCCATTCTCTGTACGTACGTGCCACAAACAATTTTTCTGCAGGAAATTAATGATGCAAATATGTTTTCCTCCCCAACATCTCTAAAATCCATTAGCATTTAGAGCTTGCACTTACATCCTTGTTGCAGAAACTGGGTTCAACGATGGGAAAATGAGAAGAATTTTCTTGCACAGGGCGACGAGGGCTGGCTTACAATACTCTTCGCATCTTTTCCACCCCCCCTTTCCCCTCCCACCCCTTTTTAATTAAAAAAATCCCTTACACGCGGATAACAAAAGATTCCTTAAGGCGATTTCGAGCAAATGTGTATAGTCATTTTCAACTCTGAAAGTGTCCATGAAGATAAGGTGAAGAGGAACCTGACGAGGTGAATTACACTGCTGCAATTCAATTAACAGACTGCCTCTGAATTTAAAAACCTCTAAATAATGCATTAAGATCCAGAAGCACGGGTACTTGAAATAAAAATAAAAAAAAATACTTTGGTATTATTAAAGCATTCCCATCAAAATGTCATTAAAAAGCTACACTGGAGTGTACACAAACAATACAGAATATTCAATTACTGGCGCTATTGAACATTTCTCAATTTATTCCTCTCTTCGACTGCCTCAAACATATAAATAACCAAATATTAGCGCTAGAAACTTTAATTCACTTTAAAATCAAAAAAAAGCCCATTACACCATCGGTGTTCAGGATGATAAATGAAATGAACATAATGTAGGATATAAATCATTAAGCATGCTTTTCTATCGAGATATGACTCTCTCCAACACTTGTGTTTGAATCCCAGAAACCGCACAACCTGAGTGGATGACAAATAATATGACAATGTAGGAAGAAGAAGCAGAATTCTGCAGCAAATGATCTTCAGAAAAAGAAACTATTCAGATTTCTGGCTATGTAAGTGATTGAACACCCAAACATTATGTATTTTTAAAATATTTATTTAGGTTTTCTCATAAAACGAACAAACAAATTCAAGCTTTAGTAAACATCTTTTTCATTGGGGTTGCAGTGTTTTAGTGTCTGCAAGATGGCAGCAGGGAATATACTAATCTTCCCAAGGAGACCATGATGCCTGAGGAATTCTTACCATGCCAACCAAATCTAAGTGATTCATGACTTTACTTTCCTACCAAGCCAGTTGTACATGCTTTCTTGTTTTTCCTGTCAGGAAAATCTGTCGAGTTTCAGTGAATCGAATTGCTAGAGCGCCTAACACTAGAATGCCGGGAAAGCCCTAACTCTTGCAGTCCGCGATGACGATTATAACCAGAAATCTCAGAATAATCCCTATCTTTTTCATTTTCTTCAGCACCGTTCTATATACCAGTGGTTTTCAACCTTTTCAACTCAAGGAACCATCTTGAAGGATATTAATCATAACCCATAAGTTAAATTAGTACAATCTAATAAATAAAAAACAAGCAAATGTGCTATTTAAAACATTACAGTATAGTTAAACATGTGTACAAATGTTACATTTCTGTGGCCCACTCCCATGAGCAGATTTCCTGACTCACCAAAAGCTTCCTCAGGACCCTCCAGAGGAGCGGGTCCTTAGATTGAGAAACGCTGCTTTAGACGCTTGTCTTAAACAGTGAGCTATACAAGTATCGTCACTCGCAGAGTATTTGCTCCCAGGGTTGTTATGAGTCAGCAGGTAACCTCTTTCCTGGAAAGTCATTAACTGGGAAACGCCTGATTATAAAGTACGCTTTAGCTCAGAACATTATAAGCTAGTCAAGTACTTTCTTCACGTTGACTTGATTTTGGTGCAAACTGAACAACGTTGTATTTAAATAGCCTTCGAAGAATATAGTTCGATTCGTTGAACACCAGATGTGCTGAGACATTTTGTATGCTGGAATGCCCTAATCACAGTTCAACGTCTCTTTCGAGCAGAATATGGGAAGGATTCCCGACAGACAAATCTATCCATGAGTGGTATGCGCAATTTAAAGATTCTGGCTATCTGTGTATGAGAGAATCAATCGTGCGCCCGTCTTCAACTGCTACCAGCGGAGTCCTGAAAATCTACACGACATATTTCACAGCTGTTACATCTGTTGATATTTATGATAGCTCCAGTAGTGCACATGATATTACATTGTGAAACTTCGAGGATGGTTTTGACTATTCCTGTTATTTCCTTCGCATAATGAGCATTTGTCTTTGACTCATAGAGACTAAAAGAATCGATTCGCCAGATCTTTAACAAATAACAAAAACATTTAACTTTGTAGAACTATCTTGATATCCAGTCACTTTTTAACTGGACTACAGCTACTGAAGAGAAGATGCCAACACAGCAGTTTCACATCTCCTGTACTAAAATGGTTGATGCAAAAAGACTAAATAAGCGGTCAATACTTGTACTGCTTTCCATTGATGGCACAACTGTAATTCTTTACAATGAGTGAAGGCATATGTATTAAAAATAAACAATAAAAAGGGAGCTACTTATTTGCTGAACTTTCTGAACTGCAAATGTTTTAGCAAATGTGTTCTCGTGAATTCGATTGTAACAGTCACTTTTCATATTATATGCTAATCTACAGCATACATATAACAATGTACCGTTCATAACAATGTACGGAGTCTTAGAACAATTTGTTGTTGAAGCTATTATTATAAACAGAACTACTACATCAACTGTCATAGTAAAAGCTTATACAAATATTCAAACGTAATTATTGTTAACAATAATTACTTTAACAATATACGAGGACGGTTCAATAACGAATGGTCATAATTATTTACCAACGTATTTTCTCCCGCTTAAATTTAAGTTTACTATACTTTGTTAGCTTATTTCGTATGTGATACTATTGTTCCATTGTTGTCGCTTCCGGTTCCCGCCTGTGAAAGATGTACAGGTTGAGACATTTCTGCCTACAGCAAAATGAAGATGACACGCGACGTAGGTACAATATGCTACTCTGAAAGTTTGCTTTTGTCTAAAGAACTCTTCATCTTCATTGTTATAGGAGGCTTATGAAAAGTTCGTTCTGTATTATTGTACAGCTTGAAGATAGTTAAAGTGTTTAAAGAGGGGAGGCAACCAATTTCAAATGTAGATAGATCCGGAGCTAAGCTAGGCCAATAGCCTACCCTAGAGAGGCACTGTTGCCCAGTTCGGTAACGCTCTGCCGTAGCGCAATAGTTGCTTTTCACTTTTCTCTGTGCGCCCATCATAACCAACTGCTCATTACTATAAAATATTCCATTGAAATAGCTGGAAATTTTGAAACTGATTGTCCAAGAAGCAATATTTAGGTGGCCTGTAGCCCAACATATGAATAAATGAGTCATGGTTGTTCGTTCTACAATATTATTTTCTTTTCAAGCGTGTAGATGCCTTTCCAAAAGCAGTTTAGTTTAATCTTATATGTGTTCCAGTTTGAAGTGTGTGTGGACAGTAATATTTATCTTCAATAGTTATTGTAATTCATTTTGCCGTATTAAGTAAAACATATCATTTTCGAAACCTAGTACAAGTGGCTCTCAGACGAGTAGATCGAAAGAGAAAGGGCTCTATTCAGATGCAGGGCTATGATTTTCAAAATCTATGCTGTTTTAAAAGAATTAATCTCACAAGAAGTACGTGCTAACATTGCATTTAAAAGTTTCGGGCGCTAACAGCTTAGGTATACACTATAAGTGAACTTTCAGTATCGCGTATAGCGAAACAAGGTAAAACAATCGTTTCTGAGTCAGGGCGGCCTTTGTTTATATCTTCCGTTAAACACAAAAACGCGCCGAAACTAGACGACGTTCTTCGCCGCATTATTTTTAATGTACAATAATGGCAAATGTACTACCATAAAAACTTGTTCGTTTGATGAGGGACAAAATAGATTACAAAGGCTCCATTCATCTATAGAGCTAATATAAAAAAAATGGAATTTCGTTATAGAAGAGTAAATGATGGAAGGAAATTTCTGTTAGAAAAGAACGACATTGTTGCAGCCAGACTCAATTTTTGAGAGCAATGAAAGAATTAAGGGTTTCAAGTGATATTCGTCCCATATTTTATGTTGATGAGACCTGGGTGAATCAAAATCACTCTCGAAACGACATCTGGCAGGATTCCTCGGGAAATGGTGACCTCAAAGAAGTAGCAAGAGACAGTATTATCCAGAACTTGGTAATAAACCTTAGAGACAGTGATTCGGATTTAAGTGCAGAAGAAGTGGTTATGGAAGGAGGGACTACTTTGCAACTATTTTTTGATTTCAAGCAAATCTGTTCTTTAAAATATATTGTTTTAGGTATAATATTTAACCATAAAAATGTTTCATAAATTATTACATTGTAAATGAAAATTGCTGGCCGAGGCGAGAAACAGGTATTTAAAGTAAATCACAATTGTATTAGAAGGCCTGTCATTTTAAAGCGAGAAAAAATGTTACAACAAGTTAACTTGTGCACCTTTCACTGTCTTTGTTGCCATTTATGGCTATAGCATACCTCCCCTCTCTTTCGCCCCGATAACAACGCACCATAGCTAATTACGGATTGGAGGAACTCGTGTGCCTTCTTATTTCGCACATACATCAAGTATGTAACATTAACACTGCTGTCACTGCCAGAGGGAATGCTCAATAACATTAAGTAGTCACTGTCAGAGGGAATGCTTAATAGTATTAAGTACACTTTCAGAAGTTGATAACTGAGAAGTTGCATATGAGACGTGTATGTGCATAGTGGGTTTTAAGACTGCTGATTCTCAAACAAAAGGAATTTCAAAGATGATGTTGCAGGAAGGTGTGGAGTTTCCTTCACTGCTATAATAATAACACAGACGGTGGATACTGGTGATACATGAGATGAAATGATAAGTTGGGAAGGATATTTTTAAAGGAAGGAAGCGTTCCAGGCCTAAGTTTAGGGTACCTACCCGGCATTTGCCAGTTATGACTGAGGAAATCCTGGAAAATAACTTCAGTCAGGGAGGACGGTCCTGGTGGGATTCGAATCCCAGACCTACACGAGCTCGCGCCTTAACGACCTCGAAAACCCGTGGTGGTCTATATATATATATATACTCTTTGAAGAAGTAGATCTCAGTAAAGTCAATCATTTCAGTATGTTTGCCCCAATATTTGAAGAACTTCTTGAAATGATACGCAATATATTACAGAAAGACAAATGTGCGAACCAGCATTTCATCAAGAGAAAAGCTGGCATTAACAGTGAAGTAAGATAATCAAATTTAATTTGACTTTTCACCTACAATACAATCATAACCTGACAAGATTCGAAATCATCTATAGGATAATGTTGATATTTTAGAGGATTGCTTAAGAATAATGAAATAATGTAGAGCGTTTACGAAAATACAGGGTGATCCGTTTGGTTAAAATGAAAACACTGTAAAACATTTACTACTGAACTTTATATTTTCAAACTTTGTATATACAACATTCAAGGTCCCCATTGCGCACTCTGCACAACTCATAACGGTGATGAAAGTGAATCCATGCAAAGAATGCTCCACACACTTTATTGTGGCCTGAAATGTCTGTAAATAGCCATTTGTTTAAGAAGCCGTCATCATCTTCAATCCGTTGGCACATCATGGATGTAAAATTGAAATGAGTTTTATGGTTCTCAACGCAAAAGGCTTGTAAACGTTGCAAGTGATATGGGTACAGTTTCAGGTATTTTGGTATAATACGCTGATAGGACGTATATAGTACATTCATCTCTGTTGACATTCGTTTTTAAATTTTCGTAGGGCTTGTGGTCATGGTTTCAGAAATAGCTGCCTCTCGTACTGGGTTTCGCCTGCGACCTCCTGTGCTATATAACATAAACACGATTTCTACAAATGTTCAATTCCACATGTATAGTGTGTGGAATCTTATTACATCCTACTCTCGTCGAAATGTTTAACACTCTCAAATTTAGAACGCATTGCGCTCGCTGTTGGTTTGTACGGCCATTTCAATCATCTATGATTCTCATTTGTCATTATGCATTGTTGATTTTCATTCTTGTCATGTATGGAAACTCCCATCTTTTAAGCAAAATATAACCAGCAGAAAATATCTTCTATTTATCATATTAGCTTTTATAGTAATATTTAATGTTATCTATACCCAAACGGATCACCCTATATATTTTATTAAGGAAAACCCACGTAGTTGCGTTTCATACATACTGGGTTCTGAACTGCAATAATAAATGTACCGTTATCGAAAACGCTGTTCACTATTACAACGACAATGTATCACGCACGGAAAGCAATACTGATACTGTATGCCCCTGTGAACGGTGTAATTCATACCGATGCTTCGTCGGCTATCTGTATAGGGAGTCACTGAGGTTCTCTCGATACATTGCAACGCATCTAAACGGCTTTATTTGCATGTACGCAAACTATGAATCGATCATACACGTACAGACGTGTGAAAAAGGCCTAAGATTACAACTATCCACCTACTGCTTTGTTACCTTGATATGGCACGGGCATCAGAGTTCGCTCAGAAAAGCAGCGTTATCATATCTTAGCAATCTCTTTCAATGCATGCTTAGTGCTAATAGAGATGTGGAAGTAAGAAAACCATTTATTTATTTATTCATTCATTTTTAATTGATTGATTAAGACATAATCGGATATCCTTAATAAGTATAGAAATAAAAAGAAATATTCCTGGGTTTTTTTTTTTTCTTAATCGTATACGAGGTCTCTTCAAAAAGTATCGCGAATTTTGAATTTCCGCGGGCTACGTATATTCGATTTTCAATTGTTTTATGGCGTTATGTTGGTACTCATGTCCCTCACTTATGTTGACAAGCTCGGCCATTTTGAATTTTCAGTTAATTGTTAACAGCTATTTTGCTTGGACGTGTTTTGGCTCGTCTTCGATTTTTGCCTTTTCCAAAAAATGGAACAAAGAATCTGTATCAAATTTTGTATGAAAAACAAAATTAAGTGCGCGGATGCATTCCGAATATTGACTGTGGCATATGGTGAAGCTACCTTGGACCAAAGCAACGTTTATCGGTGGTACAAAATGTTCTCAGAGGGTCGAGAAGATGTGAACAACGAAGGACGCCCGAGCTCGTCAACAACAGACGAAAACATTGAAGAAGTGAAGAAAATAGTATTGGCCAATCGTCGAATCACCGTTAGAGAAGTTGCTGAGGACCTAAACATATCGATTGGCTCGTGCCATTCGATTTTTACCGATGATTTGGGCATGAGTCGGGTCGCCGCAAAATTCGTAACAAAGTTGCTCAATTTCGACCAAAAACACCATCGCATTAACGTTGCTAAGGAGCTGTTGAACTCTGTCCGCGACGACCCAAATTGGCTCCAGCGGGTCATAACTGGGGACGAATCATGGGTTTATGGTTATGACGTGGAAACTAAAGCTCAATCATCGCAATGGATGCTGCCACACGAGTCAAGACCGAAAAAAGCGCGCCAAGTTCGGTCGAATGTGAAGGTTTTGCTTACAGTTTTCTTCGGTTACAGGAGCGTGGTGCATCATGAGTTCTTGCCACAGGGTAGAACGGTCAATAAGGAATATTACCTGCAAGTTATGCGCAATTTGCGCGAAGCAATCCGCCAGAAACGCCCGGATTTGTGGAAGAACAAAAATTGGCTTTTGCACCATTATAACGCCCCTGCTCACACATTGTTGTTTGTGTGCGAATTTTTGGGCAAAAACAACATACTTATGATGCCGCGGCCACTGTACTCCCCAGACCTGGCCCCCTGTGACCTTTTTTGTTCCCAAAACTGAAGAGGCCCATGAAAGGACGACGCTACGCCACGATTGAGGAGGAGCATCGAAGGAGGAGCTGAACAAGACCACTATAAACGATTTTTTAAAGTGCTTCGAGGATTGGAAAAAACGTTGGCACAAGTGTATAATGTCTGGTAGGGATTACTTTGAAGGGGACAAAATAGATATGCATGAATAAATAAATACTTTTTGAAAAAACACAAAATTCGCGATACTTTTTGAACAGACCTCGTATGTATAAAGTAAGTGAGGCAACGTTGAAAAATTACCATGTATTTTGTTGCAGTGTATTACTGTGTAGAGTTACTTGATACTCGGAACTAGATGGGACGGTACGAGGTCATTAATATTTGTCTCATATTTTATGATTGTTTCTTCTTTTGTCGTCTGCTGAAAAAACTGATTTAAGATTAGTGTTTGAAACTGAACGGCATTTAAATAGTATTTAAAAAATACTGGACCTATTCCTTTATCGAGCATAAGACCCTATTTTCTGGTCTTAATGGAGAGTTTCTTGTTTTTCTTTTACTCTTGGTTTTTTTTTTTTTTTTTTTTTTTTTTCCCTTAGGTGATACTACCAGAACAGCTCTACTGCTACTAGTATGTACTGAACATGCATCCCCGCATAATGCAACGTGAGTTACGTGTTCTGGGGCGATCGTAAGAACATAGATGACTAATGGAAATAAGGGGCAGCGCATAGCGGGAGTAACGGTCAGTGCAGTGGAGTTCCTCCAGAATTTATATGCCGTATATGCGGTAGCCAAATGTTTGAATGATAGTATACTGGAACAAATGCCAGCAAAAATGATCACCTAAATCTGGTCTCAAGTTACATACCTATGGCTGCTTTAATCCAAACTAGAAGTGTCTGAGTTTTAACTGTCAAGTAATCTAGCATATATTTTTTAAAAAAAGTCTTACAGCAGCATTATAAAACTGTTACATTCCTCATTACCACTAATTTCACGTTACAAACTTGCACGTTTATATGCATAACATTAATACACCGTTAGAAGAGAACATTTCAAAAGAAACCCCTCAATACAGCTTCAAAGCTTTGAGCTCATTAACATTCAGATGCACTTTAATTTCAAGGATAGAAATTCAGGAAAGAGGGGATGTTGACGGCCTCAAACTGATGATGCTTGTTGCTTCTAGTGCAGGGCTTTTGTAGCACAAAAGGGAAGCAACAAACATTCTTCATAACTCAATTTTCCACAATATTGGATCTGACGGGAAGGATTTCTCCCGGATCTTTCAGCAGTATGAAAACCAGAGGAGAGGAACAGAAACGAAAATAAAATTTATATCCGAATACGAAACAAAATGACGAATCTTTTCAACTCGATATAACAACTTCTCAATATACGTAGCTCTTTGTTTACCTTTTATGTTTTCATTTGCTGCTGAAGGTCACCTCTTGATTACTGCGAACTGTAATCCTGGAAAAGAAATATTCTTTAGTTACACAGAGATACTACAACAATTATAAATAATAAACTAACTTAAGGGAAGTATTAAAGGGGAGGGGGGGCCAAAATAATATTTTTATTTTTTATCGCTTTAATATTTAGAATTTTCTGTTTATTTTGATATGATTTTCATTAATGTTGCTTCGTTATAAGCATTTTAATAAGTTTTAATTATGACACTGCAGAAGCCATTTTTTGCGAGGACTTGTTCAGTTAAAATTCTGCATATCAAGAATGATTTGCTCTATAAGGCTGTGGTTTGTCTTGAATGATAGAAAAAGTTGTATTTCATAAATTGGCAGCATTTATCTCCATGATTATCCTTTGTTGTTTTACAGTGTTGGAGAGTTTTAACTGATGTTTCCTTCAAAAAGTTAGATTTTTCTGTTGTTTCTGTAAAAACATTTATTGCTGCAATTATTGAAAAACTACATTTTTAGCATACGTTTCTCATTTATTTTATGATCTGTATAAGCTTTCTATTGTGGTAGAGCTAGGATAAAATGTGACAATATAAAAAATAAAAAGTTGGGCAAAATAGAAAGAAAAAAGCAAAAATTGAAAATAATTTATAATTTGCTTCAGAAGCATATGGTAGTGAGAACAGAGCAGCAAATTTCAATTATGTGCATATGTATGCTGTAAAAAGTTCAGCTTTAACAGTGTTTGAGAAAATGGGAACTGAATTTGGTAAATTTAACATTACAGGATAGGCCTTTCATATTCCTCTTAAAATGAACAAACAAATAGAAATACTAATGCAGTAAAAGGAAAAATTCTTTGTGTGAAATTTGCAAGTATTTTGAAAAGTTATTAAATTGGTTTCAAAAAATAAATAAAAACTAACAAAATGCTTTAGAAAAAATTTGCAAATAATAATTTCGTGTTGCAAACGAAACGTGTCTACGCGTTTTTTTTTTTTTTTTTTTTTTTGTTACAAGTTTATTTAAACTAAGAGGAATGGATATGAAATCCTGTTCTTTCAGTATTCCCCCCCCCAAAAAAAACGCAACGACAAATCGGGTCTTCGTGAAGGATTTGGAAACGAAAGCTGACTGGAAAAGAAGTAGAGGCCCATTCCCATGACCAGTAGGGGAAGCCGCCCCATCTTGTTGAAACACCTGTTGTTCATTTCACGTGTATCCAATCCCCCCTGTAAACGTTCAATAATTCTAGCATTATGTTAATTCTGTTTCCAAGTGTATCCTCAATTAAGTACAGACCAATGATGCCGTGGGAAGACAATTGTGTGCCGCCTCTAGCTTTCGGCGGCTTTGACAAAATGTGTCAGAAGTCTTCACAATGTTAATCGATCAGTATTCCAGGCACTCGTTGGAAATATAAATTATTATATTTGAGATCGTTGTGATAATTGTGTGTGTGTGAAATCGAAGCGAGGACTTCTGAAGGAAAACAGCCTGTTTTACGAATAAGCCATCAGTCTGACCATACTACTTTGCTGGGACGACATTCATCTCAGAATGACATTCACCCATTTTTAAACGATACTAACTACTCGCATATTTTTCTCCACATTGTTGCAGCATTTCTGTATGAAAGACTCACGCCCTTCGTCCGCAGAAATCTGATGAATGCTTTTTGCTCCTTCAAGGCGCTAATAGCTAAGAGCCTGCCATTTGGTATACCCTGCACTTACAATCAGGCAAGCCACCAACACCTAAGAACCCGAGAGTTTGAAATGCGTGGGATTTTATTTCATGAAATATTGTCAATTTGCTGTTACCTTTTGAAACGTCTTAGCAAATATCCCATTAATATGGCTAATTCAGTTTCTGTGTAAGAACGTTGTTAAAATAATATATCCCTAGAGCTACAAAGTTTTTTTTTATTTGCCCAGAAGATAATGGCAATTTGTGAATTGGGGTGTCAGAGTAGCTTAGGCGGTAAATCTTAAGACTCGCATTCGAGAGGTCGCAGGTTCAACTCCATAGGGATGGACTGTACTGACCTAAGGCTGTTCGTGGTTTCCTTTGGTCGCTTAGACGAATGCTGGAACGGGTATTTCATTTCTAAGAATTTCGGCTTTCCCAATTCATATCATTTCATTCCGTTAATTATGTTACAGCAGATGCTGGGCTGGTGTTATGTGCAGTGTGACGGTGGTTTGCAGAAAGTTTGTGTCCTGGCTTATGTTACAGAAGCGGCCTTCTAGGAAACTCAAACTTCTTGGTGGAGGCTGGGATGTTCTGTCCGGTAACATTATTAGGGACCAACATGCCTTACCGCCCCTGGATCCTGTCAGCTCCGTGCCCCTCTCACTTTATTCCTTCCCTTGGTATCGAGGTAAAGAGAGTATCGAGAACCCTTCTCTTCTAAAAAAAATCGATAGTTTGACACTGCAACGCTCTTTTCAACTTTTCTTCCTAGCATTTATCAATAGAAAGCCATTTATTGCGGAAATGTTAAAAATATTTCACATTCATTATTAAATTATTCATAAAATATCCTAAACGATAAAGGCAATTTTTCAATTGTAAATAATCATAAATGTTAATGAGTAATTCTACTAGATTTAGACAGGAAGATTGCTTCTAACATACGTTTCGTATGTGTGCCTGCTTTGAAACTGTCTGCCCTGAAGGTCCAGGAATTACTGAATTCTATGAGCAAATCATCGAATTGCATGTCGTTTTACACTCAGATATAAATTGTTCCATGCGAAGTAATTTTGGCTTAGCATGTTCGGACATAATGCAAACACTCCGGATTCTAGTCATTTTTCTAGATATCATATATTAAAATAATTGCTTACAGGGTGAAGCTTAAGAGTTTTTAATATTATTTATGAACACCAGAGAGAATAGTTATTAGCAACGCGTAAAAATATGTGGCATGAATGTACTAACATTATTAGACTTCTAAGCAGGCATAGAAATTCTTAACATCAAACTCACATGATAGATGTAAGAGTTTGTAGATCGTGACTTTTTGTGTCCCCCTATCTACAGTTCGAGTGTGTGTGTTTAAAGTTTAACGCCCGTTTTTGCTACAGAGGCACCACAGGCGATGGACACTGATGATACATGGGATGAAATGATATGTTGGGAAAGGATTTTATGGAAGGAATCGTTCCAGGCCTAAGTTTAGGGTACCTCCCCGGCATTTGCCATTGATGAGGACTGAGGAAAACCTGGAAAAAACCTCAGTCAGGAAGGACGGTCCTGGCGGTATTCGAACCCAGACCTCCCGCTCACGAGTCCGAGACTTAACGACCTCGGCCACCCGTGGCGGTCTCTCTACAGTTCGATGCCAAAATAACTTCATTCCGTTTTAAGTGCTTAGAATTTCGATGTTATAAATTATTGTTAATTATAATCTATAACATTTAACACAGAACGAAAAAATAATTACATTGTAATAAATATGCACATTATCTATTTCCTTCAGTTTTGTGATTAATAATTTGAAATTTTAAATTGTTTCTTAAAAAATATTTAAAAGTAGATTTATGAAACAACACGCTAACAAATGTACTAAAAATACAGTATTAAAAAAACATGATCAAACATCTGTAAATTTAATTATTATGCATCTAATGCCAGCATTTATTTGATTTTAAAAGTAATTATCTTTGATTAAATGTATTTAAAGAGTTTGTATATAAGTGTTTAGTAGACACAAATCTATTTTATTTCAACAAAAGCAGTGTGTCTCCGGAATAAAAGTTCAACATTTTGTTGCATAACCATTACCACTGATAGGCTCCACAAATTTTCCAAGATGCTCCATTGAGAGTTTTGGCCTTTTGTAATGTAATTAATAAAAACAACTGGTCCTTATTTGAATACTCTCGTAACAAATACCTTCCCAGGTATGAATTCTGTTTTGGCCTATATAAAACATTTTGTTCTCCAAAAAGTAATCTATATTATTTTGACTGAATAACATTTGCTAAAAAAAAAAAACTTTCTCCTAAGGTAAAATACGATTCTCTATAATGCCACAATGATTTTCCCATCTACTTGAACAAGAGGAAAAACACTGCTTCAATAGAGCCGTGTTGTCATCAATATTATTATTAACGATATATTTTATTGTTTCTTAGTTTTGTACGTCAAGGAAAGTACTTAATATCATTAGAAGAGAAAACTTATTCTTGTCAGTTCCTGGTAACTTTACATTTCCTGATTGATACTTTCTTGTAAACTTCAGTTTGGCCCCCATGTTGTTTAACTCATTAATGCTTTTTCTTTTAAAGTGATCGAGTAGAATCCGCAACTTTTAAATTAAGTTTAACATTGAAAATACGGAGATTCAGCTCGTAGTATTGCTCTAAATCTTCATTAATTTTTCTTGCAGATGTCTTGAATCAGCAAAGCTTCTAGTTAATCTTTCCACTCTCGCTGATAATTATTTTGAAAGGAGATCGGACCTAACTATAAGGACTAGCCTGTAACCACAGACCCTCCCCCCGTTTGGTCAAGCTTAAAGCAGGTAATGGAAATAAATAAAACAGGTCTGAGCACCATTAAACAATATATTGCTTGAGTAACAGGCCGCCACACGGGAAAAGGGAGATAAGCCACCGTGAGCTAATGTATTTATTTTTACTGCAAACATAAAATAATACTATATTTAAAACAACAATAATAATAATGATGATAATGATAATAATAATAATAATAATAATAATAATAATAATAATAACAACCTGTATTTTAAAAGATGCTGAAAATTATGCCCCTCAGCGGCAACACATTGTCAGATCTGTATAGGAAATTCCTACTATTTCATATAATTTATCTGTCATAAGAACATAATGGTTCGGGAACACGTTTCTTGTCATTGAGAGATCCTGCCTCTCGTAGCTTTTTAACAAGTCGGCGAACAGTTTCTCTATCTGAAACACGAATGTCAGAAATTACTTGCTAGTTGTTTACCATTTATCTGCATGAAACCGTTTTCACATATGCATCGATAATAAAACCCCATTCAAGACTATATTTATGTAGTGGCGCTAGTAACTAAGAGTAATTAGCACACAGTTTACCCTCAATTAAAGAACTGAGTATCACAAGAACGCACAACTATTCGCTGAGAAAGTCTCCCTAAACTACAAGCTGCTACCTGCGCATACATTATACGGTATAGACTATTGGCTTTCCTCGGTACTGGCTTCTCTCAAGTTACAAAATACAAATAATTTATATTCGGTTTTCTATTGATATCAGACGCTCTTGTTTCTAGGACACAGTAATTATAACGCTACTCACAACACTGAGGAGCAGTGTGCTTTACTTTGTTATGGTGGTTCATAAGCAATGCTGATAAGAGAACTACCTTAAAGTACTTCTATATGTTCTCCATGATTATACTAACAAACTGTTTAAGATATCAGATACTGCAAATTAAGCACTTTAGAAGATTATATTCTAGAACATAACAGCAAAAATTGAAACCACACAATAAGCATGCAATTTGTTCATCTAGACTTTATACCAAACGAATATATCCTGTAAATTTTGACTTGAGAAGTTATCTAAAATATTTGTTATGATTGTTCTTCTAGAAAAGAAAAACTGAAGCACTAATTATTAAAACAAAAACAAAAAAAATGCAGAACGCTTTACAGGAATACTACATACAGCATGTAAAAAAAATATAATTAAAAAAAGAAATATTGCATTAATTACTTTGATTTGAATTTTCGAAATTCTTAATTCCTTTGTGTTACAAAATTGCAAACTTTTTAAGGGTGTCTCACTATTAAAAAACATATATTTCATTCTCTTGTACACTACTTGTAGAATAATTAAACTTGACGCTGTGAAGTTACATAATAACGAGGATGCCAGAAATGTGTACACACTTTCACAATAGATATCTATTTAATATATTTCAAAGTTGGACCGAAAAACAATAGTAATAAGTAGTATGATGTTCTATAAACAGCCCTCCTATATCCAAGATCGCGGATTCGAACCCGGTCAGGACCGATGGATTTTTTCGGGGCGTAAAAATCCTAAGTATGGCTTCCTTCGGAAGGGAAGTAAAGCCGTGGATCCCGTGTCGTACATTTACGGCACGAAAAAGAACCTCAAGCCTGAAAGAGAGGCCTCTGAGCAAAATTTGTCGGCCGTTTCACGCCCTGAGTTGAATGGGACGCTGATGACCTGAGCTGTTAAAGAGCGTCCATAAATAAATCATAAAAAAAAAATCTATAAACAGCTGTGACTCGCATTATGATAGCGTTGCTACATGACAGGTAAATCAACAATGAACAAATGAAGTCAAGATTATCGTATGATCTGTAAACAGATGTGACTCACATTACGTTATGCGTTGCTACACCTCCACGGGTGGCCGAGGTCGTTAAAACAAAAGGTCAGAGGTTCGAATTCGCAGGACCCTCCTTCCTGACTGAGGTTTCTTCCAGGTTTTTCTCAGTCCTCATAAATGGTAAATGCCGGGAAGGTACCCTAAACTTAGGCTAGGAAAATTTCCTTTCTTTAAAATAAATCCTTTCCCAGCATACCATTTCACCTCATGTATCATCAGTGTCCACCGCCTGTGGTGCCTTTGCAGCAAAAACGGGAGTTAAACCCATTCATTCGTTTTTTTTAGCGCTGCTACAACAAAATGGAGCCAATATTATCGCTTGAACAGCGGAAAGCAATTTTGAGGTAATAGAAAACCGAGAATGTTGGTGGAGGACGAAGAGGTTTCCATCGCGTTCTCCGAATTTAGCTCCGTTGTACTTCTACCTATGGGGAACTCTTAAGTATGTTGTATACCGTATAAAACCAGCTACACTGGCAGCACTTCGGGAAGAAATTGAAATGGCATGTGCTGCAATCGCTGAGGAGACTTTCGCAAACGTTGCTCAATCGCAGTTCAACGTACTCAGAAGTGTATCGACGCCGATACACGCATTTTGAGCTACTGTTGTAAAAGTATAAGATGATCAGTGCTCGTCATTTTCAGTTTGTATGAATTCAGTTTTGTTACGTTAACACAGTTTTTTCTTTGCATGAAGGGTGTATACATTTATTTGCCAATCTCTGTATATATCTGTGACAGCATTTCAATTAATATATGATTATTATTCATAAATATATGTATATATATACATATTCATAAATCCAAGTTACTGGCCTAGCTCGTTTTCTCGTAAAATTGTTACTATACTTTTAAGGGTCTGGCAACACTATAAGCACTAAGTCCTTAGACCGAAGGTCTATAGATCAAATGTGAAGCACTTATTTCATGGATTAATGAATCAAATGAGGGGTAATTCGTTTTCCTGAAATAAAAAAGCAAGCATTGCACAGTTTTGGAATAAATCAATATTTAAGAAACTGCATTAATTGACGAAAATAAATAAACTAGTGAGGTAGGTTTTGGCATTCTTCTACCTTGCTTACTATTTGCAGCTATAGAGTGCCTTAAAACTAGCAAATACTTTGCATGCCCCAGGAGGATACTTTCTATGAGAGAGAGAGAGAGAGAGAGAGAGAGAAGTAAAAATTGGTGTTATTCTCAAGAACAGGTGTCCAATCATATTTTTCACACACGATATGCAATATGTAGGCTTTCAATATACGTAAATTTTGATTGCAAATAAAACAAATGGGCTTACTAATTTTGAGACATCTTATAGGTGCACACATACTCTAAATCAATGAACAGTAGACATTAGCTGTGCCTAGTGCAAAGAAAATCAGAAAACAGATACTGGAGTATTGCAGTGTATGTAGATACTTTACTCCCCAAAATTTGCAGCAGAAGAAAATTGAAAATTGTAGAAAAACGAAACCCTTCTAGTTATCTGCAATTTGACTTTACTTCGTTCTTTTAGCAATTAAGTCACACATGCGCATAACTCGATCAAGAACAAGTGAAGGTATAGTCTTAAGAATAGTGGTTACAGCTTACAGACAGCGAGTCCACCTCTGCACAAAAATGCTAAATTCTACAGCCTCCTCAGTCCGCTACGCAATTGGAATTTGGAAGTTGCTGTGTATCGGCCTCGCCACCTGCCGAGGGAAATCGTGTCGGAACTCATAGCGCGCATTTTTTGTTTTCGATATTTATTAGGATTAAACCGTAATTAATATTGTACTTTCCGCCATAGTATATCCTGAAAGTGCTTACCTCCTACTGTGAGACATGCATGAATTCTTTAGAAAATATTTTGAGACACTCGCCACAATTCATCCCGAATAATGTAAGCCGTCTCCGTGAGTTTTTTTTTTTTTTCCCAGTTATATCAGTAATTTTATTTGAATGAGGATGTAACAGCTGAGTGACTTTATACGCACTACCAATAGATACACCAAACTGGGCTAATTATGTTAAAAACTTTCTAACAGATAGCCTATTTCTTAAAGTTTCCCTTCTGTTAAAACGAGTCCTTTGAGGGGGGGGGGGGGGTCCTAGGTTTCTTTCCAATGAAAATTCCTTAGGTTCGAACTCTGTTCACCAATCTAAAAATTCCACTTGCCGATGGAAATTTCAGCACGAAATTCTCCTTTTCAGCGTTTGTACGGTTTCTTTTCCATACAACAATCATAAGTAAACATTGCTTGTTCTAGTGTATACTTACTCTCTCCATGCTCTATAATACACCCATGCACACTAGAAAGTCTAACAAGCACTTCCTATTTAAATACAATTAAAAAAAAATGGCGTTAGAAACACGATTGAGCAATTCCCTGCATCAACGTAACTTTAAATCGTCTTGCCGGGAATCGCATATCCACTGAGCGCCAAATGATTTCTACTAGTGTATACAACTTCGATTGCGTAGCGCAATGAGGGCATGGTACAATGAAATCGGCATGGAATAGTCGCTAAGATAAACACATAAATTTACAGATAATTTCATGATTATGTGTTAACACGAGCTAAAAATGCAGAAGAAACATATGCGACTTACGATTTTCCTTCTAGCTTATCACAGTTTAAGGTAAATACCTAACACAAGAGCTGCTTACATAGAATCTAAAGAAATTCTAAATATTTTCAGATTTGTATTTTTCTTACAAAATTATCCTTCTACCAGATTCTCTAAATATTTATCATACTTTCTATTTGACCAATTCATATCTACAGCAGCAACTTTCATCATATTATTATTTCAGTGCGCTTTCCCTCTTGGATGGTCTCTGAACTCTAAACCACTTTACATCCTTGAAAACCACCCTTAGCGCATTGCACATTGTGTGTTCAGCTAGGCAGAAACAAGCTTCAGTTTACAGCTCGCTCAAAAAACCGTAGCTTAACCAACTAATTGCGGCAGTATCATGGCGCAGTCGAGCATGGTAAACAAAAAAATTACTGAGAGAATTCCAAGTGTTGAGTGCCGGCTTTTGCTATATTTTACGACCATCCACATAACCGAATGAAAAACATGGCTTAAACAATTACTGATTTTTTTTTTGATGATTTCCTTTCAAAAGTATTCTCATATTACTGTTTAAATGCGCAAGTAAAGCGAGAGCATAAAATAATAAATTATAAGTAATTTACCGATTAGAAAATAGAATTTAAAGTGCAATATTATTTCTATTGATCATTGATAAAATGTGATTGAATGATCTTTCTTGTGTTGAAAGTTACAAACTTACTGTCACGCCCCGCTATCAAAGTTAACATCATTACCAATAATTTTAACATCCCGACAGGAAATGGTAGGATAAAAGTAACTTTTCAGTTCGCGAGAAGAATAAATTAGAAATATAATTTATTTTATTCAACAATAATTCAAACGAAAATGTCATTCGGCTTAGAAAAGGACACCTTGTGTAACGCCGGAACGCAGCAATATAATATGTATAATCAGAAAACCCTTGATTTGTCCATGTTGTTATTTTACGGACGATCTCTATTATCTCAGATCATCGGCGTCCCATTCAATTCAGGGTGTGAAATGGCGGATAAATTTTGCTCTTAACATGCTATAAATCTACGACACGGGACCCAAGGCTTTACTTCCCTTCCGAAGAAAACCATACTTAGGATACAGATGGACTAAGATCTTGGGCCTATGAGGCAAATATGGTTGCCACTAGACCACCAGGATCGACTGAAAACCCTTGAACTAATGCCGCATTTATTATTTAAAAGTATGTAAAACTTTGAGGAAAAATTAATTCAGTTCAAACCTTTTATAACGTCTCACATTTAAGCAATAAATAAATGAATGTTTAGCGCCACCTTAGAATTACAAGAACATAGCTTTACATTACAAGTACACGGTAAATAAGGAAATACAAATAGAAAATTTAAGACAGTGTTAAAAGTACATTAATAGCACAATAATAAAATGTTACACAACTTCAAATACCTATATCACCAGATAGGCTTGTCGGAGAATGCTTTGAACCTACCAATTTGGAATATAAGGCCGAAACATGTCCATTCACCCCAAAATCTCGAAGCCAGCGACAAAGATGAAAATGTTATGTCATGAACTTTTAGGCCCCTATACCTGTTCCAGCCAATGGGAAGAGCAGCCAGTGAGAGAACCTTCCCGAATGGACAAGTATGGAAAAGATGGAGAGGGAGAAAGAAGAAACTGGATGCAAAGGAAACGTGCAATAACAGTAAAACAATACGGGCCGTAATGAAAGCCTCTTAGAAGATATCTGTCAACATTCTTCTGGTCATTTTTGCTAAAGAAAGATATTTTCATTTTAAAATTGTTCATTTAAGGGCAGAAATAGAGTCAATACTACAATTCTATATTATCTAACTGAAATATTTTAATTAACCATCTTCATGAAGTTTAATGGATTAGGCCCAATGACCAGTTCAGACTTCAATATCGTCATATGACTTATTTGTATCTTATCGTCAGTTTGAAATAAATTTGTTTTGGATTTCTGCATCGTTTTCTTCTTTCAAAGGACTGGGTTTAACCCGTATTTGCATCGTTTATTCTGAAGTATGTGATGCTTCCAGTACTGCCTGTACCTGTTAATCTTTTTAGTTATTGCTGATATCTGCTTATTCTGTATTCTCTTGTGTTGTCTAAATGGACCTAAAGCTATCATTTTATTTGTGTCATGTTATTTTCGGTATCCAAGATTTTGAGACATGTGCCAAAACTGAGACTACCAGATTGTGTAGAACTTTCGTTGCATATTTTTCCTGTCTTTTTATTTATTGTTCGCTACTTTATTATATCTCATCATAGTCATATGAGATATCATATTCTAGATAATTGAATTTTCTTACTTGTTCTATAAATTTTTCTTTTATTGCTATTATTGATCTAATTTGGCGTTTTCTTGAAATGTCATAGCCTTTGTGACTGCGCTTTTATCAACTGACCTTCAGTATACAATATTTTTTTTCAAGTGCTTTGTATTATTGAGTTTTATTTTTTCATTGGTTTCTTCATTCCAGTTTTATTATTTCGCTCATGAATAAATTATAGGACATTTCTGTATTGTATTTACAATCCTGTTTAATTATATACATAATCCTATATGCTATTTTTTCACTTTTTAAGACGAATTCTGTGCTCTTATAATGCTTTATATTTTCTTTAAAAATTTACATTTTGTATTCTGTTCACCTTATCAAACGCCTTAACACAAGTACTATGTGCGTATCTATTATTTTCTTTTCTTTTATTTATTAGTTACCTTTAAATATACCTGAAAATGCTAAAACAATAATATTACTAAATGTGTTTCCCAAAATAATAATATCAATTTTGAAATTGAGAGCATTATAGCTGCAAAAGAGCAATATTATTTTCACATCAAACAACAGCCTAATGGTAGAAAATAAAACAAATGGGGAAAGTTTCACTATCATTAATCCTCACGCCCACTCAATAAAACAAAATTTAAATTCTACTTTCTTATACACAGCATATCAATAAACTAATGCCAGACGCAGGAACTTACTGAGTTATACTATCTTCATTACGTCATGAATTATTGCACTTTGAATTCACTTAAGAAATATTTAGAATGGAATTAAAAAAACGAATTTTGGGGTGTGTTATAGCAACTTAACACTACTGCTCCATTTAAAAATTACCACAGTTGTAAGCTTTGAAAAAATTTGAGAAATACCAAGTTTCTCTCTATGCCTTTAGGATGATTCCCTTTTACAAAGATTTGAAACCAAATGATTATCATAAAAGCTAAATCACCAAGACCTTTTTAAAGATTGCTACATTGATTGTTTCACTGTGTGAAACTTGCAATAAGCGCATTTGCTCTCTATTGTAGTAGCGGTAGCATGCGGGTCCTCCGTTAGCGAGGACGGCTCATGGGTTGTCTGGTACAGTTCGCTTTAAACTTATAACTTCATGGGCCACCAAAGATTTACAAGAACGTATACTTCTCTTCTCTTCTCCTGTTCTGTGTTCTCATGGTCCATGGTCAGCGCTCGGTATCCTTTCTTTTCCTAGGAACCAGATGTTGAGGGGTCAGTGACACTAGGCATAACTCACTAGGGGTTGTTTTCGCTCTTTGATATTGGCTGACTTCCTCACTGTTTGTCAGTGGCAACCTGTCTTTCACTGTGTTAAGTTGCAAAAAACGCATCTATTCTTTGTGGCAAAGAATAAAATGGAGGTTATATTGAAGACTCCATTTTCTAAGTGAAACGATTTGACCTCTGAGCTTAGCAAGACGGCATACAATTAAGAAACTTTTTTTTTTTTAATACATTTTGGCTGACACTGTGTGAAGTGAGAAATCTTGTCTATAGGATGAGATTAGAAAAGAAAAAGA
The DNA here is from genome assembly GCA_030762175.1 of Metallyticus violacea. Classification (NCBI taxonomy): domain Eukaryota; kingdom Metazoa; phylum Arthropoda; class Insecta; order Mantodea; family Metallyticidae; genus Metallyticus; species Metallyticus violacea. Next base: position 64,827,783 of record CM060835.1, read on the forward strand.
AAGAACAAATTTCTTTTCTGACCAGACCAATAAAACAACATATTATATGCATATCACAATTTATTATGATATGGTACATTAGATACATTAGCGAGGGTGAAACGGTTGAAAGATTCATAAAAGTCATTGTTGTTTCTCAATTGACTGCAGAAGCCTTAGGGCGTACTTTAACAGCTGAATTAGACGAGTTCCATATTAACCAGAAGTTTATAGTACAAACGTACATTGGCGCTGCAATTATGAGAAAATGTCGGGGAGGAGTATAAGTTTTCATAAAAGCGACCTTCCCCCATGCCATTTGGGTGTCAAGAAATTATACCCCTGGCTCACCCTTCTACAGGGGCCACGAGTCACAACTATAGAGAAAACAGATATCCGCATTTCTTAAGGTTTGGTTTTAGTGTCAAGAAGTACAGATATTTTTGTTTCCTCTGCTGAAAATCTCTGTTGGATATTGCGCATCTGCATGTCATGAATATTTAGTTCTTGAGTAAAGAAGCCTGGTTAGTTTTTCGTGGTACTCGTTCAAAAATGCGAGTCTAAAGCTGTTGAAGCGAACCGGAGATCCGTACCGGAAATTTTTCGTGAATTTCAACGGAAATGAGTGTTATTAATGCGAGGAGTAGAGTTCCGTCGTCATGCAGGAGAGGTATTGTGTTGCCAAGCCAGGTTCGCTCACTCGCTAGCGGCCCTTGATCAATAATGAGAGAGCTCCGTGCTACAAGGGGAGGGAAAAATGTATGGTAGTACTATACCCCCGGCCGGCCTAACTCTGTCAAGCGTTAATTACTGTTAACCATGTGCTACCCAGGTTTTTTACAGCCTTGGCTTTCCTGATGACTGCGAAATTAGCGGCAATTTTTTCTTTAAATTAATAACCTTCATATAGCGAGCTCAGTTTCCACCCCCTTCAATCTTTGCAGCAACGTGCCTCGAATCTCATCCAAGAAAATGCTGAGACCTACCTCTTAACTTGTTTGCACTAACAATCAATTTCACCGTTTACTTTTCTTTGGACACCGGTAGTACTTTGTAAACATATTATTTCAAAACCGATTTTTTCTGCACTGTAATGAACTTTTATACATATTAAATACTATTTGAAATCATTAAAAGGTGTAAAATAAGGCGTGGACCAAATATAAACGAAGCATTTAAAAAAAAGCTTTACTGGACTAATACCTATGCTAAAGTTGCTATTGCATATATTTTTCTACATAGCTATTTTCAACCCAATTTTCATTCAGTTTTTTCTACCTTTTTCATAAAAAAAAACTTTAGGCAGCTACAGTCATTGAGCATAAAATCTTTTATATTTTCTCCATCCAGGTCTTTTAGAAGGGATATAAGTAATTGATAGTCAGATATTGACAAATCTGAGCTGTACGGGAGATGATTGAGTCATACGGTGAAATTTCTTCTGCAGCAAAGCGATTCAAAATGTGATTTGCAGACAATTTTCTTGACCCGTTTGCATTTAGGTACCTTGCGTAATTTATGTTAGTTGCTGCCATAAATATAACGGACAGATATTTTTCGGACGTCAATAATAAGTCTGGGACGACGTGCTTGTGAAACTTCTCCGTAATCTCACATAAATTTTATGCCATTGCAATACCTGAAATGCGCACGTAATATACTCTAAATTTCCATTGGTTCAATATTTCTACGTACTAAAAAGCAAACAATTGCCCGTTACACAGTGACAATGTGCAGTTTCTATTCACCCATCGTGACAAAAAGTAACAAATGACTGTAGAAACAAGCAAAGCTGCATTCGGTATACTAGTTACTACTATTAGTACCAATTGCATGTTGTTGCTTCGTTATCCACGTTAGCATTAAAGTAACCTGCACCAATTTTAAATGTCTCATTAATATTTCATCAACCTTCATACATTTTACTTGTTATATAACCTAAAAGGTATACATATACCAAGAAACTGGGCACCAATTGTCATTCGTTCCTTTTTGAATTCATCAATGAACAAACCATATGACATTCAAAAGGTGCTCAAATATGCACTGGAAACGCTGTTTTATTACACCGTGCCCTCTTTCCGTTATTCAATCAGTTTATATACGCTGGTTTTCCACTAAGCCTGGAGTTAAACATTCCGCTGATCAATTGAGCGTGCTCTGTCGTGTTTATCACGCTGTCTTAGTTATATTATTGTAGGAAGCGCGTGTTAAGAGTTTCTACAGCAGTAGCATCTCCACGGAAAGTTAAATTTTCAGATTGGAACCCAATGCATTATCATTGAAAAGAAACCGAAACAATAAAAAAATAAAAAAGAAGGGTGGCTTGATGAAATAGGCTATCGATTAGAAACTTCAACCCGAAACTCCTACGATTGGCCATGCATCTGTCGGCAAAGAGGTGTTGATACAAAATATCCGGGAGAATATTAGAGAATGAATTGGGGCGAGTGTCTCAAAATATTTTCAAAAGCATTCAGTCATGTCTCATAGCGCAGCTCAGGCACTTCGAATATCTACTGAAGTAATTAGTATTTATTAATAAATAACAAAAGAAACAAAAAAATGCGCGCTCTGAGTTCCGGTCGCGCTACATTATTTTCCTCAGTAGGTGGAGTGTTCCGTTATGCAGTAACTTCCCGTCGGAAAAATCAATTTCCGATTGCGTAGCGGAATGAGACCCTGTTAATACTTTCCAGATACACACTCCCTCCGATAACGCTTGTATTGCTGCAAAGGAAGGCGTTAGTCATCTATTCAGGAAAGTAATTGCAATTCGCTACTGTGGTTCAATTGCATATATCAGACACAATCAAAAATATTCTACCATTTTTTATGAATAATCCACAAACAGCGCAATCAAAATTTAATAAATTACCTGCAAATAGTACACATCAATATGATCATTTTCACTTTAAATCTATGCTTAAAGTGCTGGACCACATTTATTGTAGCTTCATCCCGTTTTCATGCCCACCATTCGCGTATTTAATATAATATGCTAGCAAGTATTCCTATATTACCAATACTCTCTAGCAATGTCCCAAGTAAGTTTTATAACTCAATAAGTATTAGGATAAAAACAATCTATGTACGAAAGTAACAGCAAATAAAGATTATTAAAATGTCCTTCCACACGATAAGATCAACACAGAAATATGAGCCAAACTTCGCACATCTAGCTCAAAATTTAAACCAAAATAACATATTAAGAGGTTTCTGCTTGAGTAGAGCGTACTATTTATATTGATTGATTTATTTATGGACGCTCTTTAACATCTCAGGTCATCAGCGTCCCATTCAACTCAGGGCGTGAAACGGCCGACAAATTTTGCTCAGAGGCCTCTCTTTCAGGCTTGAGGTTCTTTTTGTGCCGTAAATGTGCGACACGGGACCCACGGCTTTACTTCCCTTCCGAAGGAAGCCATACTTACGATTTTTACGCCCGAAAAAATCCATCGGTCCTGGCCAGGTTCGAACCCGCGATCTTGGGTTTAGGAGTGGTAACCACTAAACCACCAGGACCGCGATTTTTATACAATAGGTAGCTTTAGTGCATCTAGTACAGGGGTCCATGTGACACGAAACTAATCAAAATCACAAAATGAAGACAAATCGACATAGACTTTAGCACTAAAAATAAATTCGCATTTTTCCTCATTTTGTAACAGAATTACTAGAGAACAAATGTCAAAACTTTCTTTGGAAATAGCGAACAGCACAGATTATAGACCTCGATGACCTCCACAATAAATACTTCAGTGAATATATATCTGGACGCCTGGAATAAAAAAGGGGCAAAAATCGGAAAAAGAATCGCTCACTAACAGTCAATATAAGGCAGGTAATCAGTCGCTTCTACTACATTGTCAAACGTCTCTCCCCAATCACGTAACTTTTGATTGGTTAAATCTTTACCCATCCAGAACTATTACATCATTATGTGCTGAGTACTATGACTATTTAAAATACCGCGTTACCAAATAAAATATTGCAAATTACCTGTAAATGGTTCATGGTTTCAATTAACATTTTAGTAAACAATTTTAAAGTATGCTATAATGAGGATAAAAGTTTATTATTATATTTTACTTAATTTCATATTCATCTAAAATAAATTATAAAGTAAGCTCTCCAATCCTTTTATCTCGAATATAACGCAAGAACATATGCATGTTTTGTAATTAATTAGATATCCATGTTTTTATTTAAAGAGCATATTTAATAACTTTTGAAATATCTCTGCATGTTCTTCATGTTAAAATCACTAAGTTTACTTTGCGCATTTAACCGGTTTTAATCAGTAATGCATATATTTTTATTTTGCACATGTAAGTGCATATTTATTTACTCATTTTAACGTGACTGTCCGAAGATTTAATTTTATCCTTTGTTCCTTGCTAGCAAGAGGTTTGAGCATAGCAATGTTCTCTATAAGAAAAGCCTGGTATTGCTCCGCAACAAGCTTTAGGTTTATCGTGTAACACCAGCAATAAGAAAGCGTTGTTAGCTCATCACGCAAAGTTGAGTTTACGTTTTAGAAAGGTGTCTTATTTGGCTGAGGAAGTCGATTCACTGGTGTCACTGTAACAAAGAAAAACAAAGACCGATCGACATCAAAGCAAAGCCGGTGATTCTGCAGAATACAGTGAGCGACCAGAGAAAGGTTCTAAGGTTCAATGTTTGTCCTAAACGTTCGCTGTGGAGTAATGAAATCTACAGTCTTACTCGACACCTGAACGCTCAACTTGCACTGTCTACTATCCAGTTTGCCATCAGAGGTCGTTGAATACGTCATCATATTCTGTGTTAAGTCATATGAACTCACTCTTAGAACTGAAGTGTACGTTCCGACAGTGAAATCCAAATGCCAAAGAAAAAGTCGAGTAGGAAAACTCTACCAAGCAAATGGCTATTTGGAGAACTAAGTAAAGGCTTTCAACCTTGTGGAGTTGCATATTGTCAGCTATTTGAAAAGCAGGGAAGTTTCTTGTTAAAATACGCGTTGAACTGTGGATAATAATTTTCCTTTACTCAATGCATTGTATTTTTTAAAGAATTGTGAGAAAATTCAAACTAGTTTAATGTATAATCTTTTCTATTAATCGAAAAAGAAGAGAGTCACTGATTGAGTCCTTTAGGAATTTAAAGAGAAAATGGGCCAAAGAAGTGTAAAATTATATTAAGTTTCCTGTACATAATTCAAGGAATGATAACAAATCTATACCTTGCATGCATATACGTGCTCCTAAAGAACAAAATTAACACAAAAATCGCATTAAAATAATCCATTATCATCAGCATTTGAAGACTGAATGATCAGAAAACGGAAAACTTTCAGTTGTCGAAGAAACAAGAGTCCATTCCTGTGGCATTTGCAAATTAGCCTGTAAAGAAATATGACATTTTTTTTTTTCTAGATTTGAGCAATGCCATGGTGCATGTGCCATGAAATGCGCTGATAATAATGCCTTCAGGGACCACCTGGATAAATATACTGATCGTATTAATTTATTTGCACAAACAAATTACAAACTCCTGTTCTTTACTAGCTTTTTGGTCTCTAATACGTTAAGAGGATGTTTTGGGTTACAAATAGTTTTGATGAAAACGAAGAAAGCAAAATTGGTTTTGTTTGCTTAACGTAAAAGCTGTAGATGAATTAGCATAACTATCAGCTTATTTTTCATCCCACAGCAATAACTGCACTAGAATCCTAGGAATTAACATTTACAGAGGAGTTGGACATAATAGAGAGAGCCAGCATAACATTGATTGTAGTTCCAGGGGAGAAAGATTGTATTGTAACCAATGTGGGATAGAGTGCTTGCTAACAACTTAAATTTTAAAACGCTGCCAAAGGTTGCAATTATCCTAAATGATAGAGATGCGACTTAGTCAAATATTAGTAATGTTTCTTATTATAGGTTCTGTCCAGTAACCAACTGTAAGGCTGAAAGAACATTTTCAGCTTGGGGGACAGAAGTTTGACACTGGAAAACTTAAAGAAAACATTAACTTCAGTACTGTTGCAATAATTAAGTAAATATAATTAATACTGATGGAAAATATTAAATTCTTATTAAATAATCTGCTATTTTATACTACATATACAATATTTTCGATATTTTGCCATCTTAATTGCATAAGCTTTCACAAATTTATAACAATAAACAAAAGCTCTTAAAGGATTTGTGTCAATTTCTCATCTGAGATAAATTAGAGGAATTTTAGTGACAGTGATACATAACAAATGGAAAATATCACTAATACTTCACGCATTAGTAACATTTATAATACAATATAGTCTTCAGCTGAGTGTTTTATTCTTATAAAACAAGAGCCCATAAACTATTATCTTAAACTTGTCACTAAAATGCTACATATTTTGCAAATTTGTTGATGGTCTTCTGGATTTCCTGGTTAGCGATTTCATTCTGTGCCCATATACACAGCGATAATACACTGATCGAGTCTTATGATGCCGTGCCCTGTTCATTCCCATTTTAGTACTTGAGCTATGAATGCAGAATATTTAATCTAATATATTCTTTATTGTTATTATTATTTCCAGGGTTTACAATTATAGTTGAAATAAACTTAATATGCATTAGTTCATCAAATTGATTTGGTTCTATTTTAAAGTATACAGATTTTCAGTTTCTTGCTTTGGATGCCCTTTTGACCTGTGGTTCCTTCTTAGTTCATTATTTTCCATGTTAAGTGATCCTGAATGTTCAATACACGAGAGAATCACAGCTTCTTTACATCGTTCATTGTTAAGTGGAAAAAAAAAATATGAACTCCAGTGCTTATATTCCAATGTACTCCAGTTTTCCGTACAACTTAAGATGTTCTGCCTAACGTATCCTATCTAAGAAATGGCAGCAAAACACCATTCCGTAAGTAAAAACAAAAAGGTGGTTTGGTTTATACTAAAATGACATATATAGAATGTTCAGGGAGTTCACAATCAAAGTCAGGTACATTATACTTAGTGAAGTCTCTGTTTACAAAAAGTGTGGTCTCAAAGGCTTCTAGTTCAAAGAGTATTTTCAATCTAGGAATCAATTTCTTGCATTAACTGAAATAAATTTGCACAAAAATTAATTAATTACATTCCACAAGAGTGTCAGTCATTCCGGGGAGCTCTGTCGAATATTCTCTCACTACCCATGAAGCAATCTGTGCTACTGCAATGCGATATTTCAACATTAATTGCAGTGTCTGATTTCAGTTCTTAGAATAGCTTTGATTAAATATCATGGAAACAAAACAAAACCTCCCAGAAAATCTAAGAGCGCTTAACCTTGAGGATTTGGTGCCTTGAGACTTTTGTAAACTTTTACGCTTTATTCCTATGAGTAAATTGTGTGAGAATTTCTAATCTCTGTGATGCTCAGGGAATCGACAGGTTTAGTTAATTTTCGAATAAAATTTTATATAAGAACAGACAATGTTCTGTTAAGTGTGACAGGCCGGTTTTGTTACGTAAAATTATGTTCAAAATCTGTCTTTAGCCACCTTGCACACTATCAAGGAATACAATATATATTGTTATATGATATCTACAATATACAAGTATAACTCAATATCTGCTTCATGCAGATTTTCCATTCGGTTTATGTCTTTAAAAACATCCACAACGCAAAGTCTCGTGAACGAATGCTAAGTGATCATGTTATTATCCAGCAAATGACATTCAATAGCGTGTTGCGAAAATGGTGCAAGTTTTCGGTTACAGGTCCCTGGTTTTTAAAGTTCTTCACTGATTTCTCAACTGCTTTGTGAGACACTGCATTTTTTCAAAAGTTTTATGTTAAACCCTTAACCATCTACGGAGCATTTCTACTCTTCTTTCGGCATTGTTCTAGACCAGTGATACTCAACCTTTTTTTGTTCACGACATGCCATCGGATAAAATGAGTTCCCGAGCACACTTAACGTACGAGTTGGCAACAAAGCAGAAGCCTCGTTCTTATGGGTGCATAACTTTCAGCAGTCAGTTGTTTGTAGGTTTGCAGTAGTAAAGCCATTTCGTCCGTGTTCTGGCATGTTTTGAGGTTAATTGGTAGTTTCACACTGTTATATTCATTCCTGTGTTAATTTGGTTCTCTAAAAATCAAAATTAATACTAATTTTGATTTTTAGAGAATAGTAGCGGAACCAGTTAATTAACAGTTATTATATTTTTCGCCCACCTATTTGTGCGAGTTGGGGTTCTGGACACTAACAAACCTAAAAAACGCGAAAACCTTCTCTCAGTTGAACAGGAAATCCACGTATATTTCACTATGAATTGAAATTTTGTGTAAGAAACGAAAAGTTAAAGTTTCTCATTAATAACTTACATGCTTTATTGCAAGATGTAAGCCAATAAATCCCTAGTAAAATAAAAAATTATTTTAATATTTTACCTTTGTTCACAATTACTTTTACCAGCAATACAAACAACTCTGGGATTTAATGGCACGTTTAGCGAATTACGCGCACCTGTAAATAATATTGTTCTAAACAAAACATAACTGTCTTTTGTTCATGCAACGACGTCTAGAATGAGAAAACTTCTGATTAAGAATCTTATTAAAATGGAGAAGTATAAATGAGGAGAGAACATGCAAACGCTCAGAATTGAGAAGAAACACGAATCGAAGGTTTATAGAAATAATATGACGAGATTAAGGTTGAATGAATACAATTGGTTATTAAAAGCATCCAGTACTTTGATTTAAATCCCCTTACATATACTTTGGTTCAATGAATACAATTGGTTATTAAAAGCATTCACTACTTTGATTTAAATCCCCTTACATATACTTTGGTTCAATGAATACAATTGGTTATTAAAAACATTCAGTATATATACACACTTTTGAACATAAGATATAAAATGCTGAACATGTAAACATATGCCCTAACACTTTAAGCGTGTGCTAGTGAGTAAACCTCAATGTCTGAGCCTAAGTGACTATTTACTTATAAAAAGGAAAAAAAATAAGAAAATAATGATTAAATTTTGCAACTTTATTATAAAAACAATTATAGGTATGAGGAATACGAGGCGCATGTTTTTAGTTTAGTAGATTAAGAATATTTGAGGTAAGAATTGCACTAGAAAACAAAAGAGCACTACTTGTGCAAAATTTAAAAACTGCTGTAAAAACATACACTATGTAGTAGATATTACATAATATACCATCGTGTTTCAAAAAAGGAATGACTTATTAAATTCAAATAGAATTACTGCTTACATTTGGTTCCACTAAACTGGACATTCACCATTCTTAAAATGTTTGTCTCATAAAGTCCATCAGCATCCTTCATTGCGACGCTAACAGAGTTAACCAAAGATAAATTCCCTTTAATACGAGTGTTTTAAGAATTTTAGCCCAACTTAAGTGCCTTTTGAGAAGCTACTGCTTTGCTAGATCACTCTTAAATCTGTTGAACGAAGTCAAACAAAGGAATTCGGATTTTGTTTGAATATCCGTTAAACAATCTTCTTGGCATAAAAACTTGAACTGGCGTTCAAGACTATGACTCCGCTTACTGTGGGGTTTATAAAACGATCTAGCACTTTTACACAATTTGACCACAAATATTAAGATAAAGGCGTTAAAATAAATTGATCGTGTATTTATAATATGATCCAATGTTTCCAACATCGACGGTTCAGTTTCTTCAAGGATTCACGGAGGTTCATCAATAGATAGCTAATTCTATTTCTGTCGGTCCTAGTGGTAACCGTACTTGCCTCCTTAACCCAAGATCGCGGGTTATTTTTTCGGGTGTAAAAATCCTAAGTATGGTTTCCTTCGGAATGGAAGTACAGCCGTGGGTCCCGTGTCGTACATTTACGGCACGATAAAGAACCTCAAGCCTGAAAGAAGAGGCCTCTGATCAAAATTTGTCGGCCGTTTCACGCAATGATTTGAATGGGACGCTGATGACCTGAGATGTTAAAGAGCGTCCACAAATAAACCAAATGAAAATAGTCCTATTTCTGCACCAATGAAGAGAACCTTCTAAAAAGGAAGAAAACAAATTTGCAAATCTTTTCATTGGATCACCACCCATCCTATATTCGGAAACCTAAGTAAAAGAAGTTCGGTCTAGTAGGGGGACATCTCCTTGATAGCGACACAGGAAGAGTATCACCTGAAGAAGATTTCTCTTGACCCTGATAGTGGCAGAGTCGCAGGACAAAAACAGTTTCTATAGTGAACTTCTGGAAGTGAAGAAGCTACAGACTGCTCTTCTCGTTTTCATTTGATCTTCTCATTGGAGATTCCGAACTTGACAACAAAGATGCTGTATGTGTTTATTCAGTGAAGAAATGTTTTCAGATGACAGAAGTGCAGAATGTAAGATTATAGTGATTGCGTTAAGCCAATAAAGGAAAGAAAGGCATTAAAAGAAAAGAAATTCGGAAAAGGAGAAAAGAAAAACAGGAAATTAGAGAAAAGTGGAAAAAGAGAAAGATATAAAAAGAAAAACAAAAAAGTGAGAAATAGAAGTCGAAGGGAAAGCAAAAGAAAAGAAAGAAAAGTGAAGAAAAATAAAAAGGAAAGAAATGAGAAAAAGAAAATGATATACGAATAAAGGAAGCAAATATGGAAAGAAAAAAAAATAAAAAGGAAAGAAATGAGAAAAAGAAAACGATATACGAATAAAGGAAGCAAATATGGAATGAAAAAAAAAAAGGAAATAAAAGCAATAGAAGTGGAAAAATAAAGAAGAAAGAAGGGGGGAAAACCTGCGATAACAAAATATTTTAGTGCTATCTATTGATTGTGAGAACACACGGGGTGTTGTTGAGCACTGAACTTTTAATCTTTTGGTTTTCTTATTTACGCTTATGAAGCTCCAGCTAGCACACAGACAGTTGGCACATAACAGGAAGAATTGCGATCTACTGCTATCTCAGTTCTTTTAGACTGGTGACTAGCGCTTTTGAATGTTATAACCTCAAACTACATGAGGCACCCAGCTAAAGAAAACGTTTCAACAGAAAATGACATTACACGCTATTTCTTCGGAGTGGGAAAGGCATCATTCCTTGCATTAAGCACAGTCTTATCAAATTGCGGCTGTGCAAGAGTAAAACGTTTGTCAGAAGAAGGAAATTCATCGCGTTCCTTTGAAATTACACAGCAAATTCACAGGAGCAGCAACGTTAACTGTAGGCAGCATTTCTTCTTTGATGTGCCATATAGCTATTACAGTAGTAACACGTCTTGTGAACAAAAACACAACCTTGATGCAGTAGTGTTGGAGCCTCTTGTAACATAATGTCATATGACTGCGCCGTGCTCAATTTTCTATAATAGAAGCACAGGTTAAAAAGGACGAACTGAAATGAAGTTCCATTAAAGCTCGAAGGTTCTCTTTGATGAAGAACATTATGTCAAGTACTCTACAGGGAGTTCTGATGTTGCCATCTTCCGGAAAACTATGGTTTCTTTTACAAAAACAAAACAAAAAAAAATGGAAAATGTTAAAAGATATTAAGCTATTTTTTCAGTAAAAGCATAAATAATTACTTTTAAATTTAGCATCGTCTGCTAAAGCAAATTAGGTCTTTGGTGCACATGGATAGAAAATTATTAATTTCTCCCTATGAGCTTGTATTTTTGTGTTTCACATCATGGATGATTTAAGTTCTTTATATTACATAGTGTTTAAAGAACTTCTAATTACCCCTTGAAGTCTTCTCAAAGTTGATACAAAGTACTGTTAGTAAGAGCATTATGTTAAAACAAACATGTTACAAATTTTGGGTTCTTTCACCTAATCCTTCCAAATGTTATGTACGAATTTAAAAAAAAAATGTGTATATAGTACTTTCAAGTGGACGTTCATCCGCTATAACACGGGCAGCACAGTGAAGAAACACGTCCTGCTTATCGGTTCTTCTGACTTTCAGTGTCTCCGCCTAAAGTAGCTGGGACGTTGTCTTTGCGTGATTTGGACTTTTTATGGTCTATTTCATTTAGGGGACTTCATCATAAAACCGACCTATAAAATGAAACAGAATTTTTAATTTTGACATTCACAGCCAGATATCACAATAAAATTATCGTAAAGTTTTATCAAATCCCTTTACCATGCGATGTGCATTTGTTTTCTGTGAGTGCAGTCAACTTTATATCCCCATACACATTAATCAAGAGCACCATTCAGAAACACTAAATAAAGTGCGGATTTCTGTTTCCACATCTTCATCTACTAATTTCCAACTGTCCTTTGTATACAATGAAACTGCATGCCCCTTCATTCAAATTTGATAACTGTTTTTTTTTTCAATAATGAAATTTAACTATTTAAAGTGTTGAGTGTGTATCCACTCAAACAACTGTTTTTGCGTTACCAGCAAACAGTCTGAAAGCATTTTGTAAATTACAAAACAATACCTGCCTAAGCAATCAAAAACCTGCATAAACGTGTTCAGAATGATGAAATGCTATTTCTGTTTTGTTTTTTTTTTCTTCTCCTTTCTCTCTCACTTGGTTTAGTAAACAGAATGGTAGCGATTGTAATGGTCGACTTTCGTCTATTTCAGTTTCACGGTTTCTGAATACATAAATAAGTATAAACCGTTATGTAAATGATAATATTCTGTGTGCTAATTTTAAATATATATGTATTACTTTTATTCTTAATATATTCATGAAATATTCCTAACCCCGTATTTGGCCCTTCTCTATTGGCATTACAGACAATCGACATTCGTCTGTTGCAAGATGGCTTGAAAAGTTAAGAATTCATAACACAAATAAACAACTATTACAGTTTTGTAAGCTCAGGTTAGGGAAATTATATTTAAATGATTATTTTACTCGTGAAATAGTCATAATAAATATCACTTGAGAGTCTGAGCTTACCAAATAAATTCACTGACTACGTTCGTGAATCTATCGTCAATCTCAGATCCTTTTGTGACATTGCTTGTGATAAACCCTGAAACGAAACTTCGCTTACATGTGTGTTGGTACTGTTATAAATATAAAAACTACTATAATTTTTAACATAGAATTTTCATGTATGATATGTAGAAAAGTATGAGGGCGATTTATAAGAAAATTCCCGATGCTCCTGCGCCTCATAGATGTTTTCGCAATGTTGTGAACAGATTTAGGGATACGGGATCTGTTCTCGATAAGAAACCAAAATTAAACCGCCATATGCTTACAGAGAGCCGTTTCGAAATTGAAGAAAAGTTGGGAGGAGGCCAAAGGAAGCTCTGCAAAGACTTGTACAGAAAACAGGAATTTCGTAAACCTCGGAATGCCAATAACTTGTTTTAAATTGAAAATTGTGTGCGATAACTTTTGATTAGGAATTGTCACCATGTGATAAAGAAGAGTAAATCCCTGCAACTGGGTTTTGGATAATGTTAGGTACGACTCTATTGACTCACATTTATACTTGCTTATTCACGAATGAAGGATAATACCATTTCAATATTCATGTAGCAACACAGACTTCAGTTACTGGATACAGAAAACCCTGATCTTGTACACAATGCCCTTGTATGTCCCTCCCCCCAAAAAAATTATGGGCAGTGAATGCATATATATTTACAGGGCCTATATTTTATGAATATGCCGTGAGCGCGCAAAGATACCCAGACAACAGTCACTTCGTTCTTTGAAAATTGAATGTAAACATGCATTTTTTCAACAATACTCCGCTACAATGCATACGGTTGATCTCTCGTTAGCTTTAATTGAGGAACTTTTTGAGGCTAGGGGCAATTAGTACAGAATTATGGCCAGAGCGATTCCCAGATTTTACCGCAAGCGATTACAATTTACTGGAGAATTTGAAAAATGAAATGTATTCGAATAACTAGTATTCGTTGGAAAAACTGAAAGAGAATATAAGAAGAGAACTTGCAGCAACTTCACAAAAAGAACTAATGATTCTATAAGCCAACTTTCTTATATTGTGTGACATATGTGTTGTGGCACAAAGGCATCATTTCCAACATCTTTTGTGTCAAAAGTAGGCGGTTACAGTTACTGCAATTAGCACGAGAGATCTGTGCGCTTAAACTGATAGGTTATGTAGGTAGTTAAGTCGTTAAATAAGTTACAAATTGATGGAAGAAACTCAGGATAGCAAATATATTAAAGAAAGACAATAGAAGTAAGAAAGGAAAGCTAAAAGGAAAGAAAGATGGAAATATGGAAAAGAGAGAAAGAGAAAGAAAGGAAAAACGAAAAGTGAGAAAAGGAGGGAGAAAGAAAGAAAAAAGACGGAAAAAAAAAACATATTTCATTGAGGCAACTGAGGATATTGCCACTAGATGATAGCATTAGCCAGGTAGCTAGTGGTGACATTCGACACGAGACAATCGATATTTACAATAGCGAAACAGTAGTTGCGAGATGGCGGCGCCTCTATGTGACTGTACGACTCTCGAACAGCACTCTGTTGTGGGCAAAAGGTAGGAATCAAAAAATATTCATAAAGACATGCTTCCCATTTACGGTGAGATGTGCCTGTCACGTCAAGCTGTTTACAATGGGTGCAGAAGTTCTCTGAAGGGCAAACACGCGAAGATGAACACCACGTTGGCTGGCCAACGGATATTGCCACAGAGGCAAATGAAATGAAGACTTAATCGGAACAGAAGGGTAACTATAGACACTATAGTCATTGCTATTGGTTGTTCACATGCCATGGTCAAACTCAGTGCATGACAGGTTAGGTTTTCACAAAATCTGTGCACGACCGCTGCCGTGCATGGTGACTACACATCACAAAATGCAAAGAATGGTTTTGGCATTAAAACATCTCAATCGCTAACACAATACAATACACAATACACAATACACAATACACAATTGAACACAATATACTGCTCACTTCATTCCAGCCTCCAGGATACTCCATAAATACAGACTTCCACTGTAACATCCTCAGAAAGCCATTCAATGAAAGCGACCAGGACTCCTCACCAAAAGCATGTTGCTCTTGTATTACAACACGCGCCCTCTTATTGCCAACAATACAAATGAGAAGCTGGGAAATTTCATGTGGAAAGTTCTCGATCATCCTCCGTACAACCGCATTTTCCTCCAAGCGACTTCCGTTTGTTTGGACCTCTTGAACATCAATGACGATGAAGCTACAGAAAGGGAGGTGACCGCCTGGTTCCGACAACAGCATAAAAGAATGTTAGGCTGTTGGATTCCAGCGACTTGTGAAACGATGGGACAAGTGCCTCAATGTACAGAGAGATTATACTAAGAAATAAAGAGTATTTTTTCAAAGCAGCACATTTATTTATATAAGTTCTATATCCATTTATGATTTAAGCTAGTAAATCTGACTCATCCGGCTGACAGTGCCCTTTCAGCCGTAAGGTGAATTGCGCTCTCATGGATGAATGTCCATTTGGAGGCACTGTATTAGGGCTAAGTTAAAAATGGTCTCAAAAGCAAAAGTATGCATTATTGATCATTAAGTTCATATATATTGTGTTCATTACCTCTAAAATTTCAGAAATGTTTAACGACACAAACATATTTGTCGTGTTTGAATGACTTTTAGGCGACAAATTTATGAGTTGAATTGCAGCCGTCAGCGAGTGGTGTGTATTTTATTTTTTAATTCTTTTTAAAGCAATAATTAACCCAAGAAATTGATTTCTGTATTTACTCCTAGATCATGCGCCATCAAGTAAGCATTGAAAACCATCTAGAGAGGCATCTGAGCAAAATTTGTCGGTCTTTTCACGCCCTGAATTGAATGGGACGCTGATGACCTGAGATGTTAAAAGAGCATCCATAAATAATACAATCAAAAGAAAGAAAAAAGAAAGAAAGCCATCTACTTTACTCCTACTGAAATTGTTTTTTTCCCTGGGACCTCAGTCCCATTCATTTTATGTTGCATGCTTCTTCTAAAACCAAATTATTTAACTAATATTTGTTTGTTTGTTTTTTTCTAATTTGCTTCAATTTTACTAACATTTTATGAGCTGTAAATTAGTTTTGCTACAACAGTAAACGCAATTTCAACCGATGTTTATATAATTATTGTTATTTTTTATTTAATATTTTTATTAAGTAGGTTGAATGACAATTAATGCGTAGATGAACATTGGATGAGAACATTTTAATAAATGAAATGCACAAATTATTCTTAGAATGTGCCCTTAATTTACTTATACCAATTACTATTAGGTTCTGGAAAGAAACATTTAATATCTTGAAAGATTATATAAAAGAAGCCATTATCCCGATCCACTTGTGCACAACCTACAGGTTAAATATTATTCCATTACCAAACATCGTCCATGGGCCGGACATGGAGCGTAGCTGCAACACTATCCAAAAGATCCTACCATCGCTAATAAAACGTAAATAAAGAAAAGAGAATAAAGGGTCAAGGTGTGCTATCCAAGTATAAACGTTTCTGTAATTTAAGTTATTATTACCGTGTATAAAGTTGCTATGAAGAACACGGTGAACATCTCGGGACCGAAGAGACATTGAGCAATGTCCTCTCTCTTATGACCGTTAAGTAGTATTTGCCCTTTGAGCTCAAGGAGGAATTGGCACTCCAGTTCCGAGCGACAACGGAGAAAGCCGAATTCCTCAGTCCCAAACCCCGAAAAGTGTGACCAGCCGCAACCAAAATGAAAGAGGCATCCACTTTATGTTGCATGTATTATTTTTTAAGTGTAACGTAATCTATGTATTCGTAACCTTATTTTTGATTTGGTTTTATTTATTGGACGCTCTTTAACATCTCAGGTCACCATAGTCCCATTCAATTCAGAGCATGAAACATCCGGTAAATTCTGCTCAGAGGCCTCTTCTTTCACGTTCTTTTCTATGGAACTCGCGGTTTCCCTTCCCTTCCCTTTGGAAGGAAGCCAAGCTTAGGATGTTTACGCCCGAAAAAACCATTAACCCTGCCGGGATTGAACCCGCGATTTTAGGTTTACAAGGCAAGTATGGTTACCACTACAGCACCTGGACTGGCTGCTCTGGTTGTTCCTTATTACAAAACTGAGTTTTTCAGGTATGTTTCAACTTCATTTTATCATTTCGTTGTCTTATTGGAATTCAAATTAATTCACATCCACAATAATCTTAACCTAACCTCGGGTAAAGCCTTGTCGTACCTGGTGGTGTAGTGGTAACAATGGTTGCCTTCTAAACCCAAGATCACGGTTCAAACCCGGCCAGGATCGATGGATATTTTCGGGCGTAAAAATCCTAAGTATGGATTCCTTCGGAAGGGAAGTAAAGCCGTGGGTCCCATGTCGTACACTTATGGCACGATAAAGAACCGCAAGCCTGAAAAAAGAGGCCTGTGAGCCAAATTTGTCGGCCGTTTCACTCCCTGAATTGAATGGGACGCTGATGACCTGAGATATTAAAGAGCGTCCGTAAATAAATCAAATCAAAATCGGGTAAATCCAAGAAACCGGTGAACCCAGTGGTTTGCTGCGGCGAGCCTCCATTTTGATAATATAAATTGATAGGGAGTTGTACTCCACTAAGTATGCAGATAAATCATTGTAATGATGGCCAATCACCTTTAACTCCAACAGGAAAACAATTTTTGGACCGTTATTGTGCGAACTCCATCTTCGCATTGGCAAAACGACGCTCTAACCATCTGAACTAAGATGCCGTTGTGCTCAAATGCGCTATATCTGTGGAAGTCACACTACTTTCGGCTTTTTCCGGTGTGGTTCGGGACTGAAGCTCCAATATCTCCTCTAGATTTAAGGATAAATTAAACAGTGAGCTTCTTCTTTATGTTACGCATACACAGACTCAATTTTTCTTACGTACTCCTCCCGTATTTAATCGTTTTGTTTGTTTTGTTCTCATGTTTGTTTTATCAATAATAGTTTTAATTATAATTTCATTGAAATGGGATCGATTGGGATTGGTATCTTATTTATTGGTTCCGGAAAACCTTTTTAAACTGCGACACATAAAAACAAAATCAGCGTTTTGCCTTTATCCAAAAACATTAAATTAACTTAATTACTAAAAAAGTCATGTTTGATTACGATTAGATTAATTGGGCGTTTTAGTTCGTTTAACGTGTTTGCGCCAAGTAATTGTAACATCATCATTTATATAAAACAATTTTATTTAAAATAAATAATTAAAAATTAATTCTTTTTCTGATCTGTATCTGATGACACAGGTCTTCTCTTTGTATTATTTTCCCCTACTGTATAGTGGCTGTAGTATATTTTTAATAATTGTTGCTGATGCACCTGGGGTGTGTTGTAAGAAAAAATATTTTTCCTCTTGTACTTTGTTCCAGGAAAGCAGCATAGACAACGCCAAATGCAACCCCCTCTATCCACCCCCTCCCCCCAAAATTGTCTCTAAGCTTTGCAACTGTAGTCCGTAAATTAAATTGCCTTTTCTATGCCGAGATCCTATGTCGATGGATTGGCGTTTCCTCTCCTGTAACAATGTGGTCAATGAATTCACGTTCGTTATCATAACATGTGTGTCCTGTGACGTCTTCATGAAACGCGTTCATCGCTGGCGTGTATTTATTTTCTGGTGCTGTGTTTAGCGTTTAGGAGAACGGAACAAGCGAAGCATTACAACAGGTCCAAAATGTTGTATTAGCAATGAAAACAACGTTAAAAACCAAAGAGCAAAAACAGTTCATTGAGACGTGGGCTCTTATTTCAACAACGTCTAATGTCTAATGTAATTCGTTCAAGTGAATAGAAGTAATGATCATAAAAAAGCTGAAGAAAGGAATGGAAATCTAAATGAATTACTACTGCAATTGTCTTTACACGTTGGATGTGTTGATAGCTCCTGTTACCACACAGCAAATAGCTGATCAACGATCTTCCAGAACCATTATCTTTGTTCTCCGATCCGGTAGACTCCCTTAGCTATGACGAAAATTGTAGCCTGCAGTATGAATTATATATGGATACCAAAATTAAACGGTCTACAGAGGTATGTTAATTCGTGATTCTGGTGACTGGCATAGAGCAGATGGAAAAGTATTTAACTATTGATTATAGTACGAAACTATGTCAGTAATTTGGTTTTTGAAGACAAAGCCGCATTATTTTCTACTCTTATCATTCACATCATGCAACAATTTGCACAGCGCTTTAGTGAGTTTATGGACATATTCGTATGACAGATTATATAAATTAGTTACGTTTTGAGAACAGTGCACACTCACTATCTACACCTATATAATATAGGAACTGATCATTTTCTACGACAGTAATGGGTTTGGTTGTCCGCACACAGTACCAACGTTTGTCGCTTGTAGCCAATCGTTCAACCCCTCTTGAATATTAGGAAGCGCACGTAAACGCAGCTATAGTATTACATTTCAATGAAAATACTAGGAGCATAAATCATGTTTAACAAAGAGCACAAAGAAATTGTGTGTAAACTAGAACTACGTGTATAATATAGATATAGGTCTAAACCCATAGTATTTTGCTTGAAAGAGTCGGCAACGATGCATTTCGAACGAAATCTTAGACTGATGACGGTTTACTCTGTCATAACATGCAAATCTAACGCTAAGTTTGCTTCACCGATATTTTATTTTCCCCAAAGCTTGCAGCTGTTCGTTAAGAAATAAAGCTTTGATGTCATCTTGTTCTATTGCAGCTTCTAATGCTGGTATATTAATTATGGTACAGTTTCTCTCAATTTCTTTATTTCTGACTCACAATCTTTACTTTACATTACAGTTTGCGGTTACTCCGTTTTAAGGACAGGATTTGTTGTGTTTTATAATACATTATGCTAGAGCAGCTGATCGAAATTTATTGTGGGGTTTTTTTAACCTCGGCGTCTATTTAATTATTTTATTGTTGTCATAGCTTGCGTAACAATTATCTAAATTATTCTTTTGTTTCTTTGTGATATACGTTGTTTGTATTTGGGACATTTAATGAACTCCGAAGGATTGCTACCTGCTTTCAATACCATTCTTTTACAATCTTCTTTACAGTTATTCTTCGTAAAAATTTCACTATAAACTACACTATGGTATGAGGATTGCCAAAATCTCCCGGCATCTCCTTAATTAAAATAATCTTGTTATTGGGTCATAATTAAAAATTCAACCTCCCTTATCCTAATTAGAAGTAAAAATAAAAAATAAAATAGAAGTACGCTGTAAATACAGCATTGGTATGAAGTTACAATACTCACCTTGGCAGTAAATGACTTTAAACTACTTTTCTTTCAATTCACTATCACAAGGAAATTAGTGAAACGGCGATGTTTTTCACTTTTCCTTGTTTACTTGAACACAAAGTAAGACAATAATAAAACATTTTAAACACTAAATATTGCACAATATGCAAAATAAACAATAGAACACACTCAAATCTAGCCCAAGGAAGCATACTACAGGTGCATCGAGAAGGGAATGCACACTAGCGCTAAGCGGGCATCTTAGGAATTACTTGACCGGATACGGTTTTCCAGGGAATGAACAGGATGTTGATAACATAGATATAATTTTGACACCTTATAATGTAGTTCTTTTAAATGAGAAAACGAGTTAAACATTTCTAATTTTATTTTTCTTTCGACATTTCAATGCTGTACGACTGTGCGTGGAAAGGTTAACCTAAGGAGATTTTCTTATTTTAATGGTGTTTAACGCCCGTTTTAACTACTGAGACACCACAGGCGATGGACAATGATGACAGGAAATGAATATTGAGAAAGGTTTTTTAATGGAAGGAAACGTTCCATTTACCATTTATGAGAATTGAGGAAAACCTGGAAAAAACCTCATTCAAGGAAAGCGGTCTGGGGGGATTCGAATCCTAGACCTCCCGCTCACAAGTGCGCACCTTAACGACCTCGGGCACTCGTGGTGGTACCTGAGGAGAAAGTTAACAGCCTACCTTATAGTTCATTATGAGACGCCTTTCATTTCAGCCAAGGTTAGCAGGATAAAATTAGCTTCGATGGCAATTTTGGAATTTTAATTAGTAATTTCTTCTTCTCCTTGTTCAAAGAAACTTTCTATTCTTGGCCTAAGGCTCAAGAGGAATGCGATCGCTTCTGAAGAAAGGGGGAAAAAAAAAGAATAATTTTTGTTCGTTTTCCTTCATCGTTTGTAGAGCATATGCCAAAGTTTTCCCCAGAGGCAACTGGTATCTTTTTATTTTCTTGGCTAGTGCAATCATTTTCTCTATCGTTCACATGAAATAACCAGAAATGACATCATAAAGCTATGCCAGAGAAAGAATCCGACCTTATTGCGTGATAATCTGCAGTAGCACACATACTGGTCCGAAATGCGGCGGTTTCATCAAATATCTCCTGACAACAGTAGTTTCCTCTCGGTGAGGAGCTATTGTCTGAAAAAGCCAGCCCTCCAAGAAGACACATCACAAGAAGTGCCCTTCACGGGCGGAAGAAGAGGTGGGAGGGGGAGAAGAGATGTGCATTACTTCCATCCCATCTTCCTTAAACCCTCCCATAAAGAGGGATGGTAGCAAGAGCCCAAAACGCTCTGAAAGGACAATCCCAGACCGGGAAAGGGAAAGTGATTAAGGAAAAGAAATGATGGAAAATTATTTTTATGCTAACAAATTTCTTGCTGCTACATAAAAACTCTTAGGGATGCAAACAGAGAAGAGGGGAGGTAAATCGAGAATCGGTTGGAATTAAATTACTGTAAGGGGAGATGCAAATTAAACATTCATGGAGGGGAGGGATGCTGATGACGAGTAAGGCGTTCATGTTGCAAACAAATGACGGGCATAACGCAATAAACCGGGGAATGCTGAACAAATGCCTTTCCTTCTGTCGCAACGATTGCATATTCTTCAACACCCTTCCATAAAACGCAGCTCCCACAAGCAATTATAGGATATCACAGTGATAATGGTCCTGTAATAGACAAATAAAAGAATTACACAAGCAGGTACCAACGAAGAGAACAATTAATCTACAAGCACTAACGAAGGAATTAGCATATTTAAGAAGGTTGTGCGCCTTCATTAAGGATTTAGTTGAACAGTTTAGTACCAAAACTGTCATCTCATATTTTAAAACTTACTATAGAGACAGAAATGGATTGTACACCATTGCAACGACTTTCAAAACAGATATCTATATCCCCTGCACATTGGCGGCACTAAACAATGCATCCATATACTCTGTTGAGCGAGTTAAGCTCTCCAGACATACATACACGACGTGGGCTATGTTTTTCTGTTTGTTTGTTTGTTTGTTTTTTTTTTTGGACATCGAATGCTGTTTTTTTTTTTTTTTTTTTTTTTTTTTTTGTCCTAACTAGAAATAAACATAATCTATGTTTGTGTTGTAACAAAACTTCATAAAAAGTTTAAAATTATTCTTAAGAGCTCCGTGGATTTCAAAAAGTATTATCAATTTATTCTTGAAAGCTACTTCCGCACAGCAGTTTGGTTGGCGCGGAGTATCGTTACGATGTACTTCAGTGTGTAAATGACTTCCTGGTCACTGATCACAATTTCAACGATTTAACTTGAGTTTTTGTCTTTTGAAAGTTTCTGAAACTTTTACAAAACTATAATCAGATATAGTGATTTCAAATCAAAAACAAATTTATATGATTCTACTCTTTTACCCAAATTATATGGTTTAAATTTGTTATTTTTAGTATGTGGTGGCAGTAAAAAAACACTCTTGCTTAATACTTTGGAAAAAAAAAAAAAAAAAAAAAAAAGGAACCCTCAGCTTACAGTATCTTTTGCTCGAAATGTTTCCGTTCAAAAATGTTGAGTATGAACCCACGAACTATATTTGTTTAGAGGAAAGCGCGCTAACCCTTACAATAAAATTAATCCATTGTTTTTATTGCTAGCATTTAATTTACTTACAATTTAACATATTACCAGGTGTATGTTTTCCGTAATTTATGACGATAAATTTTTTATGTAAAAGTATTAGCTTATGGGGTTAAACACATTTATTGCGATTATACCGCTTATTTGTAGGGATTTTGCACATTTGAAATTCATAAAATAATACCATTATCTGTATCCATTATTCCCTTCCTCTGCTTATTTCATTATACATTGTGTTACAGGATGTCGCCGACAAACTTTGAGAAATGCTAGTTCACATAGAAAGAAAAAAATTCTGTTAAAGGACATTGGTATGTTAGCTTGACACCTCCCTTTTGAGTTTACACCAATTTCAGAAGCGCCATTCACATCACGCATGAACTGTGCTCCTTAAACACTTTTTATTTGCTCTGTTACACTTGTTGGTAACAGAGCTCGATTACACTTCAGCATTGTTGGTCTGTGCGCAAGAACATGTGGATCAAGTATTATGGAACTCCAGCACACTTAGGCATTGATGTGCTCACATTTAACTGCAGAATTTGGGGCTCATGATGCACCATATTTCAAATTCACATTTCTTTTGAAATATCTTAAAAAACTCTTGTCTGAGATTTGGTGAAGATTGCACTATATTTTCAATAATGTATGAGCATTATTATATTATTAGTGGTCTATTATGTTATTTTTTGAAAATGTTTGCCGAAAATAATGCGGGAGAGAGAGAGATATTCATATAATGCAAAAGATTAATATATTTATTTTTAGTAGTCATATTATTTTTCTGGTTTAAATTAAAACCTACCTTCACAATAATAATAATATTCCTTAATGAGAACCGTAAAACGCTCACAAAAATTCAGTGTGCCTGCTATATTTATAAGAAAAGGGGACATGAAAATATCACTTTTACTGTAATATTTTCGAAAATGTTTCTTAACAAAATATATTTCAAGATTATATGTTTATTATATGGCAAAACTTTAATAATGTGATAATACCTACACATTATCGCACTTGTAAAATTTTAAAGAACACGAATGCACTGTTTTTGGAGATATTTCTAAATGTAGCATTCATTGTGAAATATGTTACATCACGAGTCCCGTAAAGCAGTCCAGAACCAATTAAGTCCAAATTAATGGTAGTAATTATTAATTACTATAATTAATTAGTAGGAATTGCATCTTGCATGTTGGTAACAGAGCTCGGTTACACTTGAGCATTGTTGGTCTGTGCGCAAGAACATGTGGATCAAGTATTATGGAACTCCAGCACACTTAGGCATTGATATGCTCACATTTAACTGCAGAATTTGGGGAACACTGAATAGGAAGAGCAGCATCTGTTGCATGGTCAGGAATTAATGTTCCTTGATATTTTTTTCCTCCACTGTGGGCCCGTGTACGTCACCCCAGTTGACCATAGGGGAACTAGTTGATCAAAAAAGTTAAATTGTAGAAAAACATGGTTTCTATTAAGTTGGCAGAAAATGCATGGATTGACTTCATTTCACTTCTGCAAAACGTTTTACCATAAGTCTGACTTTTCGAATACATAACTCATGAGGGAGATATCAACGAACATATGCTCGTTAATGAAAAATTACCCTTTCTGTGTGACTTATTATTGCTCAAAGTTTCTCAACGAAGTTCTGTTGCATACTACAACTTTTTGTAACGAAAGAATCTACAGATTGCCTCGAAACTGAACAAAAATTATTTTTGCTACAGATAACAGGGGAAAGTGACATCTATGATACTAATAAATATCTAGAGTTGATAAAGTTATTTGGCTTTCATAACAAATTTATTATACAATGTCAGTGAACACTTTTGTTAATTGATTACGCAATCTTTTAAACAAATTGGGTTCTTTTAGGGTCATAAGTTACAGTTAATGTATTGAACAATTTCTATATTTTAACTTACGTATATATACTTAAATAATATATTAAGATAAACCATTATGCATATTATTATCTATATTCATTCATTGTGAGACATCAATACAGTTTATTTGTTCTTAACTTTATATTATCACAGAGAAAAATATTTTAAACAAAAACAAAAAAATAATTATGCATACGATTTGAAAGATAAAGGGTATTTTCACAAATTCTAAGGATATGGTGCACGATTTTGTTTGCTGGAAATAAAAGGTAGTTCAATACCAAGTAAAAATTGTAACACTGACTTCTTATTTATGAATGGCAAAGTCGGAAAAGAAAGAATCGATTCAGAACATTGCAATGCTTAAGTAGGTATTTTTCAGACTATATTTTGCAAAAATACACCTATGTAAAGCAGTCTTTTAGATAGGACAGGACTATTTTAAATTTGGCTACAAATTTTCAACTATGCCGTCGGAAATTTTGAGACATAACTACAAACAAATAAATGAATAAATAAATAAAACAATGTATAATGTTTAAAAAAAACAACCGACAATTTAATTTTGTAATATGGATTATTGTACAGTTCACGGAATATAATTCGTTTATATGGGTGCATATTTCTTACTTTATCTTTACCGAAAGATGCAATTCCTACTAATTAATTATAGTAATTAATAATTACTACCATTAATTTGCACTTAATTGGTTCTGGACTGCTTTACGGGACTCGTGATGTAACATATTTCACAATGAATGCTACATTTAGAAATATCTCCAAAAACAGTGCATTCGTGTTCTTTAAAATTTTACAAGTGCGATAATGTGTAGGTATTATCACATTATTAAAGTTTTGCCATATAATAAACATATAATCTTGAAATATATTTTGTTAAGAAACATTTTCGAAAATATTACAGTAAAAAGTTATATTTTCATGTCCCCTTTTCTTATAAATATAGCAGGCACACTGAATTTTTGTGAGCGTTTTACGGTTCTCATTAAGGAATATTATTATTATTGTGAAGGTAGGTTTTAATTTAAACCAGAAAAATAATATGACTACTAAAAATAAATATATTAACCTTTTGCATTATATGAATATCTCTCTCTCCCGCATTATTTTCGGCAAACATTTTCAAAAAATAACATAATAGACCACTAATAATATAATAATGCTCATACATTATTGAAAATATTGTGCAATCTTCACCAAATCTCAGACAAGAGTTTTTTAAGATATTTCAAAAGAAATGTGAATTTGAAATATGGTGCATCATGAGCACCTTTTTACCTGAATTTATTTGATTAGTTTATTCATTATTAAGAGCATCCTTTCATACGAGAGTTTGAACAAGCAACACTTAAAAGCTCACAATTGTGTTACGTTTGTGTATTCATTTTTTCCTGCGATGGGTTTGACAGGGACCAGAAAATGTCGTCATTTTACATAAACGACTTAACAAAGTTCAGGCTTAATTAAAATATGTTTTTCTACTTTCAGCACCTACAGATGTAAGAAGGATAGGTGGTCAGTTCATCGCTTCTAGTGCCATTTTATGCTAAGTTATTATTTGGACATGGAATGGTCCGTAATTTTGTTCCGGGTCCTCTTTTTATTTCATGTAAGTATCGTAAATGTACTTTCTACAGGGGACCCACGGCTTGAAGCCCTTACGTCCCAAAAACAAATCGACCTAGGTCTTTAAACCGGTGAACCTTGGGTCCAGAAGGTAAATATTGTTGTTATCCTAATCAAAAGAATTACGCAAGGCTTAAAATTTTCGCCGCCAGATGGTTTTATTGTACCTGAAATGTGTTTACTCGTCGTTGTATTTGCCACTACGTTCAGTTTGCCGCCAAGATAATGATTTCGGTATACAGGGACCTCGCAGATTGATAAAAAATATCACAAAGTCCGCTAATGCAACTGGCGAACCTGAATCTAATCTATGGGTTACATTTTAAGGATTGTTGTCGGTCGTATTCATGCTGTTGATTGAATAAACATTCAAATCTTCCATGTATTTAACTTCTTTGCAGATTCTCAATCGACATTACCCGTTTCTTTAGCTGCTGCTTTCGATACATTTGATTACTTTATTGGATTCTTAAAGCGTTTTATTTCTATAGTACGTAATATCAGGGACGGATCTCTCCCAGCTAACCGCAACTGCACAAAACCAGCTTCCTTTCATGCTATAGAGGTCCTTTCCCATAAGTGATATTTCGGACTAATCCTAATTTAATTCTTAGCAGACTTTATTATACACGTGATGATTAGTTCACTGTTCAAACAACCCTGAGTGAGTTGCATTAGATTCAATGCCAACATAGCAGTTTGTTCATCCGTACCAAATCGCGTAGTCCGACTAATTGACCGATGCAATTTCCGTCGCCGGGTCGGTCAATAACTAATTGAATATATATGATCGGTTATATATAAGTATACATTATAACGAATGACATATAAAACTGACAACCTGATCAGGCGACCAACACACATGAAGAACTAGAACGTTCCAAAAACAAAATAAGAATTATTGCTAATAACACCATTAAAATGCACTTTAAAATAATATTTTGAGCTGATTAATTCTTCCTCCGGTAGGAAGCTAATGTTTTGCTGATAAAATATGAAGTGATAAAAGATATTTAGAGTACAGAAAAGACAACGAAGTACATATACCATTAGTAGAAAACACAGAATATGACGGATAAAAAGTTATGTTAATAGATTATAGCCAGTGGTTCACTACAGATGTGAAAAAGTGTTGTGTCGCACAGCACCATGAAGTGTGTCGGTAAATTTTGGAATTGAAAAATAAATGTTATGCCATCCAGAAAGTCCCGTTACGACACAATTTTTATTTGCAAAGAAGTCTTTCATTGGTACATTTTATTTTGAAACAGACTCTACCAATGAAACATTAACACCTGCAACAATACTCAATTTAATCTTTCTGCCGCTATAATTGGAATGAAAGTAAACAGCTGCAACAATGCTTAGTAATGCATTTACTCTTCCCGCTTAGTAATCGTTAGAAGACAGTTTCAATATATGCATGTCAGCGGTTGATAGTGCGACTATTTTATCTCTTTTATTTAGACTTTATTATGGACAAATTTTAATTCGGGAAAGACAATCGGAATCAAGTTCTCGGTTAGATGACAGCAGTGCTAATTCAAGTAATGTAAGCGACAATTTCCTTGAAAAAAAAAAAAAAAAAAAACGTATTGCGTTTCGTGAATATAATGATGAATACTTGCAATATGGTTTTACGTGGTGTGTAGACGAATATAAACAAAATAGGCAGAAATATTTTCTCAAATCCGTCGATGGTGCCGAATACACTAAAAATAATTTAGATTGTAATCATTCTCATGTAGCTTCAAAACCAAAATAATCTTTTGAACGTCGTTTGGAAGTCAC
This sequence comes from Metallyticus violacea, assembly GCA_030762175.1. Classification (NCBI taxonomy): domain Eukaryota; kingdom Metazoa; phylum Arthropoda; class Insecta; order Mantodea; family Metallyticidae; genus Metallyticus; species Metallyticus violacea. The sequence continues at coordinate 64,855,929 of CM060835.1, forward strand.
AGGAAAAATGCTCTAGTGAGTTAGTAAAACGCATTTCTGTTTCTGACAAAGCGTTGCATGCTTTATATTTAGTTTCCGAATTAATAACCAAACAAAAAAAAATTCCCATAATATTGGCTATGAATTAATATTACCAGCCAAAAAACAAACAAACAAACAAAACACTGGTAGTCGCAAAATAACATTAATCTCTCATGACATTGAAATTAATGTGAACAGTAAATTAGTGGGGGATACTGTGTTTGCTCTACAGTTGGACGAAAGCCATGACACAGTGATAAATGCCAAATAATTACTTTATTAGTTTCGAATACAATTTAGATATTATTGAAACATTTTTTTTTTTATTTTACCAAGAACTTAAAACTACTGCTGCAAGCAAAGATATTTATGATTGTGTTAATAATTATTTTGAACATAATATTTCCTGGAAAAATTGCATCTCTCTTTGCACAGAAGGAGCAGCGTCATTAATGGTGAAAATTGAAGGTTTTACAAGTTTCGTCAGAGTAGTGAGCCCGACTATAATGGCAACTAATTGTTTCATGCTGAGGCGTTAATTATGAGGCTGTTTAAGAGCGACTTTTAGAATCTTGTTCAGCACGACTATTAAAATGATAAATTATGTCAAATAAAAACAATCCCAGTTAGCCTAGATTGGTTGAAAATCTCTGAGAATCTATGCAATTTATTGTTACATATTGAAACCCGTTGGCTTCTAGGGGTAAATCAATGATGCAAGTGGTAGAACATCAAGATTTTCTTAATTATTTCTTAGGACAAAAAACTAGAAACTTTTGGAAAATAATTTTGGTACGCCTAACTAGCACTCTTGCTGAAATTTTAGAAACTAGACTCTTTCAATGCAAACAGGCAACACAAAAAAGAAATTGTTATTTCTGCCACAAACAACAATTCAACTGAAGTTTTGGAAGTCTTCGTTTATAGCAGGTAAATTATTGCCCTATCCTTTAGTAAATTTTGAAAATGGACTCGTTGAAAATTAGAATAAATGCCTGAAGAGGATAATAGCAGAACATCTAAAAGCGTTACAAACTTCTTTACTTCCCTAGCTTGTCCGTTTCAGAGTTAGAATTGGAAATTTCGACTTGTAATATTTTTGGTGAGATGAACATTTAAAATACCCTCAACCTGTCAACGCGAAAAACGAGTTGCTAGATTTCATGGATTCTGCTATGAAAATAAAAATTCTAAGGAAATCAATGAGGTCTTTTTGGATTTATGTGCCATGTCAGTATCCCATAATTGCAAAGAAGGCCATAAACATTTTGCTGCCGTTTTCAAAGTCGTGCGAATCAGCAGTTTCTACCAAAATAGTAAAATCTAAACAAACAAACAAAAACATACCACTGTATCTTGAAGATGATTTACATGTTGACCTGTCAACCACAAGGCCATGTATAGACAAAATCTGTGTCACCCACTAAAAGTGACTTCACTTTCCAGCATAGATAGGTTTGGAATTTCTGACCCATACGAGTACCTTTGTAATAAATAAATAAATAAATAAATATATAAATAATAAAATTGTAAAAAAAAAAACGCCTCTTTAGAAAACCCACACTATTAGGCAAACTAGAGCGTTGCACCATTAAAAAAAAAAAGACAGACAATTAAAATACTAGCCACAAACTAAAACACGACATTTCTATCCTGGCTCTTGGTCACGGCAAAGGAAGGAAAGAACTGAAGCATCAACTTGCCAATTTTTTTTTTTTTTTTGTGAGCGGGCTGACAATAATGCAAACTTGAGAGACCTAAGAAGAAACGATACCAGTATTGGGTTCAAAGGGTTAGGTTTAGGCCCAGTGGAGTGCGCGTTTTATGCAGCACTTTAGCTGCCATCTCTTTGTCTCTAAGGTTGCTAGTTGGATAGGAATATAAGGTAATGCATCTGTGAGCATTAAATGAAAGCAGTCATTAAGAGAGGATTAGTGTTAAACAGGGCTACTTACTGGGAGAAGGGGGTCTAGTTTCAACTGACTGTTTATGGTAATTCATTCTTATATATATATATATATATATATAACAAATTAACTGCAATTATAGAATATAATTACTGTTAATTTGTTACATTGCTAATAGTGTTACTATATTTTTCTTTTTCTTTTATATATATGGTTTGCCCAAATGAAAGTGAGATTTTTTCTCTGTAATGGTTGATTGTTTGGAATATATAAACATACAGGAAGTAAAAGTGATATAATGGGTGACATCCGCTAAAGGTCTGTTCAAGCAAGTGTCTCAGCGCGTCACAAGGTTATGGATACTGTGAGCGAAGAATGTCCATGGTTAACTGAGGAACCAATAGTCAAAGAAACGGACTCCCTTCTGCTTGGTAATGTAGCTGAAGCTCCATACAGCATACGCCGACTTAAAGATGCTTGGGAACCATCTGCGCACAAATCTTGTGGTATCACTTCGATGGAGAATAATATGAACAGACAATTCTCAATGACAATGTTTCTGCAACCTCTAAAGTTTGTCGGTGACGGGTAAGTGAGCTTGGTCCTGGTGTAGACATGTCCTCCGTGCGCACACGTCCATCACGAAATTCACATCATCTGAATACTGTGCCGAGTGATAGATAAGCATTCCCACACACATTGTTCATACGACGATAACCTTAGATCCACTAACACCTTTTGACTTAAAAAATGTAATTCCTGCTGACTGGGGCCGATTGAATGAATTCCTGTTATGAACGTACTCAGTTTAACTTATTTCTCTACATTTAAACAACACACTGCGCCATCGTTAAGATAAGGATTGATTCAGCGAACGTTCTTCCATTATGACGTCACCCAAGCAGAGCATGCAGTGTCGCGTAGTGCAGCGGTGTGAGAGTGGCCTTTAGAGTTGTTTCTAATGTATAAATTGTATTCACTGTGACTTTGTGTTGCGATTTATTGAAGTATATTGATTTGTACACTAATTTTATACTTTATTAAGTGTAAAATCCGTCTTTTAATCGTTAAAAAGGTAAGGTTTTAGAACTAAGATCACTTTAAAAGTCATTTTACCAACTAATATTGTTAACGCTGTAGTATATACAGCGTTAATAACCTTAAAAATACCTAAGGCTTGTTTCTCTAGATTTATGTTTCTTTACATTATGTACTTTAATTAAAACGTATTTTAAATCAGATAGAGCTGTTATAATTATTAATATTAAAATGTTTCATTAACGCTGTTAAAATATAGCATTTTAAACAGTTAAAAATAAGATTTACAATTATTGGTATAAATAAATCTGCCACTGCTACCATGGAATTCGGTAATGATAAAATTAATGTTTTACGGTGTTTCTTTTAAACTCCAATCTGATTTTGATCGCTTGACATCAGACAATCAAGATAACTAGTAAACATACAATATTATTTCTATTTGTGAGCATATCGTTTCTCAAGTAAATGTTAAGAATGTAATGTTAGATAAAATGCGTGCGCATTGCAACTCTCTACAAACCCTAAAAAACAACCTTTTCATGCAATAAAATGGCTGTTAATCAACTGCGCTTGCAGAGACATTAATATAGACAGTTCACACGAAAAAAAGTAGAAGAAAATATGCCAGAATACGGGAGGGGGGATTGCACAAATTTGCAGAAAGTCGGTTTTTGTAGCATTTAGAATCAGGTTGTATAACAAAACATTTGATTAAACACGTATTCAACATTCTTTCTGAATGGACTACATATATATTAACCAAATACCTATTTGAATAATATTTACCAAAAATATTGGCGGCCATGAGAACAAATTATTTCTTCGTTGAACTTCCGGTATTAAAATAACAAACAGCAATTATTACTGTTACAAATTAATTCGAGTTATATGATTAAATGAAACGAAACGTTCATTGATTTATGAAGACTAAGATAAGTCTAAACAACACAGCTGCTAAAAAAAGCGTGCTCATGTATTTAAAATATCATATGGTTAAACTATTATTTTAGGGTGGCCACATTGACGAACCGAACTTGCATTGTCGAATATTAACGGTGTCTGTTATTTCAAGTGTTGAGGTTATAAATGTGCGTAAACGAATAACGATTGTCTTACAACTTCTAAAGCACTGGCATCCATTATGTAGGTAAAGTTTTTCTTGCAGCTTTAATAATCCCGAAAGTTTTGCTAACGCCAGCTCTCATTAATTTTAATGAGCGGACATTACGCTCCACTGGTGTAAGTAATGAGAATTTTCCTGCATGCTAAAATGCCACTACCGACACCGATAACTTCCGTTAGCGGAAACCAGAAAACTTTGAGTTAACGTTTATTAAGAAGCAGTTCAGATACATATTTTGTGGGCACTTATGCATAGAATTCAAAAATATATAACATAGTAACGTAGTAACAATCAGTGAAGTTTCGGTTATCTGTCAGGTTATGGGACCCTAAATTGCAACAAACTGTGGTGACCAGATTTTGAAAAGCTAGGCATATTTGAACCACAATATTATTTGACACATTGTAATTAATTTTTATTAGTTACAATATAATTAATATAGATATTTATTGGTAATAAAAATGTTTCTATTTTTTTTTTCATCTATTTTCATTTCAGTGCTTAGAAAAAGAACTGTTCATCTGTCATAAAATTTAATAAAAATTCAACTGAAAGTGTAGGCAATTAAATGCTTGAAAGTCTCCGATGAAAACTGAAATGTTTAGAAAGTCTATGTGACTTATTATTAAAAATAACTTGGTTGATGCGTCAGTAACTGAGAGTAAGTAAATTTTGCAGCACGATTACATTACAGGAAGTAATAAAAAATCATAATTTTTTAACATTTCAACCTCCAAAATATACTTATTTATTTAATGCTTATTAAAGTTTGTCTATCCTGTATATAAAATTAGGAATATTCTCTAATTACTTATAAGATACATTTTAGAGCAAATATAAAATATTCATTATTTAAGTATTAATTAATATCAGTCAATATGAGTCAACTTTGGTCCAAAGATGCCTGCTTTTCAAAATCTAGACATCATAGTTTGATGCAATTTATAGGTTCCAGAATATAATGCCAAGAAAAGTCTATTGAAAAAGTTTAACAAAAATGCATAATTCGGCTAAAAACATGTTGTATTTATTTCCCGCACGATGTATTGTATTAGGCTTCGAGGTTGATGAACTGTATTTGTAATTATGCGTAGATTAAAATAAATCAAAAACATTAACATTTATAATATTTTCCAATCATAATGTAATAAAATATCGTTAATTGTTTGAATAGTCTATTTGTTTACGTAAAATGTAACTAAGTATAACTGAGTTAACGTTAGAGTTGTTTATTGTAACTGCATAAAAACTTTTTAAAAAATGTTTTTGGTTGTTTAGGTAGTAGGTTATATGTAATCACGTGATCAGGGCTACAGAGCAGGAGGAGTCATCTATTGTTACAGAACAGATACATGAAAGCACAGAGGTTATGGTAAAAAGTAAAATATTTCCTTTATTGAACCAATATTGAAATACGACAATGGAGAAAGCAGCTTGAGTAGATCAAATCACATACTGTTTTGTTTATTTGCTAATATTAACTCTGTGTTTTCCTATAAATAGTTACAATAGCAGCATTATTAGATATTTTGTGATGTCTGCTTTTCTAAATCTTTAAACATACAGATAAAATTCTCAACAGTGATTTCCTCTTCATTATGTACTATTATCTTTTTCAGTACCAAGTTCCATGTCATTCTGCATATTTGAAATGCATAATGTAGATGTCTAATGCCCTTCGACAGAATGGAGAAAATGGAACTAGTGTCAGAGCGCTTTCAACAGATACAGGAGCGCATCCAGCGTCTGAAAAACAAGATCAAAGTAACAACAATCATCATTCGTGTAGAGGAAGCGACCAGAAATAATGGGGTAGACCAATATCTCCAAAACTCTTTGTGCGTTCAAGGAACCAAAGAAGAGAATTTTCAGCAGGCAAAAGCTTCCTTCGAGAAATCTTCGGAACGTATTTCGCATTTTAATAAAAAACTGCAAAGCTATTCCAGGAAACTGCAAGTGCTCGAAAAACAGCTGGAACCATTAGATAATACTAAAGAACCCGGAGTTGAAAGACAAGCACAATTAAATAAACAGAAGCACAAAGACAAATGTCGTCAGCATGACAGTCCATGTGTTACTCCATCAGGCAGCCTCAAAGATGTGGGTACTACCAACAGAAAATGTCTAGCTGTAGAATCGATACAAACCGGAGATGACTTTGCAACCAAATTTGAATGCATTGGTAGGCATACTTCTGAACAACTCAATAAGAATATTCGTGCATTGCGACAAGAATCGCAAGTCCTGTGGTCCCAGCTTCGCGAGGTGTGGACAGCTTTCAACATCGAAACTGAAGAACTGTGGATGTCGCTACAAGAAGTTACAGAGCACAGAAAAATGTTAGAAACGACGCTATTTGAAGTGGCGGAACGACATGTGGTTGTAGCGGATGAAATGAAGCGTGTTCTGGATGATCTGCAATTGGACAAAGAGGCTGAACTGCGCGCAGAGCTGAGGGATGCTGTTGAGCGATGCCATGCAAGGCTAGCTCTGCTTGAAGAAAAGGAGCGAATTGCAAAACCTTCAGAAGTCACGACCATGACTGTTGTTCTTGCACTTCTAGAGCCTGTAATTTTTCTCATCAAGATGGTATTACTAATTGTTATTCATGTGATTAGCATAACTATATTCTTAATTAAATCAGAAACTTAAATTCGGTTGGATTTTATATTTTAATTTAAAATAAAAAGTTTTTTTGGCTAAATTTATTTATTTATCGTGTTCATAAGGGTGTACTAAATTTTCACTTCTTGCTTATCATAGATGTTTCTAAGACTTACATCTAGAACAGTAAAACCAAACTTTGTTAATATTGAACATCTGATAATAACATGTAATAATATGCTCCATTGTATTCCAAAATAGGAATACAGCTGATTCCAGACTAGGAATCAGTTGCAAATATTGGAATATTATAACACTCTTGAAGTTTAATGCAAAGTGCTGCTTTCAAAAATCTTAACAGAATGGCAAGTGATAATCTCTACGTTTCTTTACGAAGCGTTTAATGGACCAAACAAGTGGATATCTTAAGTACATGTATCGGGGACCATCTAGAAATTTGTCAGCGATTTGCAGGAACTGACTTTTGTTTTCTTCCCAGCCTCATTACAACCCCCAAATCTTATACTCTCTATAAAAGGTTGCTTGTATATCACAGTGGATACAGTCTGGCGATCAGAAGAAGGCAAGCGAGTGGAACGTAAACAACATCTATTGACAGATACTCATCCATGGTTAGAAGTCTAACGGGCGTGCAAGATCTGAATCTGGTCGCTTAACGTGTGGCAACATGGTATCCCACATATATTCTTCCTGTGCTAATAAACAATTCAAACCCCCCTCGCATTTCAACCCGCACTCGACATTTTCTGATCTCTAAACAATTTACTCAGATTCAAGTATTGTTCCTGCTTGAGGTATTTACTGGGATGTTAACCCAAACGAAAGGTGTATTTGGTGTTTTTCGTCCCGCATAATCCCAGTAAATTTCACTTTTCATAATCGTATATTCACCCTCTTAAAGACCCGAGAATTCTTAAGAACGAAAGAATAAATCAAATGGAGACAAAATTAGTATTTGTTATACTTGAACAAATAAGAGCAGAACAATTAGAAGTATGATGTTTGTTGATTTTTGCAGAGAAAGTAAATTAATCTTACGATTAATAACCTCAAGTACCACTCATGATACACATCACAAAAGAATGATTACTAGAAAAACAAAACCACCGCAAACCATACAAAACATAGTACCTATTCTGCCAGTACTTAAATGTGTAATCCCAAAAGAAAATATTTTTCAACGGATTTCATAGAGGATGCGATGCGAATGTCGGTATGATTAATTCATATGCAAAACTCTGAACTGAATGAAAAATAAATCCGACAAACCAAAATAAATGATAATGGCATTGCACGTCTCCGGAAAGTTGTGGCATTCTGGCGAACCCGATGTGGATGTGACCACTGAATCGATGTGAACAAATGAATGGAAGAGAAAAATACACAGCGTCCAACAGTTAATTCACCCGTAACCCATTCCATATTTAGAGAGCAGAAAAACGCAAAGCATTCGGGCATAAAACCAGTTTCGAGCCTGTTGACCAGGCGTTATTATTTAACTGTTGTGCCATAACACTGAACACCAGAGAAAACAGAATATTTCCGTTAAATCAAACAGTTTTTAAGGGAATTCGTTTTAGAAAATCCGACGTTTTTATTTTAATACCAGTACTTTCCATATATGATTTCCTGTTCGGACAGTTTGCCTCAACAAAAGCCTATTTTCTCCCATAAGAGAAAGGGCACGTCTGATAGATATATGGTATAGCCACCCTGAACTTGAACTCATCTTTGTTGTCGATAATAACATAGCCACCTCTCAAATATATAGTGAGCATAAAAGTTTATGACCATTCCTAATTTCCTTTACTTGTAGGCTTAAAGTTTAAAGCAATTTTAATTATTTTATTGTCAATAGACTTGATGCACAAGGTCGGTCCCGGTGATCTTGTGGTAACCATACATCCAAGGTCAAGTGTTTAAACCCGGACATGATGGAATGATTTTTATGATCGAAAACCGTTAGTTCCTAAATAAACATAATAACAGACGTACATATTTTTGGAATGCCAGAAGTGAAACATATTTACATGCAATGATAAGCTAATTCACAAAAAATATAGTAATTTAAAGGCCATAATTCAATTATATATTACTTTATCTATAATAATATATTTGTAGTTTTTAAATTAATCGTTATTACGTTTTTGCAGCTCTTAATGTCTAATATAGAAGAGCGAAGTCATAGACATTTAAATTTAAAATTATACGTATATCTTCAATGTCATACAAACACAAACCAGAAATTATTTTATTTCTCTCTTTACTGTTTGTTAGATTCTGGCAAATTATACAATATTAGACTTTTAATACTTACAACCTTATCAATAACCACTTTATTAAACCTCTGTCTATGGTAACTACAGTTGGATTTCGTATTATATTGCTGTATTTAAATGCTGATCACTAATTGCTAAGGTGTAAGTCTGTAGTCAGGAATGAAATGAATTAAGGATGATGCAAATGAGCTCGGAGTCCTTGACGCTTAAAAACTAACTGGCATTCACCTTCTTAGGGTAAGGAAAAACTCAAGGGGGAAAAAAAACTTACCCACACAATTTCGCCTGACTGGGATTCGAAACCAAGACCTATGAATTAATATCTTCAAATGCTACCTCTTGACACGAAGGCGATCCTAACAGCAAAGGATATTACCTTGTAAATATATAGTGAATATAATGCAAATAGATAATTATTAACAAACAATCTATAGGTTTCATTTGGTTTCAAATTGAAAATTATTCTAACGTATTCTTTTGAAGAATAAATAACCTTTCCACATATTTCTATTCCATAAGTCAAGTAGGGAACAAATGTATAGCACATATACATGAACAAACTGCTATCTATGTTTTATTAGAAGCCTAATGTTATTGGATGATTTGACAAAACTTTGAGCATTTTATATTTTTCCCAATAGTTTGAAAATCTTTTCCCTATGTAATTTGTCAGTCGTGCTGTCCTAGTGGTATCCACATTTGCCTCGTAGATCCAAGACCGCTGGTCGAAATCCGACCTGTGAAAGGAAGTAAAGCCATTGGATCGGTGTTGTAGATTTGCGGCGCGTAAAAGAACGTCCAGCCTGAAAGAAGAGGTCTCCGAGCAAAATTTATCGGCCGTTTTGCGCCCAGAATAGAACGGTACGCTAATGACTGATGCTGCTGCTGCAGGGCGTCTTTAAATAAAATAAGCCTATCCTATATGACTTAATGTATAAACATTATTTTTGCTTTAACATTTCTTTAATAAATTTGAAATAGTTTCTCAAGAACTACTCAAATTTATTTGGTAGATGCGTATGATATTAAACGACCTGATGACAACATTGACAATAGCATTTTTTCCAATAAATCATCCTAAATTAATTTTAAAAATACAGCAATAAAAATTTAAATAACACCATCATTAGCCGGCAAATCTGAGTATGCAAAAATGTCACTACTTTACAAAAATGTATAAGCACTTTAAGTTTTGCTAAAAATCAAATACTTTGGAGTCAATTATTCTATATTTCTGTTAGAAAATTATATTTGTTGCTAATTACATGTTCTGCCCATTTGTTCACATCATTTCAGCATTTTTTAGGTTTGGCCTTATGACTACTGATAAGAAATTAGCACAAAAGCACCTAATTAAAGTCTCATCAACCTATCACTTTCATGAAACCATAAAATCGTAAATGTAGAGTTATATGTTTAAGGAACTGAAATATCAAACTCACCCGACAAGCTTCATTTAAGAATGTATGTACGTATTATCGTCATGTAGTTATTTACAAGCTGTATTGACTTCAAAAATACCAGAGGAATGTCATTTGCTTTTATTATGTGTAAAAATGGAGAGCAAGGTGTAAAACCGTGCTACAGTTCTCAGGTTTTATCAGGCAGAAGGTGTGCATCTCAAATTGTCCAATGCTTGAGGTGCTGCAGTGTCTACAGTTTACAGCGTTATCTCTAGGTATTGAAGATAGTTCACTATTTCGCAGACCATGCAGCAAAATAATTATAGTTTTTTTTTCAAATAAACGTCAGAATTAAAATAAATTCATACTGGCACAAAAAACAAGTTCTCTCTGTACATGATACCTTTGAAAAGCATTTACGTTACACACGCTCTCTGGTCAGTCAAACACGAACTTTAAAATTTGGTAGCTCTGCACATATTCAGCGCCTATCCCCTATCTGTAAGATTTAGGCTCAGTTCAGCCACTAAGGTGAAAATGGGTAGTCGGAAGCTTTCACGGCCGGAGTCAGACTTATAACTAGAAGTTTCTTCCGGGCTTAGGAGGTCTGTTGGAGCTAAGGAGTCCAAACGTATCATCCCCCACCTGCGGAGGACATCTTCAGTTGGCGCGGTCTGAGTCTTCTGAGCAAGATGTCCTCCGCAGGTAGAGATGATACGTTTGGACTCCTTAGCTCCAACAGACCACGGCTCCTAAGCCCGGAAGAAATTTCTAGTTATATATTAATAATGGTCTGAAACCAACTATCAACATTCACCACCACTCAAACCTCTCCATGATATTTCTAGTCCTTCATATAGCATTAATAAATCACAAGAAATGCTCCAGACTTATCTGTAAGGAAAGACTGGCTCGCCGCGTTCCCTGATGTACAAGTGTATAAATGTAACATATGGTCAGCATTGGAAGACTCGAAGCTTTAAACAAAAGAATACGGGACAAGCCTTGATGCCCTTCTTTTTCCTCCTGGAAGAGAGATTATAGTTATGCAGCTGCTTATTTAGGTTACGTTGATCTGCTACGTATGAGGAATGTGATGTATCAGAGTTCGCTTAGGAAAACAACGTTGTCGCGTCTCTGCAATCTCTTTCGCTACATGTTTAGACCTAACAGATCGCGGTGGAAGTGAGAGTAAATAATTTAGTTATTTATTAAGGCTCTGTTAGATATTTACAATAATATACGGAATAAGAAATATTCATTATTCCTGCTCGATTTTTGATGGACGGAAGTAATAGCTGGAGAGTTTGAGAAAGAGCAGAGGAATTTCTGCATTTAACGGAGGGTACTATGTTTAAAATTGTATTTCAATGCCTATAATTTCTAATATTGCTGTTAAAGTGTCCTATGTTAAATTAGAAACTTCAAATATTTACAGTACTACAAATAGAAATTCAATGTCTGCCTAATCTATTCTCTTAACAAGAGAATCTTATGCTGAAAACCTAATGTCTGAGTTTCATTTTAGAAAAAAGGTTTAAAGGAAAATGGAGCATTTGCATTCAACTTTTGAGGAAATAAGTGAAGAAAAGAAAACAATTCGCACGATAAAATCAAGGTCGAGAACAACAATATCGCGAACAAACTAGGAAACGCTTTTATAGTACATTGGTTCATAATACTATGTATAGAGCGAAAACATGCACATAGGAAATGGAACTGGGGATGGTGGGAGTGGATGGGTGGTAGAATTAAAGAGTATGCAAATGTGGGATAGCTCTGCAAGAGGAAGCAAGAGAGAGAAGAAGACGAAAAAGTAAGTTTTGCGTTAAATGTAATAACAGTACTGTAAGGAGATTCTGAATTTAAAAAAAAAATATTTTGAGCATTTCTGTTGATAAAAATTCGGAACATAATAGAAAATATTTAAGTCGCGAATAAAAGGGTTAATCATAAAGAGCTAAGAAGCAAAATAGATCCCTTTTTGCAATTTCTAAATAAACAGGCTATTTTCTGAATCTGCTGCTGTTAAATTTTGTGAAAGATTATGAGATATTCAAATTATATCCGGCACCGCCACGGATGGCCAAGGTCGTTAAGGCACGGACTCGTGAACGGGAGGTATCAGGTTCGCTTTCCGCCAGGATCGTCCTCCTTGCCAGAGGTTTTTTCCAGGTTTTCCTTAATTCCCATAAATGGCAAATGCCAGGGATGTACTCTGAACTAAGGCCTGGAGCGCTTCCTTCCTTAAAAACAATAATTTTTTTCAATTTATTATTTCATTTCATGTATCATCAGTTAAACAACATTTAAAAAAAAAATATTGGTCTTTTAGTAGAGTTTCCGGATGATAACGGTTATTATTTGACATAACTTTCAGAATATTTCAAGAGAAAATATGTGTAGTTTTTATTTTCCAAATGAATTAATGACTAGTAAAACAGATGGCGCAGTTGACAGGATCTGATTTGTTATTTGTTCTTGTGAATGTATATAGCAGAAAAAGTGCTCCAGACCATCTCCTTTAAGAGAGAAGGTGCAGCCAACATCCGTGACTTGGTGATAAATAGGTATACCACCGCGGGAATAGACCACCAACATTGCACTTAATGGCTGCTCTGGAGTTTTAGAAACACATTTAAAGAGTTCTCTGAAAAGCAGAGGTTTAAAAAGCACGTGGCACGTTCATAAGAAAAAAACAACTTTAAAAAGACCATTAACCTGTCTCCATCCATGAAGAGCTGTTATATTCCAAACTCTACTCAAATTGAGAATAATCCAGCAGTGAACTGCAACATTCAATTAACCTCCTGAGGTTACGTCCATTGGGCTTTTTCAACTATCCAATTTATACTTTTATGCTCAGTTTTGCATTGAAGAATGAAACAGCGCTCAAAATTCATTTTGATTCCTGAAGGTGCCGGACAAAATAGTAAATAATTTACAATATATTACTTGTATTTAGACCAGTGTTTAAGTAATTAATCTCCGGAACAATGCTCCCACATTGTTAGACATTGATTTCCAAAGCGATATATACTTTCCGAATCATGTTTGGTAGTGTGCCACTGACAGATGGGGCTTTTGGCACCGTAGGATTGATTCACTGGTAAACATATTATAAGCATTCACATAGGACGTTTGATACAAGGGTTATTCTCCTATCCCATCTCATTCTTTAAAATTGCTTCCAGCTACTTCTAATAAAGTTTATATCTTTTGAATAATTCTTTCCTTTTGTTTTCTAATCTTCATTCCTGTGAATGTTCTTTTGTTCAACGAATGTCTCCCTGTTATAACTTTGATATAATATCAATATTATTATAAAAATACGTTTCCCACAACTTGTGTCCCAAACGATTATGTTAGAAGAAGAATTGGAAAATATTGATGTTCGCCAAACACTACTTAACATGAAGCCTGAACAAAGCAAATTATAGAGTCGAAATCGCTTTACACTAACTGCAGCCGATCCTAGTGGTCTAGTGACAATCATACTTGTCGCTTAAATGCAATTTCGCATGTTCAAACCCGGATGATGCTTTTTAGGGCGTAAAAATCCTAAGTACTGCTTCCTTCGGAAGGGAAATAAAGCCCGTGTCATAGATTTAGCCTGAAAAAAGAGAATACACTGAGCACAATTTATCAGAACTTCACACCCTGAAATAAATGGGACACTAATAAATAGCCAGAGATGTTAAAGAGTGTCGTTAAATAAACCAACATAAATAAAAATAAAACGCTAACTGCATAAAAAGTTGTAATCACAATTACTAGCGATGCATTAACGCCTTTTTCTTGTATTATAATTATACCTGCAGATGTTATAAAAATTTTGACACAGAAAATCTTATTGTACAAGTTTATTGATAACCAAAATAAAATTGGAAGTTTAAAAAAAAACGCCTACATCCTATAGGAAACAATTTTTATGAAAAAAAACAAAACCTATGACTTCATTTATAATATTTCACAATGGCATTGCAAAACTCCCATCTTCTATATCACTATATAAATCTAAATTTGTCTTACGAAAGGCAAGTTGAGTTAAAATAGAAAACCTTTGAATATAGTTTAAGGAAAGTAAAAGTTGTGATTTTTATTATTATTGTATTATTTATTTACTTTTAAATTTTCTGATTTTGACATTATTAGAATATTTTCATTTTTTTCGTCATTGTTTTAAAGCGGTATGACTAATTTAACTATTTTTTTTAAAAAGTATATGCCACAGAATTTTATTTATTTATTTATTTTATCCGTGCTGTTTTGCACTATTCACTCTGTTAAACACAAATAAATTTATAAAAATTTGATCTAGAGAAAGAGATGAGAGGATGTGAAGGCGTTTGAGATTCCATATCTTCTATAATTTTTAGTTTTCTTTCAATTTTAATTTCAATTTCGGAAAATGTACATATTTTCATTTAAATGCAAGTTGTAAGGATAAAAACTTGAAAATTTACAAACCATTTCATATAGATATAATTTATTTAAAGAGAAAAAATATTAAATATTAAGGAGCTTTTAAAAAATACATTTTTTTAAAAATAAATGTATCATAATATTTAAAAAATAGTAACTTATTAGTATTGAATGCAACTTCTGTATCAACCAAATAGATGAAAGTATTCATAACTACACGATGAAAAAATCAACTAACTACTTTTTTAAAAGATTCTGAGATAATGGTTAACGAATTTAGTAAAATTAACTTGGCGGGGATAGGGCATTTTGACCCCCCTTAACGCTGTCGAAAACATTTGTAGATGATTTAAATGATTCGTAAAATGTCTTTTCTCCAAAGATCCTTTCAGGATAATGACTTGAATTTAAGCGTTTTCTACCTAATGTCTTTCAACTTTAGTGGAACGTATGCATTGCTTATGAGAAAAAAAAATGTAGTTTGGTTTTCTGTAGACTCGCCTATACTTGATTTCATCTCTCAAAACAAATGAATCAACCAGCAGAATGCACAACGATATGAACTGATCAGTTGGCACGCAAAAGTTGGGATTAACTTTGTAAAAGCAGCTTGAATAGTGGGCCAGATTGCCTGGCTCAAAAAACCTGATACAGATATTTTCTTTCTTTGAAACGGGGGATGAGGATAAAAGAAACAGCTGAGAAGAAAAGTGCAAAGGACTTATTAGAGGAGAGAGACAAGGGGGAAAAAGAGCAATAAAGAACAAGACAGAAAGGGAAGAAGAAGAAAGGAATGTGTTGCCGTTTTCTTCTCCTCCCCCCCCCCTCTCTCTCTCCTTTTTACTCTATTTAGTCGTCATAAACCAAGGAAAAAAAAAAAGGAATTGCTTTTGTTATACTATAATTGCCAGCAGCAATACTGTCAACAATGCCTTTTAATTTTTTTAATGTTTTATTGTATGGCTCTTTATAGATAATAACAATGTATTGCAACTTTTTCTTACTAGTAACATGTACATATAGGACAAGAGGTTACTGTTAGCACTCTGGAAGATGTTAATTCTGAATTTATTTCTGACTGAATAAAATTTCTGAGGCTGAAATGCTAAAAATATGCACCGTCGAACTCATTTTTACAACTGATTATGGCAGTAAAGACATGAAAGAATTAAGAACAAACATTTGAAATTACCCAAAGACGCCAATGTCTACGCAACAGGAATATCTTACCATTAGTTTATGGATGTCTTTCGGAAGGCCGAGATATTACCCACAGGTTTTCCTGGTGAACGACCCTGCGCTGGAAGACGCGATAACGCCACCCAGAAAAGGAGAAACGTTTTGTCTGTAGAGACTTAGGTTTGATTCACACCCACCCTCTTAGTGGTCTGGTAGTAAAATATCCGAGGGTCTGGTCGGGTAGGGAGAAGGTCGTAATTTGTAGCGGGCAATCTCGCTAAGTAGAGCCATCTCTTTTGTCTTAGTTTCAGCGAAAGAAACTGCGGTCCGTAGCCACTTTGCGCCTCTTGTTTATTGGTTGTGCCACACTCTAGCCACCAATATACACCACACTTTTAACAGTTCAACTAATGAGAACTATAAACCAAAGCTATAAATCTTTCCTCGAGCTTTGCTTCCTTGCTCTGAAGCTTCGGAGTTTCTTTCCTTCTATTTTTCTCTTTCCTACATATCATTCACCATCCTTGATATTGAGGATTTAGGAAAGCGTTTTGTAATTTTTAATCAGGACGTTCGAAGTAAGTATGGAGTAAATTATAGCGGTACTCAGACTAAATATGTAGGTTAAGTATGACATTACTTTACTAATAAAATGCATTTCGATGTGAATAGCAACAACATTTACTATTATCAAGCATGAAATAGATAAGAAAATGCATCGAATGGCCAAAATGAATAAAATACCTCTACAGTTTACAGTTGAATCTTAGAAACAGCATTTATAATCTATGTACAACAGAGATTAAGTCTGTTTTAGTACCTATACATTGTGACCTATGGAGGGGGGCAATGTGGGAAACTAGTAAATAAATTATAACATTCACCTGTTAAAATTGGAAAAGTGACTGTTGGGATCATTAGTAAGAAAAGAAAATCAGCGCATATGCAATAGGGGGCCAATTGATGCTTTCTCACAACGGTTTCGAGTTGAGTCGAGAGTTGGAACTTGAGAGTGGACGTTACACCAGATGCTTCCGGGATGTAACCACCTGCTTCAATAAGAGTTAATGTTACTTATAGATGTTGCCGTAAGTGAATATGATAATATTTGTGATTTCAGTGAACTCCTCAGTTCCTTATTTTCTTGATTTAATTTATTTTAAGTAAGGACAGACAGGATACTTATTAGATAAGTATTGTAAGTTACGGCCCTATGATAATGAATGTATAAAATGATAGTTAATTAGATTGGCTCTGCAAGGGGGTCGTGATAATATACAGAATTATTCGAATCGACCGAACAAAAAGGATAGTATGTGAAAGGGGAGTAGCAGGATAGAGATCAAGTAGATCATACAACGACTACAATAATATTGCATGAAGCAGTAGCCGGTCAAATGGAGCAAATATGGTCAAGTTATTATTAAACACGTATTAAGGTTTTAAGGTTCTGTTAAAAGGCGCCTTCCTGCATTTGGATGCAGAATGTTGCTTAGCGGGCGACGTCTTTCCGAACATTTTTCCTTGCTCAACAGCGCTGTGACTCCATGTAGTCTTGCAGTTGCTGTCTTGGGACTGTCGACAGACTCTCAATGTACCGACATCTTTACGAACAGCTTTCCTTGCTCAACAACGCTATGGCTCCGTGTAGTCTTGCAGTTGCTGTCTTGGTACTGTCGACAGACTCTCAATATACCGCTCTTTCAGGTGGCATTATAGCAAAAAACCCAACGGGCCAAAATCGGAGATCGCACTGATCCGCCTTTACCGACCTGTTTATTGGAAAACATGCATCCAGCTACCTCCTAGCTGCAAGACCGCAGTAAGATGATCCAACATACTGAGAGATGATTCTCCATGTAGCCAAATGTCCATGAACGGCGATGTCCCGAAGGAAATAGCAACCTGATAACGATAATATCGGTTCATCGTTCCTGGTATTCTCTCTCAAGTGAGGCAAATGCATTTTAGCGACTGCATGACTGTTATGATAGTTGAAAATGCCGTTTAAAGTGGGGCATCATTGGGCTATCTAGCAAGTGGCTTCAGTTACAGCGACAGATGTTCAAGCGTCCTAGATATCAGCGGAATCGAGGTGGTGTATGGAACTGTACCGATAAGGATACAAAAGGAGGCTATGATGCACTCCCAAGCTTCATACAATAACGTACGAAAACTTAAGGTTGGGTTTATTCAATGACTCGCTGTAGCCTGACCTCAAGTTGCGAAGTGCGTTGGAAAGTAAATCGACAGAACTGAATGCAACGATGTGACATCTCCTCATCTGACTACCCAATCTTCGGAACACCTCGTTATGAACTCAAGATTGGCTGCTGAAGTTGCCATTGAACGCCTCAAAACAAGATACGTGTGGCAGAACTAGCGTGAACTGTACCCGTCCAAGTCCATGTATCACGCTGGCCACAGAATCTTTTTGTACTTCATTACACAGAGAGTTGCCTGCAGTGCAAGGGGTGCAAGGTAACAGTTCGGTTAGTCAACACTTGGAGCTTGATTCTAGTAAGTACATTGTAAGCACATTGTCAATCCAAATATAATTTCGCATATTAATTTTGCCCGTGGGGCAGGATTTTACTCCTGCTGAGTTTGCTGGGTTGATTCAGACCATCCTGTGTTATACAGTACATTGCTACCATGCCATTATGGACTTTTGGACTAAATTAATGTGTATATTAATTTCATATTTTTATCCGGTAATATTTTTTTTGACTAGAGGATGGTATAATTTTAATGGTGTTCAATGCCCGTTTTTACCACTGAGGCACCACAGGCGGTGGATACTGATGATACATGAAATGATAAATAGAGAAAGTAGAGAAAGGAGTATTTTTTTTTTTTAAGGAAGGAAGCGTTTCAGGCCTAAGTTTATGGTACCCCCCTCCCGACATTTGCCATTTATGAGGACTTTGGAAAACCTGGGAAATGCTTCAGTCAAGGAGGAGAGCCTGGTGAGAATCGGACTCCAGACCTCCTGCTCACGAGGCTGCGCCTTAACGACCTCGGCTACCCGTGGCGGTAAGGATGGTGTTGCACTATTGTCCTTAAATACCAGCTTTATTCATTAGTCCCCAATTTTGTATGTAAATAGGTATCTTAAAGTGAATATATTTTGTAATCCTGTCCCTTTATCGCGTAAGGTCTGCTTTTTTGCTCTACTTCCGGGAGAAATATTATTTCAAAATTCGAAAAGGTATTTTACTATCCAAAATTCCGATCCTTAATAGCTACTGCTATTACTTTTTACTATTTTAATTGTACATCTCTCATTGTTGCTTTAGTACAAAGGGGCTACCTGATGACTTAGATATACCACAGATCGATTACTGGCAGGGGCAGAGGGATTTTTTCTTGTAAATGAGTAACTAATGGGCTTTGTTGTGTATACATAACCTAATATGCAAAAAAAGCTTTTCGTTTCACTTCTATTTGAAAAATTTAATTATAACTTAAACTTTAATGAACACACAGGTTCTCGCGATCTCCTTACGACAGATGGAGATAAATTGCCAGTAAAGAACATTTTCTACAGTCCTTAACAAACAGTACGCACAAAATATACTCAGATTATGCACATTAAAATACTAAAAAGAATAAACAAACATTTCACAAAAATATAAGATCATATTCCCGTAATAATTTTCACTGGGGCTTTTTAAAGAGTCACAGAAGGAAAAGAAGGGGAAAAAATTCAAAGAGAATATTAGATAAATTTAAAAAAGTGCTATGTGGAGGACTAATGGTTCAAATAATATATTCTTTCGCTAATATAAAAATATTCAGTATACGAGTAATTCAGCATTTTTGCAAACGAAAAACACTACAACAATTCGAATACACAGGGACAAGCATCTCTACGCATAATATGGGCACCCTTTAATTGTGAAGAAGTTTAAATAGCATTTGATCATAATTTCACTTCATTTCTTTTTTATTTTCCTTGCTTGCTAACTCCAAATAATTGCCACTACGTTGAGACATTTCCTAAAATATAGCCTTGATTCTGTTAATAATGGAATAATAATAATAATAATAATAATAATAATAATAATAATAATTATTATTATTATTATTATTATTATCATCATCATCATCATTGTAGCTAATATTACAAATAAACACTACAGTATCCATGCATTTATCTGTTCTGTCCGTCATAGATATTTTTATTTTTATTTGCCCGAACTTTGAACCCTTATGGAAACTTTAATATTTTAATGTATAAAGAAAAAATTCTACACTATAATACGAGGTATGTTTAATGAGTCGAAGTTTAAAGGCTTCCCAAAATGCCTCGAAATGTTGTGAATACCAGGTGTAAAATATTGCCCCAATGTTCTGCCAGAACATGATTATGTCACAATTCAGTTGTTGAAATATTTGCCCGCTTGTTGTTTCCCGCTTTATGGCATCCCATGGGTACGCTTTAGAATTGACAAGAATTTACAAAACTTTCGTGACCTGCGCTTTGCAAAACTATTACAGATAAGCGCTTTGCTTCAAGCGACTAATTTCATGCTGAACGAGTGCTGGCAGATAATTAGGCATGCTGTAGCAACCAACGCCATCAAAGCAACAACAGTTCTGTCAACTAAGCGGCCTACAGCTATTGCATCCAAATTGTGGGCGTGATAAAATGTGGCCCGTTATTCTGCGTTTCCCAATGGCCCACTACCCATCAGTAATGCATGGATTCATTTTCCTCGGAATGTGCAAAAACATAAACCGAGCACACACATAAAGCCATCTGTGAGATTTGGTTTGTTCGAAGTCCATGCAGTATGAATGAATGGTGTTTAACGCCCGTTTTTACTACTGAGGCACCACAGGCGATGGACACTGATGATACATGAGATGAAATGATATATTGGAAAATTGTTTATTTTTAAGCGAGGAAACGTTCCAGGCCTAAGTTTAGGATACCTCCCCGGCATTTGCCATTTATAATGACAGGAAAGCCTGGAAAAACCTCAGTCAGGGAGACGGTTCTGACGATAATCGTTTCTGATTCCATTGCTGAGATTCTGGAAACGACTGATAGTTTTGGCACCTGTTAATCCCTTTGATCACAATAATTCCAAAATCTTTTATTTATTTTCAAGAAACGCTGATCAGACGGCAAAAATTGAAATAGTAGGCCATACGTCTCGGCAAAAGTGCAACGTAAGCATGGTTATCAAAGCAAAACGAGATTTATAAAACTCGTAAAGGTTTAGACTGTCCTATAAAATGGTATAAAAGTCACCTATTTTTAAGCAAGATACACTGTTTAGGTTGTTGAAAAAATAATAATTTTGATAGAAACAACTATCTAGAAGATAATGTTTAACTGCTATTATTATACTATCATTAAGATGGCAACATGCAAGTTCTAGCAAATGCTGGAAGATTGCTGCTGTTCGAACCCGGCCAGGACCGTTTGTCCGCTTTTGATGGCGCTTTTAATATAGCTTTTAGTGAAAATGTTACGCCAAGCTATTCAAAACCTAACTCTTACACTATTCGATCATTATTTATTGCTGTGTACGTATGGAAAAATAGTCTTCAAAAGTATTACTGCTCACATTATGCACTTATCCATTCAGCAAAAAATATCTAAGTTTTCTGGCGCTGCCGGAGCGGTAGAGAGGTTAGAGCTCAGCCCCGAGCGACAGCGGAGAGAACCGAACTGCCCAGTCGCGAACGGGGGAGAGCGCACACTGAGTGGCTGCTTGTAACAGTGTAAATGTGAATGTGTGTGCGTGCATGTATTATTATTATTATTATTATTATTATTATTATTATTATTATTTTGTTAAACTAAATAACCTGCGCGTTGTCCTCAGTAACTTTCTGGCTGCAACATGCTGTTCCTTATTAAAAAAAATCGTTTTTCACATTTTATTACGCGTTGTCTTATTGAAATTTTGCAATTAATTCATACATACACTGACCTTAACGCTAACCTCGAGTAAGTCCTAGAAACCGGTGAACCCAGTGGTTTGCTGTTTCGCTATGGCCTGACGGCCTACGCTCGTCTCCATTTCGTAAAAAGAAATTGACAGCGGCGGTTAAATCACTGTAATAGTGAAAAATCTCCCTTGATTCCAGCAGGAAAAAAAAAATTATAGATATCAATTTATAGCGCAATGTGTGCGTAATAGTGGCAAATCTCCTTTAGCTACGGCAGAAAAAAAAAATCTCAGGACGTGGCATTCGAACCACTACCTTCACAACTATAGCATGACGCTCTAACCGTCTGAGATATCATGCCGTTGCGCTTGAAAGTTTTATTATCCAGCTGTATCCGTGAAGTCATAGTACCTTTGGCTCTCTGCACTTGGGACTGCAGTTCTAGCCGCACTACCGCTCCAGCACACTCAAATCTTTCTTGCTGTATGGATGTCATTGTACTGTTGATTAATGAAATTGGGTTCGGTGATATAATTTCTTCAACAGTTTTTCTTCGGCATATAAAGAGATAGAAGTTAAAAAATGCACACACACTAAATCTTCTCATTTATCCATGATATATTGAGCAGTGCGTACATTTCACATCAGCAACACTATTAACAAACTACTTAATCGATAAAACAAAATCCTTTGGAGCATATTGAATAACCCCAAGTTTTATATGCGAACTCTAAACTGAATAAGGCCAGTTTAATCGTTTAAAAAAACCAAGAGAGAGATTACAAGCCTATAATCTACTATACCTAGAAAGGTTATATGCGAATAAGTAAACAAATTTCAAGATGTAATATATGCACAGCCTTTAATTAATATCATAATCTCAGAGCCATAATCCTTCTAACTCCAGCATGTGAAGACGGTACAGCTGATGCCATCTTTTACTGAGCTGGGTAGTTCATAAGACTACGCATTCACTGTAACCAAGAGGGAGCGTTACCTCCTTATCTTCCATTAATGACATCACAAGCAATGATTCCAAATGAATAGATATGCTCGCAATGTCACCCAGGTTGATTTAAATTCAGCCTGTCAATTCATATTCAAAGAATAATATTTCCCTCCATACAATGTACATAATGTTTGCAACAAATACAGTTTTAGTACATTACTATATTACTCATCCTGGTACGCAGTTATTACTAATGTCAACTGCTCCGCCTTCGTCAAGAGGCTTCCCTTTATGAGGGGGCGTTCTAAAAGTTTTCGGCCTGGCTGAGAAAACACAAAATGTTATTATTTTTCAATACTTATAAACCAATACATTTAGTACAACGATTTTAATACCCCCGTAAAATAAGAGTTGCACAACTGTGAAAAATAAGCGTCTCTCTCAGCTTCGACCTCATCATTTGATGTGTATCATCGTTCACCCAGCTGTTTCTTCAGATTTGGAAACAAAAAGTAGTTGCTGGTAACCAAAAATCGGCAAATATAGCAGATGTGGAAGCACTTGCAAGCGAAGATCATGCAGTTTTGCTGCAACAACCCCAGACGTGAGTGGAAGCGTATTATCCTGATGAAAGAAAACTTTCTTTTTTGCAAATTTGGACGTTTAGCCTAAATATCATCCTTCAGCTAGTACTGAAGTATAATGCTTCCCGGTAACGGTTCTGTCCTTCTGGGGATAGTCTCCGAGCACACACCACAAGAATCCCAGAAAACGGTCGCCACGACGTTTCCTGAGATGGAACCGTTTTTGCTTTCTTTTGTGCACTTTCATCTGTTGCCACCCACTGTTTGGACTGCTCCTTCGTCTCTGGCGTGTAGTGATGAATCCATGTTTTGCAGTACTGTGATGAAACATCGGAGAAACTCACTGGAATTGCACTTAAATAAGTCTAACCTTTCTTCGAAATGTTTATTCGAATGCGTTTTTTGTCTATTGTTAACAAACACGGCAGCCATTTAACAGAGAGCTTTCTCATACCCAAAACTTCGTGTAAAATGTAGTAAACAGGGCCTATCGATGTCTTGGCAATGTGGGCCAACTCGCGTACCTTCCATTGGCGATTATTGAGTACGGCGTTATGAATTTTTGTCACAATCTCGTTTGTGGTAGCAGTTTTGAGATGGCCTGAACACTCATCCTATTGAATGAATGTATGACCATCCTTAAATTCAGCAGCTCACTTTTTAACCTTCCAAAATAAGGGGAAGAATTCTTTAATATAGAATCTAACCTCTTATGTATTTCTGTTCGTGTTAAACCCTTCAAATCGAAGTACTTTATCACAGCTAATATTTCAGTTTTATTTATTTTGTAGAACATGTTAACCCTAGTTTGTTTGCACGATCGTCATATACTAGTAACTACACTTGCGCGTCTGAAACTTTACAGCGCGTCATCTGAAGGATGATACTTAACAACTATCATAGTAATTCGGTCATTTTCAAGAATCTCTGAGTCAGACCCTGTATATTATAGTATGGATAGAGCGAGTACGCGAGGATACCTAGACGTCGCTTTGTCCACTACAAATTTCATTTAGGACAAGTCACTTCGGTGGAAGGCAGGCGATCCATTTTACTGCACTAATTTCTTTACTTTTATATCTGATACTTTCATCATTAGATCTATAATTGCTGGAAGGGATTCATATCTGTATAACTTGTATAACAGCCTATAGCATTAAACTAACGTTCGGCACTGATTGTCAAACGAACGCAATAACTTCAGCAGTGAACCTCAATAGTTATAGTTCTACATTGGATGCAGCCACCTAATGAATTCGGAACAGCTTTCCTGAAATGCTTCATGCTGTATTCACATTTGGATTACGCAAACTGACAACATTCGCTAACCGCAACTTTATTAAAACGGATGAAATAGTACGTTGAATTTAAGTCAGCCCGGATGGACTATCCACTTGGACTTAACTTAGCTGGTTATACTCTAGTTATTGAAAAGCAAGAAGATGGCGCTGTTTTAGGCATCCCTCTCGGTTGGTTATAAAAGCCGTTTGTTTTATATCTTTGCCGTTGTTATTACCTTCCTATCTCAGTCCAGTCAGCAAACTTCTCTTTATCTCTTCGGCTTACACCCGCTTTCTTGTTTTATTAGACTCCAACTTCTCGCCAAGAGGGGGGATTAAATGGACACTATTAATTTAAGTATGTGATAAGGCTTCTGGTTATTTTTAAGTAATAATAAGCCTTAATAAAACCATCGTGCTTTTTTAAGATCCACGTATATTCCACGGACATCGTGGCCTATTGCTTATTTTGAAATGAAATACCTAATAATTTAGCAATGCAGCATATAGCATTTTTACGCGTGCAAATTACTCTAATTGCATTTTAATAGATGCCTTCGATTTACTTGCATGCCTGCACAATGAAATAAATTCATTCTCACGGAAAGCACAAGAGAAATTTAATCACTAAAACTTTGAACTCTGTCACAAATAACTAAACAGCAGGGTGAAGTGTACATTATGATTGTGTGGCTCATCTACTGAAAATTAGTAAAAGTTGTTTTTTATTGACGAAATTAATTATTTCCTTGTTTGAACTAGTGCCCTGTCTATGACGTAGATGCAGTTCACCAATAATACGGTTGAAGGCTCAGCCTGCCTTGCGCACGCGCAGTAGTGACTGTTCATGTCGCTGTCAGAGAGAGGTGAAGGGAGGCTTTCATGAAGTTTTCTTTACAGTGAAGGCTAGTCTCCCCTCCGCCCAGATAATTAAGTCTGCCCCCTTCTTGTTTTTTGTAGAACCTGAAGCCGAACAATAGGACCAGGATGAAGAGGATCCAATTTAAAATAGAGTACTTCGACAATTCTAGTTAAATGGTAATATAGAATTATGCCATTATTTTATTTTGACAGCAAATGTCATATATTATTATTTATTATATTTAAAAGCCTTTCTTAAACTTGCTCATTTGTATTTTAATTTATGCGGGATTGCGGACTATATCATAGATTGGTTGCTCTTCACTTATAACTGTTTTCCCATTATTTCTAAGTAACACTCAACTGCTATGTCACAAGGATTATAGAGAAAAAGACAGTAAAAAGTTAAGTAATACGCCAAGAATTTATTTCAAGAGGGTTGATGTGTTTGCACAGAGAGAGAGAGAGAGAGAGAGAGAGAGAGAGAGGATTGAACTTATATAAATACAAACAATTTAGCTGCGAGTCTTGGCACGTTAGTTTTTTTATGTTTAGTGCACTTTAATTTAATTATTACTTACATTATTCTTAGTCACAAGCCACAATTTTCAACATGAAAATATATTTCCATAACATTACAGATTTTCGTGGTATAATTAGGTCCTACATTAACTTTGATATGCTCTGTCTCAGCCAACCCTAGACAGACTACATTTACCAGGCCCCATGTGGATATCCATCGTAGACAAAATGGTGGAAAATGTAGTCCGTGCTGTTAAGTATATGCATCTGGTTCGTTGTAGTTACCTGGTTTATTACAGTCGTTTATAGTTGGAAGTAAATCAACAGTGGCGTGTTACTTCTTTGTTTTTATTAAGTTAATATTGATTTAGTGAAATCACACAAGGAATTTGTTTAATAGAAAGCGTTAGTACATTGTATATCTTAATTATGGCACTGCATCTCATAATACTATATTTACATTTATTAAATAGCAGTAATCAAAGAAGAATTGGATAAAGGATGTACATCGTGCCATTTTTGAGTTAATGAAGAAACTGTAGTGCGTATTAAACGTTTCTAACCAAAATTTGCGGTTAGGAAGGGCATTTTGCCTGTGCAAATTTCTGTAATCTACCTTCATGTGTGACGATGTGGGTTAGCAAAGAAAAGAAAGATCCGAAAGAACGTATGAAGCGGGTTTGGGTCGAGATGATGAGAGTTTTAATAAATGGTATGAGCGTGATGTTATAAAATATTTCGATTCGTTTGCAAGTGAGGTTATGCAAAGACAGCGCACCCGTATACTGATCAGGTCATGATGCTACTATTAACACATGGATGTGTTTATTTGGTTTGTTTCAGTTGCCTCATTTATTACAATGGTTTATATTTAGAGGTAAATAACAGTAGGATGTCAGTTCTTTAGTTTTTTATTACTTTAACATTGAGTCAGTGAAATCACCAATTAATTTGTGTAATAGAAAGGGTAATAGAAATAATACCACATTTACATTTCCTAAATAAAAGTAATTTGTGAAATAATACCATATTTATATTTTCTAAATAAAAGTAATTTGTGATTAGGGTAGACATTTTCCTTGCGTAGCTTCCCCTCATCTACCATGATATGTGACAGTGATGGTTAGCAATGCAAGGAAAGACCCGAAAGAAGTTTTGGAGTGAGATGTTATGTTTTGACTCTTTTTCAAGTGAGGTTAAGACAAGACAGCTGCACCCATTTATAACTGTTGCCAAGGATGACTATGTCCTTTAAATTAATTAAAATATGATGATAAATATGATGCTGTCCAATCTATGTTGATTATTTTTAAGGTGTTCAGTAATTTTTAAGTTAGTGTATTTTACAAAGAATTATGCCTACCTGTAGAGAAATTTATGATACATATTATTTTATATTTCGTTTACATATGAGAAATATTGTTTGCAAACAATATCAGATTCTTAAAAGCCATCAAAATATTTTCTAGCGATAATGCCATCTTGTAAACACAATACTGCGTAAAAAATTCGTATTTGCTATTGGCAGTAGTACGGCGACTACGACTTCAATCCCCCCCCCCCAAATTGGAGTCTGGTAAATGTATGCATCCTATCCAAAAAGTACGAGTATTACTATATAATGAATTTGATTAGACTGATAAATGGGCATATGTAAACATTATGAGAGACTTGTTTTGAACCAAAGAGTCAATGCTGGAAGTGCTAATTTCGAAGAAAATGATGGAATGCATTAATCCTTAGTGACTCACCATTTATGATGGTATATTCTAGTTGTATTTGATAATTTTTAATAGATCTCATATTTACAAAACCGTTCTAATTCTTTAACAGCCATTTAGGAATGGTCCTCGTCATTAGATGTACTGATAAACACAATAACCCTGTAGCACGGTTCTGATATCTCTGAATTTTGTTTTGCCATTGCTATTGTGCATATAAATTCTCTCGCCAGGGGAAAACGTGTGCCACAATTTAATCGATTATAACTTCTAATTTGAACGACATGTACCAACGAATTTTTGTTTCATTTAACAGCCGCTAAAGTTTAAGAAATATCATTACACGCATTTTACAAATGGACGAGTGTAACATTCACCATTCAAATAGAGATATTCTAGGTGCTACTTATTAATCTTCTGCTGGCTAAGAATAATATAATTAGAGACTTCGGTGTGTTCTCATAGGGAAAAATAATGTAAACTAGCATTAGCTTTCATCTCGCCAGACACTCACTGCCCATATGAAGCAAGGCATAAGAAATCATCTCACACCACATTAGTATTACCTTGAAAAAAAAAAATATACAAAAAAGTTAAGTGATATATGTTTATATAAAGAAGTTCATCAGTGTTCTTTTTTAGGGATACAGGGAGGTGATCATTGTCTAAAAAATAATTGTTCTACATTCAAAATTATATATACAATGTGGGGTATTAATTGACATTTTAGCCCTTTGCCTTTTAAACATGGCGGCGAGGCTGATATACGCCCCCTTTCCTTATTCGGCAAACTTCAGTGCCTCAAGAAACCATTTACCATTATTTCTAAGTGAAATAAATATGGCAACGTGTAGTTGGTTTCTTTCTGTTTTGGTGGTCATTCTGCTTCAACAGCAGGCATCTGCCAGGGTTGAAACATGTTCTTTTGTTTGAGTTTTGAAGTGAAAGGGTGTGAAGCACATGGTGATTTAAGATATTTAAGTTCAAAATCACATAAATGCCATTATTGTGTGCGTTAAATATGGGGAGAACAAAACACTTAGGTGGGCACATATTTCGGAAATACTGTAAGGAACATAAGGCAAGCCATGTGAGCAATAATTTTCAAAAATGTGCATACATGATAATCCGAAGAATGAGCTTTGCCCTAAAGATTCTTGGTGTGGGAATAATAAAAAAGCCGAAGTAGCTGGGAAAAGTACAACCACAAACATTCACTTATAGAAGCAGTGCTTCCTGCTATAAAACTCATTTTTGGTAGTAATTTCCTTAAAAAAAAAAAAAAAAAAAAAATGCCTCCATGATATGCAAAAACCCCAATGAAAGTTTCTGTTACTAGGTATGTGAACGAGTGTTGAGTTAAAGGCACCTTATATTGGTGTTTACATAGTGTAATTTGCCTCAATTATAGATGTACTAGTAGAATCAGTGTTTCTAAACAATGAGAATGAGCATGGAAAATAACATGAGAAGTGCACTATCGAAAATAGATAGGCGGCGAATCTTAGATGAAATAAAAAAAAGGGGTTGAAATGTGTGAAAAAGAACTTGGTTTCAGAAGAGAAAGAAAATGCAGA
This sequence comes from Metallyticus violacea, assembly GCA_030762175.1. NCBI lineage: Eukaryota > Metazoa > Arthropoda > Insecta > Mantodea > Metallyticidae > Metallyticus > Metallyticus violacea. The sequence goes on from CM060835.1 coordinate 64,885,336, forward strand.
AAAACAGGGGGAATACACTCATGTGCCTGGAATGTTTTAAAAAAATACTATCTATTGAAAGTTTACCAATGTTTAACTGCAATATTCCGTTAACTAGAGATTTTCAAGAAAGTGCATAGTCAAAAAACTATTAATATACAATTACACAATTTTACTTTACATTTTATTACTGTACTCCTATGTATTAAAATATAAATGGTATTCATATCTTAAAAAAGTTTAATTTAAAAAAAATATTCTATGCAAAATCTTTGTTGCATTTTCAATTGTTAAGCATTACATTTTAAAAGTGAAGTATTCAGTAAGTCAGTAAGGTTGTAGTAAAAAAGCAATAGTTTTATGTTAAAATAATTAAACGTGTGCGCATATCTCAAAAAATTATAGTAATGTTCAAGTCACTTTTGCACAAAAATGTGACAAACTAACTGTTTTTTATCTTGTTCACTGAATATAGCATGCTTAAAATCAGCAGTTACATTTAAGTTTGGTAAGTAGCAGCTTTGAAGAAACAATAAGCTAAAATTACACTGAAAATACATTCTCATAATACTGCAAGTACTTCACAGTGTCCTTAATGCAATAAATATATCTTATATTTAAAAACATACAATTTCAACAGGGCATAAATAAATTAAGTCATGTTTGACTAACTTCCTCGTGGAAAAAAATAAAAACATAAATATGGGTTGACTGCTCCTTCTGACAAAAAAAAAAAAAAAAAAAAAAAAAAAAACTGTGACTATTATTTTAGAAACTCCCATGAAAAATACTTTCCTAAAATGACATTTGCAACCAATGATCATGGAAGTATATTAAATGTTCTATATCGGCGAGGCTCTATCTTAGAAGTTAAGGTTTAAAATGAAATAGAATACTGAAAGGAAGATTAGTGTTGCTCCTTTATTATTATTTTTTTCCTAAAGATAATTGTATACACCCCTATTGCAATACAAATTAAGTAGATACTGCTACATACTTTCGCGTATGCGGGGCCGAGCTAGAAATCAGTTTTACAACTCATCAATAATTATTATATTCATGATGGACATCAACCAAGATGGCTAACCGGAGCAGTCGGCGTCACGTCAACTCTCTCAAGCTCATACACTTGACTCTCGAAATCTGTTAAAGAACGCTACATTGCGCATGCGCAGACCATAATTTTCTTTACGTAATCTTTCTAACTGTCACTTCTACTTCTTAACGAACTTATTGTTACAATACATTTTCCCAAACCCCCCAGATGCCACAATATGCAAATTATATTTTTACCTGATTACTTAAAGTCATGCAAAAACAGTTTAATGTGCTTTGAAATTCAATGGTCATTAATATAGAGAGTTTATTTGGGATATTTTGTGATTCTGCACATAATAGATACTGTACATACTTGCAGCATATTCCCTAGATTCAGTTGCATAAGCTGTCGATTTTATATCTTATAATTTTGAAGCAAATGCAGAACATGATTGTAATTTACAAAATAAAAAAAAATCAACGAAACACTAGTATATTCGACGCAAGTGCTATTGACGCTTCTAATACATTTGTCAACAAACACTTGTCCGACACCTAGCGGCAAGCTCTTTGCAGCCAGTAATAGCCAAAATCAGCATCCATATCTTTAATTTTCTCCGGCCGCCTGTTTAATAAGGCTTATATATGTCTGAACTCAACATTGTCTTTTAAATTCAGATATTTTGAAATGTGCACGTTGTAGGGAAAAATAGGCCCTGAAACTTTGGGACTTCATTAAGAGTTTAGGAACTAAAAAAATGCCATTGTGTGAATTATAAGGTAGTAAAATCTGTGAGAATATTCATTTCCCAAGCAAGAATACATTGGTGCAGCTGTAAAGATGAAATTAGACGCGGTACAATTAAGAAATGTTTATGACACTTTTTAAAATGAAAACGATCTTATAGCAAATAAAGGGACCTAACAAATAATATTTGTACAGTAAAATGTTGTTCATCAACATCGTGTAGTTACAACGATTATTTTCAACCTTGAAAAATATATTTGCACACAACAAAGTATGACTATTGAAAATCTCTAGAAATTTTAATCTATTTACTAAACAGGAAAAATTTAACATACGATATAACATTTTTCTTGTTCTTTATTTAAAGCTTGTAAATAGAACAAAAATTGAGAATAAATAATTTATTAACTAGCTGATTAAGTACACTGTTTGTAACACATTGGTTGTTACATGTTTTGCATACTTAAAAAAAGTCATAAATCCCAGCTTTGGTGACTATCCTATCGGCAAGCAAGACAGATAAAATCCAACTTTAGATATGCCTTTTTCTGTACGTTCATTTGCCTTGAAGCACAAATAATAAAAGTAGGTTGATTTATCGAAATAATTTGCGTTATTTATTTATTTATTTCGTTTTATGTGGAAATCTTTAAAATTATGCCGAAAACCTATTTTCTTCTAATCTATTAAATTAACGGCTATGTTTTAAAGACATGTTCTGCAAGAAAAGAGCTTTATATTAGCCATTGTTCCGATTTCCATTTTACGCGGTTTGAGATTCATGTCTATAAAAATATGATTTCAATAAAATACACATTTGGTGCATTTTTACATGAAAATTATTAGACCTAGAGTGTCATGTTTCAAAAACAAATTCGTTTTTGCATGTTATTTGTAACATTAAAGTTTAAAAATATACCAACAAGTTTTCTAATTTTCCGTTTGATTTAACAAAGGATAGCTCACATGCAAGGTCTGCCAGCATAAAAGTGCCTTAGACACGAACCCCTTACATTTTCCCCGCAAAAAGAGAATAAACGATGTAACAAAAACAAGTAGCACATCTATGCCAGACATTTGCAGATAATTAGTACAAGCAGTTGATAGCGCACAATCAGTTTTATCAGCTGATTGCCCGATTGTGTCTACAATATCAACTTATAATGCAATTGGGTGCAAAAGACATATTTTGGACGTGAATTCTACACTAAATTACGTTCTCATAAGTCACTCCAAACCTATAAATATACAGGCGTGCTTTTACCCAAATTCTTCAAGAAAACACTGTCAGGAAATTTTCACTCAACCAAGAACGTTGCTAGGATTCAAATTAACTGTTCTTACAAGCTAGAAAGCTCCCTAGATGATCTCTTGCTTACTAACTAGCTGCGCATATTCAAATGGAGATAAAGTATGTGAAATGCATTCCGTAACTCAAGTCCAACAGAGCATCGCAGTATGTAGGGTGCGCTGCGTCATCAATGAAGGTCTACTGAGGTCACATCGGTGTCGCTAATAACGCGCGTTAACTCAATAAGTGCTTCCAGCTGGCTCCCTGCCATTTGCTGAGTAACTGCTGAGAGCATTAGTCGCTTCTTCAGCATAAGGGACCTCCTAAGTCATCCATTTACAGTGTTAAGCTCACTGGTTTACAGAGGCTCCATATTATGATATCGTACAATCCAAGAGCACGCATTTCTCTTCTTCCCTTTCAAATAGTCCAGATGCTGGTGATGAATGAAGCTCCTAACAGAGTTCGCGGTTTACTGGTGCCTAATCTTCTAACTTTCAACAAAGATTTTTGAGGTATTTTACTTAAGAAATTTTCCCAAATTTGGATCCCCTTGAGGTATAAAAAATAACAAAAAAAATCTATTGCTTAGGTCACAGTAGTAGAAATTCTGGAATTGTTGTCTGGTAGTTGCCAGGAGCACTAACATGTTCCCATTTTCTTTTAGTGTCAATACAGTTTCGTTATTTAGTCGCTGGCCTTTACAAATCTTAAACACCCATCCCTTTCTGTGGTAATAAGAGGGTTGAAAGTGTCCCTAAAGCATGTGACAATAACAAATGAGAATAAATTCTGTCATTTATAAGTACATTCCCCCCTTATGCCTACTCCAATACAGAAAAAAAATCATCACACCCATCGGTAGAAAGAGCATTTTTAACTAAATATTTTCCAGTCCGATATTCTCAGAAACGCATAAAATATTAAAAGTTGGTACCATGTTTTAACTTAGAAAAGGCTATGTACTAGGTACTACCTAGAGTCACTGGGGTTATGTGATGAAAAACATTGAACCAGCGCCATTGAGAGGCTTTAAGCCATATGATTTATGTATTTTTGGGGGGGGGGGTTGTCATTTTGTAGTAAATAAAGCCAAGATTCGTATAATAAGTCAGATGATTTTGATCACATTATTATGCAAGTTAATTAACTATTCTTTTGCGGCAAACATTAGGTTCATGAACTTCATTTCCCAAGCAAGTTAGGCTAGATTACCTAGATGATGAAGTATACGTTAGTGAACAATATGTTAAAATGTTTCCATGACAAAACAATAATTTATCTTTTTAGCAAGTCAAGTTGATAAAAAAAATGCTTGTTTTTCCATTTAATGACTCACATTAGAAAAGCAATATTCTGAAAACACAATGTTACTAATTAATTAATGGTATAACCACCTGCATGTGAAAATCACAACAAAGACGTATATTCCGTACCCTCATTCCGCTATGCAATCGGAATTTGTATATCCTAGTGGAAACCGGGTCACCCTCAGTGAACGCGCGATTCCCAGTAAAACTGAAGAAAGGACGTTGAGCTTGCTCAGTCGTGTTTATCATGCCAACTGTTTCCGTTATAGTTGTGTAGGAAGTGCTTATTGATCTTTTTATTGAGCATTTATATATTGTGGAGTGTGCCAAGTATGAGATATACGTTAGTACAAAGAATATTTATTTATAATTGTTATGTACAAAATCGTACATGACATCGAGTGCGTTCCTTGACCTTACCGTGTGGGGTGCCTTAAGTCGTAACGCTTGAGACTCGTATTCGGAAAATGCCGCATTCTATTCCCTGTTGGGCCGGCCATGCTGACCTTGAGTTTTTTCTCCCCTGGTTATTTAGGCGAATGCTGGGATGGATATTTACATTCCTCAGGTTTTCTGCTCACTGCTCTCCTAGTGGAAATCAGCGCGGTGTCCCTCCATATTATGATCTTACCATTGCCCCCAAGATAGCCGCGATCTAATGCTTTTATTTGTATAATTTCCTTCTTTCTTTTGCGCATTTTGTGTTACAGAAGTTTGCTCCTGAACTGTGTACAAAATGTATTAGCAGTTTTGTTCATATCTAATAAACTGGCAAGCCTACTGAGATTTCCACTTGGCTCATTGATGAGCCTCTAACGAAAGTTCACTTTAATTACCAGAACCGTGATTGTTGTGAAACGTATCAAAATTTAAAGGCCAAATATGAGAATTTCTTTGAAACGTTAGAACAAGGGAAAGCTAGTAGTTATTCAAGCAACCGCATTTCATTCAGATGATGCTTTTGAACCACCCGGTAGTCAGCACAACCCGCGGGAATGCAGCATTGGTTTCCGATATCACAGAATTGCATTGTTCCATCAGTATGAAGAGAAATGGAAATGTGCGCACAGTTGAAGTTAATCGATGAATATATGCACACAACACTGCGTGTCGGAGAGAAATCGATTATAATCAATCTGTTGTGGAATTCCATTCAACAATGGAAATCTATGGCCTTTATACTCGTATGCACTAAAGCTCATGTGCGTAGTAGCACCATCCATAACTCCAATTGCCCATTCCATTTTTTTTTTTTTTTTTGTATATTTCTCCCTCCAATATGCACTATGATGCTGTGGATGATTTATGACAATAAACAGTGCCCGTCAAAAAATGCCTGATACCTTAGCCTTTCCAAGAAAACATATTTAAACAGGCACTACAAAAAATACATTTAGATTACTAATGCAATCGTGTAAACTTTAAAAAGTTCATTATTGCCTGATTTCCGAAATGTTTACTGAATAAAGATTTAAATCATTAAAGAGCTGTTAAAAGCGGAAGTAAACAAAATCAGTCAATTTGCTATTAAAAAGTACGTAAACTACATTTGGCAGGTTAAATTTTGATACCTTCTTCTATTCTTGAGCCCTTCTGCATTACCCAGTAATATGTCTAATTAGTTTTCAAATATATTGCGAATACACGATTTTTGGCTAAGCTATGAGGATATCAATTGGTGCAATAACTGACACGACAATGCCTATATTTTACTTTCATTTGCTGGAAAAGATAAACGGTAATTCTTATTTGATTTTATTTATTTACGGACGGTCTTTAACATCTAGGGTCTTCAGCGTCCCATTCATTTGTCGACCCGTGAAACGGCCGACAAATTTTGCTCAGAGGCCTCTTCTTTCAGGCTTGAGGTTCTTTTTCGTGCCGTAAATATACGACATGGGACCTACGGCTTTACTTCCCTTCCGAAGGAAGCCATACTTAGGATTTTTACGCCCGAAAAAATCTATCGATCCTGGCCGATTTTGAACCCACGATCTTTGGTTTAGAAGACAAGTATGGTTGTAATTAGGCACTATTGGTTGCTATAAATAATACCTATTGCTAAAAAAGCTTGCGGCTTTGTTGGTTATTTGAGTAGTTAAATTATTTTTTTTTTATGTAATGTTTTGTCTTCAGTCCTTATCACGCAACATGGCAATCATATTAAATGTTTCTTGCGAACCATGTTCTAGAACAATGGCAGCCTCATTCCTCCGAAGGAGGACCCTTAAAGGTAAATTCCCCAGGTTTATTTATTTATACTCTTATTTATTTAGTATCACTGCAAAATGTCAGCAGCTACAATTCAATGGAAATATATTTTTAATACAGACCTTAAAAATGTCCAACCATTCATCCGGCAGTCACTGGTTTTGAGTGCCAGCAGCAACATATGAGATGTGCTCAAAAGGTATTTGCTCTTTGGATAAGATCAAAAATTAGTTAATTAATTAATTAAATAAGCTGCCTGTCCAATGGAGGGTTCAATCCTAAATTCTTTCAAGATCTAATGCCAGTTCACTTGCCGGCCATGCATTGGAGTTACGTACATGGGCGCCAGAAGCAGTAGCATAGTTCACTCAGAATAGGCGGACTACATTATGTGCTGAATGATGAAGGTGAAGATAGGAATGAGTGGCAGAGGAAACGGAGTATCTGCGTTGGCGCCGCTTCGTCAGCCCCAAATCCCAATTGAGGCCTCTGGAATAGCCGGGGCCGAGCAGTCGAGCCACCTAAACTCTATTAAAGTTAGCCTCTTGTAAGTCCGCACACATTGTCCATGTAAGTGTTTCTAGCAGCTTACTTTAGAATGGCTTTGAGCTCCAATGTCGCGTAAAACGCCATGATGTTCTCGCGACTGTCAAAACGTCTTGAAACAATTTCACTTAAGAGATAATGTTTATATTTTGATTGCACTTTTAGAATTATTTGTCAAAGACCACTCAATATATTATAAGTACATAGATAGTCCGAATGTAAAAACAGTTTAATTTCCTTATTTTTGCATTTTCAATAATGCGTGTCAAGGGTATTTAACCATCAACATTTTCAATGTGTTTCATACAGAATTGCATTGCTTTATATATATCGCAAACGTCATTGTTCATATTTAACGGTTCTGCAGTTTTATGTATTTTTTTTCCAGTCCGTATTCCAAATAATAATTTGCCATGTAACTTTCGCTGATTATTATGATGTCATAATTATGCAGTGCAGTACTCAAATACAATTGAAGAGTAAGAATGGAAAAGGAAAGTATGAGAGAGTAAAAACGCAACCTTTGCAAAAGTTGGAAAGTCAGTGCAGACAACCTATAAGTTTCATAAGCTTGTTTCACAATTAATAAAACAATACTTTTGAAATGCAAATTGCTCATCTGCGAACTATAAAAATGTTTAATAATCTCTTAATTGAGCATATTTGAATCACATGAGTACAGCACAGAAAGCGTAAGTCGCTATGCGTAATAAGAGGAAAGTATTAACAAAAAGAAAAACTGTTCTCTCGCTTGAGATACAACAACATAAGAATGCAAAACACAGAGGCAATTTTTCATTTTAAATTACAAATGCATTAATATAATAAAAGCAGTAATCGAGACACACACACACAAGTTAAAATTTTAAACATAATACTATTTTCTTTAATGGTCGAAAGTAGGTGTCTAATGTCTCGATTAAGGGTGTTATTTTGGGTTCAAGAGGTATTTATTTGCTACACATTTGTGTTATGGTGGTAAGTTGTTTTGTCTTTGGTATGAGAAGAAATTTTTCAAACGTTAAGGTTTCAAGAAGACAAGAAAGTGCAAGGATACACGATTTTTAGATAATGCTTTTTGCGAGGATTCTTGGATTGAAGCCTTCTATGATTCGAATACTTTTTATGATATGTAGGAGATTTGTATGTTCAACTTCTTCTTTCACATGCTCTTTAAGAAACAACAATCTAAGATTTAAGAACAAAATTACAAATCTTCTTAAATCATGTTATTGCACTTTTGCTTGCTGTTTTATGTCATTCTGTCAACCCCTTCCTATTCTGCTAACAGTGTACTGTACTTCATATTTGTGCACTGCAGGTAACGTCCCTAATTTACCACGTTCATAAAATCCTCCATTAACTTAACAAATCGAAGCAATAAATAAAATATGTTAACATCCTTATATTTTTATTACCACGTGCCCTTTCCTAGCCTCGTGTATGATTATTGTCCTATTCTTAGATTTTTCGGAAAGCGCGAAAAACAAAAGAAATTGTTATCTTTTAAAATGATACAATTTCTGGGATAATCTACCGGGAAACTATAAAGTATATAGAGAGATAAATAAAGCCCTCAGATGTCACCGCTTTTATTTGCCAAAAAGGATAAATAAAACTAATTACCTGGATTTGCAACGAAATGATTAGAGAAACGACATGTTTACATTTCCACAAGACCGTTCATTTCCTCGTTCTCACCGTAATGTTAGCATATGCACCAATTCGTATTGAGTTGGAGAAAAAAAATATTTAACGGTTAAGAAATATATGAATAAGTGAATAAGTTTTTTAAAAGGCCCTTAATTTTCTTGTTTTGATCTGATAAATTTATTTACAATTTGTGAAAATCAAAAGTTTCAATGGATGTGAACCTCGTATATGATTTAAAAGTCAAAATATAGTAATTAATATAAAATGCTAAAGAGGTCAGAAATCAATGAATTTATATTTGATTAACTTTCCAACGGAAAAAAGCATAAATAAAATTATGGTGTGACTGCTCTCACTTGCTCTTCCATCAGAAACTACCATAAAAATAATTTCATTAAAATAAATTTGGAGCACACCATCCTAATATGGTCATGCCGGGAGGAGCTAGAAGTCAGCAATTTGCATTTCAAAAGTGTGTACTTTAATTTATTGCGAGAGAAGTTTATGAAAACTTGACTTGAGCTAACTCTATTGACACACACACACACACAAGGACTCTGCTTCTAAATATGAAATTATTTGTGTTCCATACTCGTTTATCTTAGAGCACAAATCCCAAATCTATATTTGTCTTAATAATTTGCAATTTTTGCCACATTTGCCTGTGGAGAAATTATTCAAATATGTACAAAATATATTTTCTTAAAATCCCGTAAATTAATTACAAAGAATTATATTCCTCAAAATATTAGCTTTAAAATAAGTACTGAGCAGATTTCTACTTTAAGGGACTTAAGAGAAATAAAAAATAATAAGTTTAATACAATACGGCAAGTTTAGCGAATAATTAAACCTAGGAAAGAATATTTCACATAAAAGTAGTTTATATGTGTTTTAGCAATATAAAAAAGTATCCAATTTATATAAAAATGGGGCCGATTAATCTAATTAAACATTCTATTTCACACACGATCGTCCATTTGTAGATTTCTGGCTGCAGTCTAAGATATATACGAGTGTTTACATTACGAATGGATACTATGTGCTGAAGTTGAAAATCAACGCAACTATCGAGAACTTGTTTGAGTGGGGGTTAAGATTATAGATTAGTCTAGAATAGAACTGAACACCTTTATATACTTGGCGTGTTACGCATACTTTGGGTTGTTTTTTTTTTTTTTTTTTTTTGCAACTGTATTCCTTAACTTGATACAAAAATTAAAAGCATATCAATAATTTACCGACACCCTATATATGCATATTAGCCTATAATGATAAATGCAATGTAATAATAATAATAATAATAATAATAATAATAATAATAATACATGAAATAGAACACGTTTCAATTATTAAGAAAACAGTTTGGTAGAAAGAAGAATTTCGTGCATTCTTTGCAAAATGCTTGTGCTTCCAGGGTGATAACTAGTGCTGAGAATTACATACTCTTTAAATCCTAAAATATGCAAGCAAAAGTGCACTTAAAATACCAACTGATGCACTGTGCACTATACACTAAAAACTTGAGCTTGCGAACTTATGCACAGTGTCATAATTTATAAAAAAGAAAATTGAGTAGTTTATAAGATGAAACATATGAATTATTAGGTATAACAATAAACAATATAATTTCTTAGTTGTTCCTAGAAATTGAGCGTAAGAAACATTGAGACACGATATTTTCCATCTTTTCATGATCCAACATTCATCCTTCCCACAAAAATAAAAGTGTGCATAGAAAATGATTTTCCCACATCATATGAAAAGAACAAACAAAACTTATAACCTGGTAATAATTATGTTCACATCTTTATCATATCCTTGAAGCTCTTTATTAATTTCTCTCAGTTCTTTCAAAACACCTCCTGCTCTGGTGGATAATGATAACCATACTTGCCTGTAAGCCAAGGTCGCAAGCTCAAGGGTTGACGGATTTTTAGGGGATAAAATATCTTAAGTATGGCTTCCTTTTGAGGGGATGTAAAGCCTTTGGTCCCATGTAAAAAATTTATCAGCCGTTTCACGCCCTGAAATGTACGGGAAGCTAATGACCAGAGATGTTAAAGAGTTTCCTTAAATAAACCAATAATTCAATTTAGATCATCGTTCTTTGCGAGGACATTCGCCAACTTCACCTTGCCTACCGCACTTGCCTAGCTCCTAAATAAGTGTCGAGGAATATCTTTCGTGGAGCTGTTTTATATGCTTCTCTGCGTGTATGTTGAAATGTTGTGGCATCTAATCTATCGTTCCTCTGAGACTATTATAGCGTAATCAAGTTGGCAAATGAGTTTTAAAAATTTAAATAAAAAAACCGCACATTTATTTGATTAGCTGACAAAATACAATTATACAATAAATAAATACAATTTAGAGCGCAGCTTAAGCAGGGATATGCTTATATTCGTTATTGAACTAAAGAACCTTTGCTGAATCTTTCTTTTAGCATTCTGAAAATTTCCACACTACGTCGCCGATTTATGCACCACTAATGGACAATAACTACTGAGCAGTCCCGCCAATGCATTGCCAGTCTTACTAATGTTCCGCTATGTAAGAAAAGATGACTGCTGTATGTTATGTGTTTTACTTTTAAGTTCAGAAAAATGAGAAAAACATCGTTCGCAACAACAAAATATATACACAAAATGTGCTCTCAGCGTCCAAAACATGTATCAGTTTTATTAATTAAACATGACACATAAAATTATTAATTTTCTTGACGGGGAAGCCCAATAATTATGAAAATAAAATCTTTATAGAGATAGATTTAGAAGATTGCTATAGCACAAATTAATCCGTTTTATTTTTCAAAATTAAGAAAAGAGCATGCCAGAGTAGAAAATTCGGAATATAATAATTATTATGTTATGCTTGTATTTTAGATTTCAATTTATGTGGAAGGCATTTTCGGAACTTCAACCACTCATATAAGACACCAGAAGTTATATAAGGGCGTGAGGCACGAACATAGACAGTGTCCGTAACATTAACGTTGATTCCAGATAAAGTATCCCTATGCCGAAGTAGCATCCTCCCTAAGGAATTCGATTCTCTAACAACAGGCGCTTCCACAGCAGATTCTAGTGCCCGCCATCATCTCATCGCACACAGCAACAGCCCACCTCTCCTGACACTTTTGACATTTATGCCAAAGATATACCTAGTATGTTTTGATTAGCATGGGAGTAACGTTTAATGTTAAGGTTATTTTATTACATTGAATTTGTATAAAAATAATATATGCGGAGCAACAAATTTTCATTTTTGACAATGAAAATAATCTCCAAAAGACTCCATGAATTCAAGTCACCAAATGTTTCAATAGCAAAAACTAAAAATGTGGCTTACAGAAGGAATCAGCTAGTGAAGTCATAATTGAAATTATAAGTGAAATAATAAAACAAATATTAGGATTCTTAGAAGCACAGCTTTATATGGTGAAGAAACATGGCAAATCAAAAATACATACTAAAATATATATTTTGGCAATGGATAAGGATAACTGGAGGCGGTCAGCAACGGTGTCGCTAAGGGACAGAATCAGAAATTGTACATTAAGACAAAAAAATCGAATTAAAAATATTGGAAAGAAGGTTTTAAAAAGACAATTGATATGGTATGGTTATTTAATGTGAAGGGTAAAGAAAGATTGGCAAGTAATGATACGTAAATGGACTCCACTAAGTACGTAAGAAGACGGAAACAAGGAAGGCCTTTAGGCAACATGGGTGCAGGGCTTTGAAGAAGAAATGGAGAATAGACATCTAAAGGAAGAACATGGTTGGACCCAGAGGAATGGATTTTACAGTTCATGCCATTTATAGTATATATTGTATATAATAATAAATGTAAAAATTGTTGTTAAAAGATGTTGATACATTGTAAAATTGTATTAATAAAAAATATCGACATTAAGTTTTTGGTCTGTCATATATGGAATCTGTGAAAGATGTTAAACGTCACATACAGAAATTTAATCTGTATGTATATCATTATAAAGAATTTAAAACTGGATACTCTGTAAGAAGACAAAAACCACAATTTAGGGGCAGGAACTGAGATATCTTAAAATCAGTGAAAGAAGTGACATGAAAAGAAATGAGGAATTTAACGATAAGAAGTGATTTTCAAGTAAAGGGCTTAAATATTAATTTACCGATAAAATTAACTTTAAATGGACATGATATATTATTTTGAAATATAAGCCTCAAGGTAAAAGATAATTTAGTCACCGATGTAAACTAAGAACTAATCACCTTAAGGAGGCACAACAGGTTAAGTTTCTATTGCTTGAAATATATGATCATGTTTCCTCATCTATTAATATTGTCTCTGGGTGGAGAGCAAAAAAAAAAAAAAAAAAAAAAGTCTACATTGTGGGCTCCCGTTTGCGAGAAAGACATGTGGCCTGAAAGGAAGGTATCCGAAAGCGTGCGAATGCTGGCCATGGCGTCGCTAGTAGAGAAAACTCTTTGGAATGTTAGCGTGCAAAGCTACTTAAAATGTCCCCACCGTCCCAAGGGAGCTTTCTCGACGATGGACGCTTTCCCTGCTCGCAAATCTCGGAGCGGTCCTGCGACGAGCACATAAAACCCCCCCGGTCCCTCTGCCGCTGCTGTTACTTTTATTGCGTTCGATCCCGTCGGAGTTGTCACGGCCCCGGGCGCAAGTTGAACGGACATAACACTAACTGCGAGGTGTCAGGCTCGTGAATTATTAAGAACTCTTTTCCATCAAGCTATCTCGCCAGTCTCAGGTGGCTCTTGCTGCTTTATGGACAATTTTCCGGTAGTTTCAGTGACAAGTGAATCGGTGATTCAGGGAAAGTATGCTATGATAGCGCTAGAAATTTGTATTATTGCCTGGATTAATAAACGTTTCTGAAAGATGGGGGAAAATAGCATTTCATTCTCTCGTATGCAAGGGTTCAAATTTATCCAACGTGCTGGTGTACCATCAGATTTGTTCATGGAGGTATAACGCGCCGCTCAGAGCGAGCCTGGCTGCAAATATGTGAACACATGCTTCTCTAAAACTGCTCAGTAAGCATTATGTGTCATTATACCGTGCCTTCATTTGGACGCTTGGCCTATCCTGTTTCTAACCGGTTCTGTCCCCCACTCTACTTTCGCCCCTCTCCATGTGCTGACGCAAAGTGTTTCAGTGCTTGGTAGTATTATAATACAAAAAAGTACATAAATTTTAGCACAAGGAATCTTCATTTATAATTTCTACGTGACATTAAACTCATGTGTAGAAGCGAGACGGCGATTTATTACAGAGAAACGTTTTGTAATCTTGTGAATCGATTTAGGGAAACGGGATCTGTTCTTTATAAAAAGCCTAAAGTAAAATGCAATGTTCTTTCAGAGGAAAAACTCAGTGACATCGGAGAAATTTTAGAACGAAGTACAATGAAACCTCTGAGAAAGCTTGCATAGGAATCAGGAATTTCACAAACCTCGGCATGGAATTAAAACCCTCTAAGATAAAGGTAGTTCAGAAATTGCAACCAAGCGATAATGTGAGTAGAGTTAACTTCTGTAATTGGCTGTTGGATAATGTCGATGTTCGCTCTATTGACGCATTTAGTTATATTTACGGACGAAGTATGGTTTTATTTACATGATCGTGTACCGACACAAAACAATAGATACTGACGTGCAGTAAACTCTAAAATGTCAATGTATGACCCAAAAAAAAAAAAAGACCAAAAAAACTTACTGGCTGCTGGATAATGTCGATGTTCGCTCTATTGACGCATTTAGTTATATTTACGGACGAAGTATTGTTTTATTTACATGATCCTGTACCTACACAAAACAATAGATACTGACGTGCAGTAAACTCTAAAATGTCAATGTATGACCAAAAAACTTGACCAAAAATTTAAGGGTATTGAATGTCTGACTCAATCGGCAAAGAGTGTGCTTTCCGGTGTCAAGCAAATTCCCATTAAGCCGGCCAAGCGTCCAAACGAGGGCTCTGAGAACATACGATATTCAGGTCTACCACACATCTAAAACCCAAATTTACCCGTGAATTCTGCTTTTCCTCATTCAAATGAAGAAGATTTCAAATGTTAGCACAGATTAATGAGAAAGCAACGGAGATGGAAGGAAAAAAACACTTTGAATGGGCAAATGCCTTGTCACTCTGGCAAACACAATTACTTACGTCCTTCTACTGTACACTATGATTTTTTTTGGCTACAATGGTCTTTGAACTCGAGGAGTGAAAATGGAGCGCTTTGCCAGTTTGTGTCTTCTGTTTCCAAAGATATAAGGGTTCATTAGAAATGTTTGGTGGCATGTCTGCAGATGACTCGCATTTGGGGTCTGTAGCGTCTCGAAAACTCATTCAGCCTACTAGCCTGTGTATGAGTCTCCGTATTTCTGATTTGTATCAAGGATCGCTCATAACACACTCCATAAGTGACTCAACCGGTAACGCCGGGATGTTCAGGGTTCAAAACCTGATATTGGATTTTTCCTATTTTTCTCATGTCGCATAGATGGAGCTGGGATTTTCTGCTCTTCCATTTTATATCATTTCATTCCGTAGGTCCTATTACAACGGTTGAAAGCGTCAGGCGAAGTGGTGTGCTGATGTGGTGTGACGATGGCTTGCACTTTGGAAAGGTTTCTGCCCCCGACATCTGGTGCAGAAGCGATGTTTCAAAGGGGCTTGAACTTACTTGGAGCTGATTTTCCATCCTTATTCTATGAGATCTATTTTCAATACTACAATAGATAAGATATATTTCGTACCTTAAGGTAAAATCAGAGGTAATTCTTTTTGAAAAAATCATATTAGTTTTTTGTTTCAAATAATTATTTAGAGTTTTCTGTTTAATTTGGTATATTATTTATTAAAAATTTCAAACGTAAGTGCTTTTAATTACGTAATGTGTCAAACTCCTTTTGTTTAATACGCCGCACTATTGCGTAAAAATGAAAATATCTCTGAAGCCATTTGTTATAGGTATGATTTGATGTATTTTGTAGCTAAATTACTGTTTCAAATGGAAATAACAGTAATGGCTGTAGTGTATTTAATTTTGGAAGCAATTAGAAAGTGTTGTGTTTATTTTGAGTTTTACAAGCTATACATCGCAAATTTCTTTCCTAAACACATCTAATATAATTCCTAGGTCCACCAGGGTTTATAAAAAATTTAAAAACAAAGGAAATAGATATTACAAAACCTACCCAGTAAAGTATGGTAGCAGTGACAATGAAAATAATAGGCCTATTTCTGAAGAGTATAATTCAGTAAATGATAAACCAATTACTTACTCTCTCCCTAATGCTTTCAAGAAAAATATATCTGATAATCATATGCAAGGCATTAAAGACAACAAAGGAAATATTAATATAGTGATAGTGATTAATTTGAATATTTTAATTACAGTGTTGAGCGAAACTGTAGTAATAATATTACTTTATGTGAAGATGCACGTGAGAGAAATGGATAAGTATGTAAAATGACAATTAATTGCATTAACTTTAACGTTATTTCAGTCGTAAATGAAAAATTGACAATATATCAAACTTTTTCTCATAAACTAATGAAGACAGAAGCATGAACTTTTTACAGATCTACATTATCACATTCATTGCATTACATGAATATTAATATACTTTAATTTTAATAAAAAAGAATCTGTTACACATAAAATAGTATTTTATTATTTTTATTAAGTACATTCTTTAAACTAGAGCTCAGAACGTATAACGTTAATGAAAAATTAGCAGTAAAAGTATCATTGAGATAGCTGTAATAACTTATGAGAAAAGGGCACAAATGATTAACTTAACTTCGCATTTGTAATATAGGTCCTCTGATCTAATCTTAAACCATGCAACAATAAAAATGTATTTTGTTCATTGCTGCATAGCTTAAAAACCATGGTGACTTTACGTTACTTTGTACTTAAAATCATTATGAAGATCTGATTTGCTCAATTTCGAATGCCGAGTCAACGGCAATATCTTTTAGAGCTATCTCAGCATGATCTTCTAATTTATTTTCTTTGTGCTGGAAGTGTGAACGCTACTGATTACTTCCATTTCTTCGGCAGGATAAACGACCCAGAGTTCCTACTTAATGCACTTGAGAGATCACTCTGAATAATTCAATTAGAAATTTCGTACAAAAATGATTTGCTGTATTCCAAAGAGTATACTTAACCGTCTGAGATGTATTGTTACGGACGATGTTTGGCCGTAACAATACATCACAGTTAAAGAACGATGTCCTCCGATTAGAAATACGTGCTTTCTTGGGAAGCTTCCCGAATTCTATTACCCATCATCCTTCTCCTCTATGGCGCGACAGCCGATATCGGGGTCCTTGGACTGCAGCAACGACCGCTGCGTCCATATTGCGATATCATTGATAGAGGACAGTGTTGCAAGGGGACTTGTGATCAACACGCCAGCACTCCGCCTATATCCTATCACGCAGCTTGAGACCGAAGTACGCCATTGCTCTATCAGGCAGCTCCCCAGTTTTCTTTACGAGGTTGTTCCAGGCGAAAACTCTTAAGAAGGTATTGGGGATCTAAACCGGGACATCCGGGAGTCTTCATTATCCATTGATGTAAACAGTTCCCCACATGTTCGTTTTAGAAGTGCTTAAAACCCTACAACACACCTCAACTGCTGCTCATTATTAACTTTACGGCATTGGGACGTTCTGCTCCCCAAAGCTATGCCTTGTCATTTCCTTTCGAAACGTGAACTGCCTATTTTCTATAAACCAACTCCCTAATATTCTCAAATACCTCCTCTCATCGTTTAACGCTATTTTTATCTTAGTATTAATATGAATTAAACTGTCATAAATTGGCGTTATTCATGGTTCCGTTAAAACACCAATTAAATTAATTTCATTAAGTCCACAAGTATGCTTTAACACAGATTTTAGTCCACTGTAATTATTGCTCAATATTTTTAAACATGCAGATTGATATTTCAGGCAGACTATTCATTTTTATTTTTGAATATATTTAAAATTTAGTAGTTTATGAACATCTTTTTGTAATGTACTATAATGCTTACGACTCATGAGACAGGCACTGTTGTCTCATTTATGATGAAGGCAAATACCGAGAGCTATTTTTTGACATCCGTCTGCAGCAAGTGCAACAACCGCTTGCCAAATTCCTGTCATTTACAGTTTGCTACTATAGGAGCAAGCACAATTCCTTTCTTTGTGCTATTATAATTTAGTTTGCGGTTAAGATATCGGTATAACCCAAGTCTTTGTGTTACTACAGGCTTATGTTGCGCCATTGATATTAATCAGAATCATAGTTTATAGTAAAGTAAATAGGTATATAGTATGGAAATGTTACCACCAGAACAAAGTACTGAAACTCATGAAGGCGCTGAAACAAAATAATCGTGGGGCAATCGACAATATTCGGGAGGATGCATTGCGGCCTGGGTCTCTAAACAGTTAAGGATTCAGACGTGTTTCACACCGGAGGGCAGGTTTTTCCAGCATATACTACCATGGTTAGTAGAATGAATTTATTCTAGTAATAAATAACAAAAGAAGCAAAATTGCACACTGTTAAGTTCCGATCGCGCGACTTGATTTCCCTCGGCAGATGTCAAGGCCCTTACGCAGTAGCTTCCCGTTGGCAATATCAATCTCCGATTGCGAAGTGGCATGAGGACCCTGTAGTATGTTGCAAGTTTTCTGCCACATTATTAGCATCAGATTTCACTCGTACCTGTATAAGAGTCGGAAACAGATTTAGCATTTTTCCAGTAAGTATTCAACTCTTTAATAAATAGAAAAGAAAGGAAAAAAGAAAAAGCATTCATATGATATAAAGGCAAAGCATACAAATGAGCCTGAACTGTAGCTTTAAAGTCAATGCAGTTGT
Organism: Metallyticus violacea; assembly: GCA_030762175.1. NCBI lineage: Eukaryota > Metazoa > Arthropoda > Insecta > Mantodea > Metallyticidae > Metallyticus > Metallyticus violacea. The sequence continues at coordinate 64,904,016 of CM060835.1, forward strand.
TTCATGGTCGGGAGAATGTCACAGAATACAGGGAAAGGTTTCAAACAGTGCAAAGCAAGTAGATTTATAGACTGAAGCACTCCTAAATGTTCACTGAACGAAGAATAGATGCGGAGTGTTTCAAAGCAAACTCCGTGGAACACCAAGAAGCTTATGTTTGTTTTTAATTTTGCCATAACGCTCTATAAGTTTAGCAAGAGCGAGAGCTGAAAGTATTTTTCTTTGTTCTTTATAAAACAGCAAAAATACAGTTTTAAATAACGTATAGCATTACAATTAAAGTGAAGCAAATGTTTCTCGTTTATATTTTTCATTCAGCACTGAATCGTTGCAGAAAATAAAAAGGCAAACTGCAATTAAAGAACAGCTTAACTCGTAACTCAGATGTTAAGGTGCCTGACTGCAACCTCGGTGTTCCAGGATTTAATTCCTGGCTGCGGCAGAAGAGTTTTCTTTCATTCTGTATACAGTCCAGCCCAGATTCATTTACATCTGCAACATGAATTCTGGGAGATGTAATTCATAAAAAAGTATTTACTTTGTACTATGATCAAGAACCCAACTTTGTGGCACGGGCCCCAAGCAGAAGACTCTTTTTCGAATTGATTAATGTATTTGTTGTATAAAAACGCGGGGCAGGTAAAAAAGTGTTTTCAAATTAAATAGTACGCAATTCTTTTGTTATTTTACAAAACACGAACACAAGGCAACAAGTACTTCCTCATGAGCGATACAAATGTTTCTTTGTGGTTCAAGTTTGTCCATTACAGCATCCGATATGCATGAAGTGAGTACAAAATTTAATTCTAGTGTTCAAAGTAATTTTCGATTCGCAGCATTGGATTGAAAACTAAACTCGGCAAAGTTTTATTAACAAGATATCCTAGAAAGATTTGTGTGTGTAAGAAAACAGCAACTTGTGATGGGAAAGACCAACGTTTAAGAGAAGAGTGTTACCTGTTTATTTTACGTTTGCGACGTTCAAGGAAGGAGGTATCGTTTAGAACTGTGTGCTTCAGACCCCCACTTAGGCGTGAGCGATGGGCAAGCTGAGTTGACGTCACGCTAGCCACATAGTGACAAGTGAGGAGGAAGGTAGGATTTTATCTGTTTAATCTGAACCGAACTAGCTATAGCTTCATTATGTTTATGCCCATTAACATTCAGCCTATCAAAGTTGTTTCTGTTTGTGTGCCTTATGTTTCCCTGCACGACTGGGATAGCTGTTCTACTATGAGCCAGAGTGGTGATGAAGGCCGATATAGCAGTTGGCAGCGCTCCCAGCAAAATCGGCAAAGTAAACGGGTAATATACGTATTTAAGGTTTCCATTACTTCCGTACTATTTCATCTTTCTCTCATATATTTTATTTATTTCTTTTTTTACCTCCCTCTCTTTATTATCGCTTACTTTTCCCTTTTCTTGCTTCATTCCTCTTTTGCTTATAACATAATGTTACTACGTAACGTTCTTCTCTCTTTACTTTCCTCCCTTTAATGGTTTTAATTTTTATTTATTTATTTATTTATTTATTTATTTATTGGATGGCGATTTTTAACATCTCTGGTCATTAGCATCCCATTCAATTCAGGACGTGAAAATACCTATATATTTTAATTAGGTCTTCTTCGAAGCTTCAGGATTTTTCACTGCAGTAAATACATTACACGGGACCAACAGCTTTATTTCGCTTCATTTTTACGCCCTAAAAATCGATCAAACTTGGTAGTGTTTGAAACCACAATTTTGGATCTATGAGGCAAGTATGGTTAACACTATATCACCAGAACTGCCCCTATTATGATGACAAATTTCTGGAATATTCTCTAAAGAAGGGTTTATCGTTGATTGGCGTCATCTTCTCAAGTGATTGTCTGCTAGCCCATCTCCTTTGACATCGGAAAGCGGTAAATTGTTCCGTCTTCTGACTTCCAAACCGGGTAGTGACTATTCCATGTTTAGTGATAGTTTAATTTGTAACATAGACACGATACTTCTGTTTTTTTGAGGAGCGTTAACTTTCTTTTATTGTGCCAATGACCGAGGTATACGTTACTAAATTAAGCAATTCACGGAATTTATTTATTAAACCGTGTTAAATCAGATATTGTTTCTTAAAACTGTAAATAAGGAAAGCTTTATTGCATTTGGTTAAATCCATGAATTTCTTGCTGCATTTTCCTAAAAACAGTTATTGATTATACTTACTTGTTATCACGTTTTGAAGAAATTTTATTTATGTTTAAGTCTTTGCTAAGTTGCTAAATATAAAATGCATTGTAATGTTTGTAGTTTTATCTGATAATTTATTAACTTCAGCAGGCATTTATTAAATAGTCAGTCTTAATGCATGCTTTAATAAACTGAAGAGAAAACGACCAAATCTGACTTACTAGAAACAGTAAAGAAAGGAAATTTAGTAATTTTATTTCATTGGAGAAGTGTTTATTTACGTTTCATTTACCCAGTTAAGTGAAAAACGGCTAGACTCAAACAAAGAAATTTGCTGTCCCTTTTTGGCGACTTTCAGATACTTTGTAGAAAAATCAATATTAAATTTATGATGCAAAATATCGGGGTAACACTCAACATGTCTTTTAGCATTCATTCGAGAAAAAAAATTTAAAGCATTAAAACATCTCTTTCATTTGACTTTCAAAAGTTCTGCGCACTGCTGTGTATGAAATTTAGCTGTCAAGTTGCCCCTTTCCTTTTGAAGTTGAAAAAAAAAAGTGGTTCAGATCGGGATTAACAGTGAATATCAAACAAAAATCAGAAAATAATTTCGCTCGGACAACACCTAAATGCAATTACAAATGCCTTACACGAAATTTCCTTTCAGTCCCTCCATTTTTTTAGGGTAAACTTACGGTATACAGAATTTCTGAAATTGCCCTCTGTTGATAGTTGAACCAAATGTTTTGTTTTTGCCTTTTATTCTTTTTATTTTATTAAAGTTTTAGAAATTTATTCAGAAGACTTACATAATTGTATAGGATTGAATTTAAAAAGTACTACTTTCAGAAATGCATGCCGTGGTCGCTGAGTATTTTTGTGTGATGGAACAATATGTGCAACTAGGTTCAGTGGAATTTTCTCCCTTCCTTGTAGATTTATAATTTATTTCTGGTACCAAACTTCTTTTGAGATTGTTCGCAAAGAGAAACGGAATGTCTACAACAAGAGTCACATCGAACCCAAATGACCGAGTTGAAACCGGTTGTGTTTTACTATGAAGTAAAACTTAAATATTTTAATTCTTTCTCCGTTGGTGTCCATGTACGGTCTTGCCCTGCTTCATCACATCCTCGATCCGCGTTTTCAATACTCTTAAGTTCCTCCACATCCTCTAGCCATCGCGTCCTTGGTTGACCTGGTCGTCTTCGGTTTCCACTTGTCGTCTGCACGGCTTTAGGACATAAATTCCACATGACCCAGCCATTGAATACGTGCTTCCTTAGTCTCTGTTAATAATAACGGGCCTTTAACATAAATCTCAAAATTCTTAATGTATCCGTTATTACCTACCACCTCCATCATTCACTGAGCAAAAGATTTTCCTCAGAATTTCTCTCTACCATCTATTCAGTCGTTTTTCACTTTGCCTGGTAAACATCCATAGGTAACAAACAACCATTAATATTTTCACCCTATACATCTCTCAAGAAGACAATTTCCCTTTTATTTCTTCTTGTACTTCGATTGGTTTGTAATACAGAACCTAAATATTTGAAATTGTGCATTCTCAAATAATTTATCTCCCACCATCATGTTATTTATCATTACTACATATTTTGTCTTCTTCTTGTTTATTTGGAATCCAGTTCCCTAAAAGCTCTTTTAACATCTTAGGAAATTCGCCCATCAGAAAACATCATCCATTTAAGCTTCGTGCCGAAATAGATGACTGAAGAATATAACCGCTATTCATATGTTTTGTTCAAATAAACTGCGCACAGTGCCTCTGCTGTTAATAAGAATACCCTCTATTATCGTTCCCAAAGACAAAACACACATAAGAGCGAGTCACCTGTCTTAAATCCTGGTATATATAAATGTCTTTCGAAAACTCTTGTATGGTGAAAATATAGCAAGCATTCTGAATAAAATTTGTAATATTCTTAAAACGTGTTAAAAGCATTTCTAAACACTCTGAATAATTATTGCAGCCTTTCGATCCACCTGACCATTGGGAAAGGTTAAATCTAGTTGTGAACTTTTCATATGATGCAATGTGATTGGATTAAACACTACTGTTTTATTTAATTAAGCATGAGATATGTAGAGAAAAGCAGCAGGAAGAAAATAATATAACATAGCTCAGAAAATGTTGTGAACATTTGCTTTGAATTTAAACAGAGAATTCTTTCACAGCTAACACCCAAGGTAATGTCACACTGAGTGCAACCTGTCTGTTGCTGGGCACCTTCTGTTCATTGGCGGTATTGGGGACATGTCGATAATGTCGATGACAGTAAAATGGTGTCGCAACCAACTGGTGCGGTCGAGCGTCGAGTATTAATGGAGGGAAAGGGTTGCGGTCGTGATGGCGGTCCGCTGTTTGTTTGCTGCAGTAAATTTTACTTTTTCCTCTCCTCCCCCTCCGTCTGTTAATTATCTTCTGCTGCACCGCCGCTAACAAACGAAGTGCAGCAGCACTACCTTTTACCCCATCTCACTCGCTCTGGTGCTGGTTAATTTCCCGTGGAATATATTACAGAAAGAAATATACACCCTTCTCCATATTCGCTTGTCCGACCGGCTTGCGGGAAAGGGTTGGCACCAAAGAAAAATTCTGCTGAAAATTAATGCACTCTATCAAAATCTTAAGGAAGCAAAAAATTGGGAACTGGGGGCTACGGGCACGGTGTTTTAATTCCGAGGAGTAGCTGGTGCTGAGGGAAAATGTCGTGTAAATTTTCAAGTACTTGAGTAATGGAAGGGTTTTTCCTTCATCACTCCCCTACACCCTGGCGCTACTGCATTCAGCTCATTGTGTGCTTTCAAGAGAGAGAGAGCGAGAGCGAAAAGATTGATCCGCAGAGTGGCCTTACCCAAATGGCTGAACCCAAAGTAAACTGCTAATTCGCAATGGAGGAGGAACCGAATTGCGCCTTAATTATAATTATCTCGCTTTCATTCGGTAGCAATATTTCATTAGTTGTTTTTTAAATTTAAAAATTAGATATCCAGCATATGAAAATTTGCATACACGGCAGAGCCAAGATTCATTACAATCCACTTGCCTTTTCGGAGGCAATTTTAAAACTATGGTCTATTTTTATGAAGCAAAAGTAGCTTTTCAAGTTACTTGAATTTTGTATCTGCAAATTTGGTCAAATAAACAGACTGTTTTAATAAAATCAATTTCGTCTTTATAAGCTACTAGATAATTAGAGAAAGTTCAAAAGTAACGTGCAAATTCAAATTCAGCATTTCTGGCAAATCATTCAGACTTGACAAATCCCATATCTGAAAGATAAAACCAAAGCAAAACATTTCTGCTGGTGCTGTTGTGAGCTCTGACGCTATTAGCAAGCTTTTCAATGGCGCGCGCGCGCACACACACAAACATACCGGGCTTTCACATAAAAAGTATCCCGCACGAGCGATTTTTCCCTCTCTTTTTTCCTCGACGGCTGAGCGTGTCACGGCCCTCCGAGAACATACTTTAACTTCGCTTCTAAAATTGTGTATAAAATCTTATCCCGTAGAAAATACTGGATGTGTTGTTCCCCTTCGGCTAAAGAGGCACTGTATCAAGAAAACGCATTCTGATTGTCACGTTTAAGTTCGGCCACTGTAATGTTTCTGATTTCATTTCTGATACTTTGCTTTAGCCCCTTCAGTATATGAGGCTTTGTTTTTAAACTGTTCTTCAGTCAATCCTTCACTGTTAAATCTGGTGAGCGAGGGCACCACACTTTATTCATTTTATTCATGAACTCCGCTGCTGTATGAGCAGTTAGAGAATCCTTTTGAAACCACCCATATACTTTATTTCCTTCTGTTAGCTGCTGAACAAATGGGGTCCACATATACCTTCTGTAACTTTCTGCATCTATTGTCGTCTCGTCAACACATCACACTTCAACTTTCCTATCATAAACAGGGGTTCCCTGTACACGATGTACAGTAGCGCATGTTTTGAATGTTCCTTTGGCCGTTCAGGTGAAACCAGGCCTCGTCTAAAAAGAACAGAAGCGTTGGGTTCATGAAACCTTCATTCACAGGGGTGGGGGGAGAGAAAAGAAAAGAAATTACAACAAAGCACTTTTGCTACTGGATCGCCTTTCTATAAACAATGAACACTTGTACGGTTTGAGACTTAAAAATGTTGTTGTTTTATGTGAAGAACCCACTGAAACCCACACATGTGCCAATTTCGAGAGTGATTTTGCTGTCGAACGTTCAAAGCTTGCACCAATTTTGTTTAGTTATCCCATGTTAAAACTGTACGTTTCCACATGTGTTTTTTTGTTGTGCGCTGATCCAGTCGCAATATTGTGAATTGACAATTGACCAGGCAACTGCAAACGAAGTTCTGCATGAACACGACGATTTGAGTCATATTTGTGGTAACTTTCAAATAGGAAAATGCGCTGCTCTAGAGAAATGGCGTTCAAAGACAGGAGGGGAGACTTGCAAAGGAAAGAGTGGGGAACGCTGCTCGTAGCTGACAGGATTTAAAACATCGCGCGAGCGTGAAAGTTTTTACCTGAAAACTATGTATGTACATATATAATTCCTATGCAGTATTTTATTTACAGAAGCATACGTTACCATGGAAATATTTCCACTACTCAAAAAATGTATACAAATAAAAAATTAAAAAGGGGGGGGGGAAGGAAAAAATATTTTCTTCAACATGATACAATATACTGCCAAACCATGTTGTTGCTACTATTACCACAATAGCCCAAATATATTTTAGTCTTATGAAAATATTTTTAGGATTTGCCGTATCGGAACATTCTCTAAAATTTACACCATTTAAATTTAACTACGGTGAGTTCATTTGAGTTCTAAGCCGGCAGAGCATGGCTGTGTACTGGGATTAGCAATTCGTCTAGGCTTTAATATGCATTGGTTTTGCGTTAATGTTTATTTTATTTAAGAGCGCTCTTTTAACATCTGCAGTCATTAGCATCTCATTTAATTCAGAGCGTGAAACGGCCGATAAATTTTCCTCAGAGAACTCTTCTTTTAGGCTTCAGGTAAATATACGACGCAGGACCGATGGCTTTACTTCCCTTCCGAAAGAGTTCATGCCCTAAAATGGCAATTTTGAACCCGCGACCATGGGGGCCCAACCCGCATAACGCATGTACAAGTAGCAGCTTGCAGTTAGTTTGAGGGAGGTTTTGTCAACAATTGCTTGTGCGTTCATTTGTTACTTGGTACATTCATTGTATGTAAATTAGTGTTAATTGTTCTGTGTTAATTATGCCAATACATAAATATAGTTTGATCGGATTTTTATGTATTATATATACGTGAAAACTGATTGTTGCAGAGAAGTGGTAAGGCCATTAGCAAGAAAATATAGGGGTTAATCCTATTCCAAGAGAGAAACTGTTCGCTATCTTATTAAAAGATAGATTTCTCAAAAACAAGAAACATATTCTGAACCTCCTTGTTCTTAGGGAAGAACAGTTAGATGAAATAAATGAATTTCCTACGGAGATACCGGCTATGTATTGCTGCTGAGGGGCATACTTTTCAACCTCTGCTATAACACAGGTGTGCATACTATTATCATCAGTTTTAATTAAAGTGTCATTTCAGTACAAACATAAATACTAAAATAAAAATACTAATTATACACACGGCCATTCTATCAATTTTCCCAGTTGCGGCGGTTACACTGTCCTAGTAACCAGCCGTACTCAGGCGGCCCGTAACTCAAATAATCTCACTGGATACGACTCACTTGATAGTCTTTAAATGGTAAAGACCAATCTTAGTGAGGGAGTACTTAATGGAATTTTAAAGAACTATGAAACAAATGCATGTCATCTCCCAAAATTACAACGAAGTTTTATCATTGTCAAAGTTAAGTACTTTCGATTGTTTATTTGGTTTGTACGAAATTTAAGGTTTGTGTATTTATGCATATAAAACGAGTTGTTGAATAGGACTCCCTTGTTGTATGTGCGAAACAATGTCTTTGTGATGGTGGGCATTACGTTTGGGTTTCATTTGCATTTTAGCTGTTTCTTTGCTTTTATCAGCTCCGCGCGAGCAGAAGTGTACAAAAAGGACTCAAAAGTTTACAAAAGATATGAAAGTGTATATTAAATAGCTGTTATCTTTTTCATTTTACAAAAAATAATTAAAAATGTTTTATCTTAAACAGTAAAATAATGTAAAGAATAAACTGTTTAAAAGAATTCTAAAAAAGAAAAAGTTCGCATTTCATTGCAAAATGTGCCTGTTTCTTCACTCAAAGCAGCAAAATATTCAAAAGACATTTAATGCATTTATAGGAAAAATTAATTCAGAACTATTGCCAATTATTTTATGAAAAGTTGTGTGTAAAAATGCCCGCATTTTTAATATATACTCAAAACTTCATAGTTGAATTTTTTGGAAATTCAGAATAGGTTTGCCTTAATAGTAAAATGTTTACATTTTAATACCAATGAAATAAAACTGAATTAAAATAGCTTAAGAGAATGAAATTTAAAATGGTGTACTTATATTTTATTAAAAAAACTCTAGGTACAACGATTTCATGTGCATTTTTTTAAAATATAAATACGATATTTGTGTTTTTTTTTACCCAAACATGAAAAACAGCAATGCATGTAACTTTAATAACCATATTTTATCACTTTTTCCAAATTTTACAAAATTGCATTCAGAAAAACGAAGGGGTTTCATTGAAGCATGAATCAATATAATTATTTCAGAACAGGTTAATTATTAAAATGCTTGTCGTAATCATCTACTCCACTTATAGGACTATATAGATTGGTTTCCAACAAAAACGGAATTCAACCATCTCTTATTCGACCGACCTAGTTCCCTTTTCCAGTTGGTTTGTATTTTAAATTTTGTTTTGATATCCTAGAATTGTCTTTTCGCTCTAAAGCAGCCCACCACTCATTTATCTGTGTCAATGATATGCCATTTATTTTCTAAACTTTTAAATTTCAACTTACACCTTTGTTATTAGCTCGTTCAGTTATTCGTATTCGTTTCACATTTCCAAGAAATTTAATTTCTGCTGTTTGAAGTACAATGCAATATACATAAGATGCTCCTTCCTTAATATAAGTAACAAAAACTTCTGCGGCACCCTCTCATTAATGCCTGCGCACTCATTTATGTTAGGAAACGGAACTAAGAAAGGCACTCTAGTACGGCAGGGAAAGGGAGCTTCATAAACATAAGAAGAATTATACAATACATGCATTTATTGTAACCAAAGAAACAAGCATACAAACAATGCTCACCAAAAAGGCATATAATATATTTTTAGCATTTAAAACGAAGAATTTTATTGACAAAGCAAAGTAATGTAAATTTTTATACTGCTACATGCTTATCTTAAATTTAACATCAAAGAAATCTAATAGCTATTAGCAATGTAATATAAAACGTTAACATTAGCACAAGATAGCATTCAATTGACACATAAATAAGCAAACAAAATAAGCAAAGTAATACAAAACATTAATATTACCATGTAACTGCTTTCAATTTACACATACAAGATATCTAATGGCCAACAAATAAGTAATATAAAACATTAATATTACCACGTGCTTGCATTCAAATCACCAAAGTTCTAATGACCAAACACAACAAGCAAAGTAATATGAAGCATCAATACAACCGTGTGTTTGCCTTCAATTTATACCTGAAATAAATCTACTGGCTATACATAAAAAGCAAAGTAATGTAAACCAATATTACCATGTGTTTGGCTTCAGTTTAACATTAAAAATACAGGGCTTCCAAAATATGTCATTACCGTTTGCATGGGGTTTTGCGCCTCGGCAGCTGGACATCCCACAACCGGCCGCACCTGTACTCTGACTTCGCTTCTTAAAACTGTGTATAAAATCTTATCTTATAGCAAATGCTGGAAATGTCCTTTTGCAACTAAGCAGCATTATACCGGGTAAACACTGTACAGATGACACGATGTAGTTCTACTACTATACTGTTTCTGATTTCATTTCGTACGTTTTCCTTGCGCTTTTGCAATGTGTGAGAACTTGTTTTGTAGTTTATCCTTCAGGCTACCCCACAAATGAAACTCACAACACTGTTAGATCTGGGGAGCAACAGAGTCCTACACCAACACTAATTACTCATTATATTTTCAAACACTTCCCGAATTTTACCCATGGACACCACTGCTGTATGAGCAATGTTGGCATTTTGTTGAAACTACTAATATGACTCTTTTCTTCAGTCAGCTAATTAAAAAATGGGGTCAGAATGTAATTTCGGTACCTCTTTCCATTTACGGTTTGCTCGTAAAAAATCGAAGCGATTATGCACCATGCTGTCACTCACCAAAGTTTCCAATAATAAAGAGGGATTTGCTGTATACAATTTGAATTTTCAGAACAACAATAACGAGTGTTGTGTGCACTCATACGACCATTTTGGTGGAACCACGCCTATTCTGTAAATAATACAAGCTGTGGGATTTTTCACCCTTCATTTGTAGGCCAGCATAGTATTTCCCATTTAAAGTCAATGAAGTATTCCTTCACAGTCCCAAAAGATTGTGGTCATGATGATCTTGGTTCACTGTGTGGCCTTGGCCTTTAGAGGCGGTGCTTTGCCAGGTTTACACCACTCTATTGATTCCCTTTTGAACAAGAGATCATAGTAGAGGACCATGGTTTCATTTCATGTAACAATGGTTAGCAAAAATTCTCTCTCGTTGTCACGGCAGAGCTCCAAAAATGCCTGACAACAGATGACTCGTTGCTGCTCTTAGACTGAGGAAACAAATCTAAGCACCAATCTAGCACTAATCTTATTCATGTTTAAATGTTCATAAATAATTCGAAGGACTGTTGTTTTAGAAAGGCCATTTCTGCAACTTTGAGCTGCCGGGTTTCCATAATTTCTCCTTCCACAAGGGCGATGTTTTCAATAGTGAGCACTTCCAAGGGTCGACCTGCACGCTCTTCGTCTTCAATGCTTTCTCGGCCCATTCGAAAAAGGTTGGCCCATTCATTTACGGTAGAATATGAGCGAGTGAGGGGGCGCTTCACCATATACAGCATCCAATCCCTGTTTAATTTCATTTGGAGTAAGTCCTTCTTTTGAGAAGAACTTAACAGCTCGATACTACATTTTGAACATGTCACAATCTTCTATACATACCTTCTTCATGCAAATATATCTGAACAACTGAACACAGCGGAGCGGAAGATACAGCTGCAATTATTTATTTAACAGATAAGGTAATACACTAGATAAGTATTTTGTGAAGGCGATAAGCCTTATCTGCAAGGCCGGAAGCTTATGGACTTACCCTCATAGATAAGTATTGCAATTGAAAGTTACACGAGAGATCTATGCACTTGAATTAAATTGTGGTTATGTCTATCGGGCTCAGCAGGCAGACAGCTTGCTTCCAGTCACAACGCGGACCGCATCCTCACCGATGAACGTCCATTTAAAAGCACTGTCCATCTATTTAGTTTTTCTATAAAATATCCAACATTAACTCCTACTATTTTTGGATTTCAGCAATTCATATACTACTTTAACACCCAACTTCGCTAATTCGGAACCTACAGTGTTAAACTTGCTAAACTTGAATGATGCGAAACTAAACTTGAATGTAAGGAAATATAATTTTAAAAAGACGACAACAGTTTACTATAGCAGGAACGATGTGCTTCTTTCAACAAGTGAATTATATGTCGATAGATGCTTCTGCAGATCAGTATTAGCAAGAACATTTTTCCAATCTGCACAATATGATTTCTAATTTCATCCTCATTTCAAATTCTTTCTAAACCATCTTGTTTCCCTTTGTGTTTACTTTGTTCTTTGAGAGTTTATGAAATTTCTGTACAAAAAAATGTAGTTACTTTTTATAAGCCAGTTAGATCGGTTTAATGTGAGTGGATGCAATGATAGTATCTCTCCTATCAGGTCTTACTCATTGCTGATATAAATTTTTTGCAATTCATAACTTTCACCAACATTGTGAACTCTGGGAGCTGGAGAGATGGCTAGTCAGAGTAATATGTTAATAAAGTCCAACTGTTCACTATTAATATTCTGCTTTTGTAACGCAAAGAGATGGGCCAACTCATTAAGTATTTGAATAGATGATACATATGTAGGACGTAATGTTTTATTTAGCACATAAAGCCCTCTCCCCGCATTTGTCGCTAGCCATCTCTCCAGCTACCAGTAGTATCCCAAACTTGGCGTCCTGTGCTAAAAGCATGCACATACGCGCTTCCAATTTTTCCCACCAATCACGTGAGATCTGTTATCCATCGTCCCCATGTTTTCTTTTCACTGTCTGCTTCTACAGCTTAAAAGTTTACTACGAAACCTATGACTTAAGTTTAGAGTTGCGGAAAATTAATCGTATGTATGTTAATTTAATATTATTTATATTTATATCCACCTTTGATCGATATAACATGGTTTCTTTTTATGATGTTTTACACTATCTAGACATTCTATGATTTTATAAAATTTTCTCTTTCTCTCCATATGAGCCAAAGTGGGATTAAATTTTCAATGGGAGGCTTACGAACCACGGTGTCCAAATTAAGTATAAAAGCTCAATAAACTTACAGTATGAGGAATAAGAGGGTTGAACTAAACAACTGAAATGGCCGAAATATTGTATTTTAGCGTACACATCACTTGGCTGCATTCCGACGAAGGCATTATAAATAAGCAGAGAAAGTTTTAATCTTATAACTGAAATGTAACTAATCGGTAAATAGCCCCACACATCTTTCGGTTTTTTTTTATCTCCCAGTGTTGATATCTCCCTGTTGCAATGTCGCCCTGACACTCTTTATCAAAATAGGTAAAGACGTATTTTTCGGGGGAGAGGGGAAATTTCTGGCATCAAAGTGTTTGTGTTTTAAAGCAAATGTAGTTACATATTTAGCTCTAGCCTCACTAATCTCTAACAGTTATTAAATTGGATTTTCAAATTTGCAACTGAATTTTTAATACTAATAGCTAAACACAGATTCAATATTACAACTGCAAGTTTAGAAAACTATAAGAATAAAAATAAAGCTTTATCACGCAATGGCATGTTATTAAACTCTTAACAGCAATTGAAATTTATTAGTTCTGACAGTGCGCTCGAAAATTTCGCTAAAGGAGAGAGCGCGGGCAGTTGCCCATTATGATCGCCGTTTACTGACAGTAATACCTTAAACATGGTTATTATTTTCTTCAAAATTAATTGCATAAATTTCCGGAGAAATGTTTCAAAATTTCGTTTGCTAAATGAACAAGAAAGCTATTTTTTCAAGCGCAATTATTTAAGTTAAGAAAAGATTTAATAATGAATCACCCTGCTCGTATATTAACTAAGAACATTTGAAATAGTTAAGAAAAGTGTATTCTCTTTAACTTCATTTATTTGTTTGGTGTTTATTAACTCTTTACTTATTAGGATTCCAAGATTTAATATTCGATATTGAAGCGGTTTGGTATGGCTGCCAGGTTGGGCGCCAAATTATGAAGCGGTTTAGTATGGGGTTATTATAGGTCACTTCGGTTGCCCAAGCTTCAATGACAATTTCTCAGGGTGAATTCGGCTGTTTTATTGATTCGAATTCAACGGGACTGAGAGAGGAATTCAATGGTGTAAATGAGCACGCGATGCGACATAATATATATATTGATACTTTATTATGTCCAAAATCTTTCGCGTCCTCTGGTGCTTTGCTTAAGATAGACTTAGCTACGTCGATACAAAATTATTTGCGCGTGTGAAACTTATAGACGAGTGCCGCGGCGCGTGAAATGGAAAGCTGAACTTATAATGAACTGTGAACTGCGTATATCTTACCGTAGATCTTCTAACTGTATGCCTCGCAAAGTGAAACTTACAACTGCTTCTGCGAACTGCTTACTTCCTCTATCGCGTGTATATCTTATAACTGCGTCTCGCCGCGTGTAAAACTTAAACTGCCTAAAAACTGCGCGTATCTTATAATTCCCTCTCGCGGGGTGTAAAAGGGCTGCGTGCTTCAGCCACGTCAAACTTACAACTGCTCCAGTGCAATGAGCAAATGCGAGCTGAATGCCCCAGTGGAGGAACTGCTTCCTTATATATTAAATTCAAATAAAAAAGGATTGGCTAGGAGATACCAAAAGACACGTGCAAGCCCCGCGCATTTCTATAAAAATTTGAAATATAAATCTACCATTGGCTGGCTAAAGTTTACCTGCAGTACGTACCATTCGTTGATATTTGAAAGTTTAAAACTTTTGTCGACATTGACTGGTTTAAAGGGCTAGCAGTACAACTATGGTCGGGGTCAGATACTTTTAACCAATTTAAAGACCTTCCGTTTATTAATCTTGCAATAGTTGGCATTTTAAAAAATAAAAAAGGGGCTTCACATAGCGATCTTCTGGTTACTTCCTCTGAATAGAGGTTTTGGGACTCTTTTGTTGGCTTTCCTAGCTACAAAACTCCAAGGAGCTTTTTCTTTTGTTGACATACAATTTACAGGTTAACTTTATACCACATAAACATACAAAGTATGGTATTTATATTACATAAAGTATTATGATTATGTTTGTAAATAGACATATTATATTTTAGTGAGGGTAGACCGTAATTATAGTTTCATTATTAGAAATGAGGTATTTAACCACGCCCAAATGTATGGCTTTAATGGAGAAAATCTTCGAAGTAAATTATAGAAGTTTTTGTATTGAGAAAAATTGAAATAAGATCTAGATGATAATCATAATATACGTTAAACTATATACAAAGCAACTGTAGACATTTTACCTTTATACCTTAGTTTCCATAACAGCAAATACCTCTTAAAAGCCTGCAGCCATGTCCTTTTTATTCATGTTATCCTCCCTTTGTTTATGAACCACCGGATACTACCGTACATTATAACAGTCTCTTTGCACCCTAAATCTTCCTTGTTCATAAACCAAGTACATTTTATAGGGCTGCGGAAAACTAATAATGAAAATGGCGTAAACATTTATTATTGCGCATAAATGTTTCATTGCAGTGTTCATGAAACTTTTAAAATTAGTTGTAAAATTACAAACAACAAAATGATGCAGTGCTTTGTGGCTGAAAAGAATAGTCTTTATTGCGTACAAAACGTTTCCCAATTAGTAGTCCAGCCAGAAGTAGGAGGGGAAGTCAAAAAATATTCTCTCCTCTTTCTTTATCATAGGTAATTTCACAATATGAGCATTAAAAGTAACAACTATAAATAGCAATGTTCCAGCAGAGAGTAGTTATGGGAGCAAGAGTTTCACCAAAAAAATTATCTGGTCGATATACCAGTTTTGGAATAACAAAAGCAACTTGAAGTGATGCCACAAACAATCGCACGTCAAAGCATAGCATCTTCAGGACAGACAGATGTGATTGGCTAGGACTCAAAGTATTCTTATATAGGATTGGCTCAGTAGTGCATGAATGAAATAGTGTAAATTACTACGATATTTTGAAGCTATTCACCAAACCTTGTACACGTCTCGGCAATACGTGCTTGTTCAGTCCACAGCGGCAGCATTGCGCTGTTTTTAATATGATTGACATTAACGTGAGATTAAGAGGATGAGGAAGGCGAGAACAATTTTAAAGGCAACGTTCCAGTGGGTGGATGTTCCATGTATGGTTTGTGACCAAGCTTAAGGACAATCCTAACAGATGCTAAGGAAGAAGGGTAGTAATTTTTAATGTGCGTTTATAAAAATATGGAAAATGAATATTATTTGTTGTTTTTATAATTCCATTCATATTAGCGCATAATTAAAGAAAAATGTAATTCTTCAAAGACACACAGAAATATTTATGGAATTGTTTAAATGGGAAATTGAGACGTGTTTTTGGAACGGACAAGCCAGTGAAACAGGAGTACATTCTGAATTCCTTGTATTTATAACATTAATGATCAAGTAATTAAACAGTGTAAGAGAAGAACAAAGAAACATAAAGCAAGAAACTGAAACTTAAGACCAAACTATTTCCACTCATTACCCTGATGACGTAGTTTCACTTAGAACATAACAAGTAGTAATATGAAGCGAGGAATGAAAATGAATGTAGATAAATCTAAAATTAGTAGAAAATGTTATGTACCTAGGTATTTCTACTTCTACTTCTTACTACTTTATGAAATTTCACGACCTATTGACAGGGACATCTGACTGAACTCCGTGTAAAGGAAACAAAATGAATATATAAACGTGTGCATATGATCGCGGTAGGCAGGAATATGCGGTACATTCCCAAATTTAGTATCAAAGCAGTTAGATGGAGCAGACGACTAGATTTCGAAATTTAAGTTAACTTGCAACATATGTTGATACATTCCCTAAATTGTAGACGAAATATAAATGTACCGGTTTCCCTAATAATGATGATGATGTGTTGCTTTTGACTTAGTAATTATAGGGATTCTATAAAAAAAATCTGAAAGTCTGAGCCCTATATATGACGATACCTCGCAAACTATTTGGCCTAGATTCGTACAAAAACCGCATTGACATTCTAATCTCATTATCCTCCCCTTCCCCATGCAGTCAATAATCATTTGAAAAATGTAGCTCTTGCTAAAAAAATTTTCTAATTATAGCTGGAACAGTTTTACATATATCAGGTACTTGATGAGTCTCCTTGTTTGAACTTCAATTCAATGAAAATAGCGCATTAAGAGCATCTTTGTTTCAGAAGTACTATTTGCAGTGGTGATTTTAGGTGATTCACTCTGTATAAGATACATTTTGGAAATATTTAACAGTAGAAGAAATTTAACTACATTTTTGAGAGATATTTTTCGTCCACGGCTGGTAGCACAAAACACAATCCCAGTGCTCTTACTGCCCTAAAGAATTCTACTCGATACTAGGAAGAAATTTTGTATCCAACACGAAATAGCACACACTTGAAGAAAAGCGAATGCTTGCAAATTCACTGAAAAATGGAATGGTGTAATGATTTATATAATGATTTATTATATATTTATATTCCTATATAATATTAATATATAACTGTACTTTAAAACATCATAAATATAGGTGATAGCCTAAATTTCCAGATTAAAATTTGTTTTAGACCCAGAACAAATTTTAAAATTTCTGAAAAATAATATCTCGGAGAAAATATTGACTTCGTATATCAGATTTACAAATAAAATTGTTTATACGAATATTTTTTCTCGAAAACCCTCCACAATTGCAAGAAAAATAGAACGTCTAAGGAAAAAGGAGCTACAGAATGAAGAGCTAGCACATTCTCTCACTGATCCTTCTTGTGCTCATTCTTTTTTCTTGTTTCCTCTTGTTTATTTTATTTCATTTTCCCACGCAATTCTATCTTTAATGAATATTTACTAATTTGTAAGCTATAACCAGTTATCATGAAATGCAGCTACACAGCAAAAGATTTTTTTTCCCTCCATTCAATAAAATCAACAATGCACATTGTCCATTTGGTACATAAATATTTTTAATATCACTTTTTTCCGACTGCTTATCTGGAGTTTTTTCATGGAACACGACCAACCCGTTTGCACTACTTCGTTCTTCCTGGAGATATTATCTGGCTCAATGAGTTTGAAGTGAAATAATGGCGAATGCGAGCATTGTTTTGACGTGAACACCGGCAGCACATACTACTAAACTGCTAATGGACAAAAAACATTCGTTCACCACAGTTTGGTAAATTCCATTCCATCTGAAGCTAACAGAATACTACGAGCTATTGTTACAAACTTATAACAGAGTGTTGCAATCGTGGTGCATGCAGTAACATTTTATTTATTTACGATTAGGCTGGTTTTTCATTAGACAGAAATCTAAATACAGTAGCACATCCAACATTATGCATTTGAAACAACAAACATCCGAAACCACAAAACAATTTTCAACATTTTGTTTAAACCTATTTTTTAAAGATCTTTTTCGGAAATTCCCAGTATAAATTTCTTTTAACTGTCAATTATCTGACTTCAGTAAGCTTGACCAATACAACTCTCTCTCTCTCTCTCTCTCTCTCTCTCTCTCTCTCTCTCTCTCTCTCCTAGCTAGGATAGTGCATAAAGAAAATTTTATCGAGTTCTAGTGACTGCACTGCACACACAAAGCATGAACTATTTCTATAACGCGAACAAATGTTTAAGTTTGAGAAACTTACGATCTGAAGTGTTGTTTGTGTTTTCTTCTGTTCTGTACTAAAGAGACTAAATAATTATAAAGTGCGAGATAAAATTTGCAATAATCTCGCCCCATCCCACTGAATTTCGAGTATCGAGTTATCGCTTCGTCGAAATAGTAACACACTGCCACAAGGTACCTCGGCCCTGTTTCACGAAACAAGTAGTCTACTAGTTACTAGTTTCTAGCCTAATTCTACCAGTTCTAATAAAACCTGTTTCACCAACATTTATTCCACAGTGCTATAATCGTAAAAGTTAGTCACTTGTCAAAATTACTAGTGCAGCGACTGTATCCGAGAGTCGAGAAGGCTGTTTCGAAGATATTATTAGTCCGTGGATTGTTTGTTGATGTGATTTTGTTTACGCTGCATGTATGTATTTTAAATCGTATATTCAAGCCAAGAAATAGCATTATGTCTATCTCATCAAAAAGAACCTCTAGTATTCAAGACAAAGTAACAGTGCCGCACTTAATTGTCCGAAAATTCTCCGACAAAACAATGAAAACAAAGCCGAAATGTGGAAAATAATAACGCAAACTGGGTTGGGGTTAACTACAACGGAGAAAGTTACGCATATATGAGGGACACATTTTGGCTAAACATCAAGAAAGTTACAATGGTAAGTGCTTTTATTTTACATCCATATTATCATCTACAAATAATGGAGTTAGTAGCCGAGTTTCTCTGATATTTTTCAGTTAAAATAGACAATTCAAGTTTAGTGATATTCCAAGCCGAGGTTTGCGGAATTCCTAATTCCTGTGCAAGCTTTCTCAGAGATTTCTTTGGACTTCGTTCTAACTTTTCTCCGATGTCATCGAGTTTTTTCTCCGTAAGAACACGATATTTTACTTTCGGTTTCTTATTAAGAATAGATCTTGATTTCCTAAACCTATTTATATGCTTACGAACCGTTTCTTTATACGGCGCACAAACAGCAAGGAATTTATCAATAATTCGCTGCCTCACTTCTCTACAAAATTTTCTTGTCACATAGGAACCGTACATGAAGATCCTGTGTGTAAATTATACGGACTTTTTGGCATTATAACAGCACTAACACACTATAATATTGAAGCACGTGGTCTCATAACGTTCAACTTATGTACAGCACAAAGACTTCGCGTCAGCACAGCACAAGAGGCGAGTGTAGGGGGAGAACAGAACCGGTTAGAAACAGGGCAAGCAAATCCCAGTTAAAGCCGGTCACGCTTTCAAATGAAGGCCCTGTATTACTATTGTTATGATTTATTTATTTATTTTCTTCTCCTGCATATTCATTGATGGTTTTAGCACATTTAAGTTCGAGTGTTGGTCTTTCAAAGTCTTCTCCTGATTGTTCCCCTGGAACGTTTCTTTCAAAACTACTTAAAAGAAACAGATATATCTTAAAGCATGTCTAAAACACGCGTGTTACGATTGGTAGTATGCTTTAATATATTTCTTATTTCTGTCCGGTTAATTTTTATCATTCATCTAGGACCGATGTTTCCATCTCTTCCAAAAGTGTGCACTTTCTGACAGACCTTTCAAAACATGTGACACCACTATACAAATATACGTTTTATAAAAAAATGCATTACGGCATGAATTATTCTGTAAATGAGTTTATGAAATATTGTATTCAAATTCGTTAGGGACTCATAAATGTCAACATTTAAAAAAAATAAACTTTGAAAATGTTTATTTGGACAGGCTGACAGTGACAAAGCCGTGTTTTTGCCAGTGTCGGACGGTTCACTCCCAGTTACAATTCAGCATGCCGATTACACGCGTGCAGAGCATCTCCGCTGACTACGTGTACACCGGAAGGCTGAAGAGCATGCCCTTGAATCCTTAATAGCATCACCGACTTCAGCAGGATTAACAGAGGATTCTGCCTCTCCAGGAAGCATACATACCCTTCCTAAAGTACAGTTTCCTCTCTCATACAACAGTATCTGATAACTTAATGCAAGTCTTCACGAGGAACCGGTCTTAGGGTTACAACAACATGTTTCAACTACAATATGTCCGTAAGTATCCAGCCTTTTAACATCAACAAATGACAGTTTCCTGTATATTCGCGCTTAGCCCCTTTGGAACTACAAAAATGAGACACTACAATGGAAAATTTCATCAGTTTCAAGGTTCATAATCTCATTCAAAAGGATCTAATGCTACAATAAGTGAGCGCTCACTAATGGGCGACAAGATCCACAGTGACTATCTGCCAAGTTGAATTACTTCCGCGCGTTTGGCTTTCGAGAGATTCAAAATAGCTTAAAACTGCTATGTCATTCTGATATGAAAGCTACCAATGTAGCAAATGTCTTTGATATTTATTAGCCAACACTATATGACTAATTTATATGGGCATAACAGACTTTTTTATTTGTTTTATTTGTATTGTTCCTTACGACGGAATAGTTATATATTAGGGTAAAAGAGACCGCAAAGGAAACGAACAAACAAAAAATCTTTTTACAAGTGTTATATATTACTTTAGACAGAAATTGTATTTTATACCCGTAAATACAAGTATTTCAATTGTTTATGAATTCATTAAGTGTATGAAAATGTGGACATTTTCGAACAGGTTTCTTGAATGGTGAAAATATTTATTCAGGAAGAAAGTGAAGGATACGTCGAACATTGCATAGAATATTGGTCAAATACTTTCTTAGTTCAAATAGCGCTTTAAATTACATCCATCTATCACAGGATGTATCAGTTTAGTAAATACAAGTATTTCACTCCTTTCATACAGGGACTAGCTATAATAACTGCAAATACTGAATAATAATGTAAACATTTATTTAAAAAGTGCTTAAATATTGTGTTTACCAATAAAAGTCAACTATTTTACTTCCTCTTTAGGTTCCCTAACATAACACAAAAAATGTACATGTAGAACCTGCATCATTTGTCAGTTATTTGAACATTAAAAGCACTTCATATTCCATTTTTACTACCAAAATATTCATTTGTGTAAAATAGCTATGAGTGAAAACGTCAGCGCCCGAGGCGACGCCAAAGTCTCTTCACTCTCGTGTAACCAACAATGGTTTTTCCATTTGAATCAGTTGCGCAGATATTATGTCCACTTCGCCAGGAGTTACCGCTCTTGCTGCCCATACGCCAGCAGCAGGGCAACGGGCGTCAAAACCATGAAAGACTCAGTATACATTTTAGTAATAGTTTAAACAGGAGCTCAACATTGAACACAAAGTTGGTTGTTAAGAATATGCAATATATAAATCGAAACAATGAAATATGTTTGTGAAAGAGGACGTGTTGCGCGAATAAAGTTATATACTTCCCTTGTGCATTTATTTTCCCATAATGTTCATTAATATTAGTAGAGAATTAAAATGTATGCCTCTGCGTTATTTTTATTCACAGCTAAGGACTTGGAAACAAAGACTAGCATATATATTAGCAATGGAAAAAGATGGTTTTGGTTTCCCTACCACCTTGTAGTACTATCATAGAATCGATGAGATGTTTCATGTTCTTAGAAAACTGGCAAAGTCTCTCGCGTGCACAAAAACTCAACTCATAACGTATTACAAGGAATTTCGCGTTAAAAAAATTAATAATCTTACAAAAGAGAATTTGAATGTATATTTCGGTTTCAGAGAAACACGCCTATCTATACCGCCACGGGTGGCCGAGGTCGTTAAGGCACGGACTCGTGAGCGGGAGGTCTGCGGTTCGAATCCCGCCAGGACCGTCCTCCCTGACTGGGTTTTTTTCCAGGTTTTCCTCAGTCTTCATAACTGGTAAATGCCGGGGAGGTACCTAAACGTAGGCCTGGAACGCTTCCTTCCTTAAAAAAAAAAATATCCTTTCCCAATTTATCATTTCATCTCATGTATCATCAGTGTCCATCGCCTGTGGTGCCACAGTAGTAAAAACGGGCGTTAAACACTACTCAAAAAAAAAAAAAAAAAAAAAAAACGCCTATCTATTACCTGCTACATGCTCTCCTTGCATTTCTGAATTTGAGTTTTCACAACTCAGAAACTGCTTTGGTATGTGGTGTGTATCCATTAGTCTTACATGTTATATCGATTTACTTTCTGCTTTTCTATTCTTTCAGGAAGGCAACAGATGTTAAGTTGTTCTCTAACTACCGTGTTTCTCCACCAGGTCGCCGAGGGAATAACCAGCAACAATCTCATTTCCGCATACTCAACCTTTCTTCTGTTTTTCCTGCCTAAAATCCAATTTTCAGTTCCGCGTGTCAAAAGTGCTACTAACATTGCTATATAGAACTTGATTTGGATTTCTCGAGTAGCTTCGATTCTTGCTTTTATCCTTATTGTTGATTTTCTACGTATTTTACCTAACATTGATTTTTGTTCCATTGTGATGCATTTCTCGCATTTAAGAGATAACGCAGTCCAAATTTTTAAAATCTAAAACAGTAGTATTATTTTGCCATTAACGAAGCTCTTTGACCCACACGTTCTTCCCCTCTAAAGGTTGTTTAGTAATTCCAACTTGAAATTACTTATTATCAGAGCCCGGAAGCTAGACAAAATGCCTTTTATGTGAGGGTGGATATATTTAAGAGTCAAACAGATGATGATGATGACTTAGTACATCAGGGATCAGAAGTGCTAGTTTGTATTTTACCTTTTCTTGCCTATTTTGACGGTTTAAAACTTTTTTTCCTGTTTTGGATCGTTGTGAATTTTTTTCGATTATTTACTCATTTTATAAAGCACATAAAGAATTTCAATATATTGAAGTAAAAAAAGTTATAAACTTACAAAAATATCTATTGAGACTGTTGTTATACATTTATATTTAAGTAGTCCCTTCCACCCATTCACTTAAGTATTGTAGTTTTGAATAGTCCTGGTGAATGACTTTGTATCGATTTGCGCGAGACAATTCTACGGAATTTGTGGTGGGGGCAGCTTTTCAGCCACAAATGTAACAAATAAATGAAAGTGAGAAAGATGAGAGCGATATAGCTGTGCAATAAACCGTCCCTACAATATGTTCAGTACGGTAGTAAGAGAAATACTAACCTGATTCCCCTATATACGCATAAATGAACTTAGACCAGAGACCACTGTGCATCTTTCGCTTATTCGCCAGCATTATTCAAAACTACTATACTTTGTCTTGATCAACATTTCCATGATGTCCTGAAAGGTGAATGTGCTTTTGTAACTAGTACGAGTCCTTCAGAAACAGCTTGCTTTAAATATGCTCCAATCACTTCAGTGGAAGTACAATTTTTTTTTCTCCCATAATGAAAAATGTTTTCTCTGACAAGCGGCTGACTGACAGTTAATACCCTGAAAAAACTTTTTCTTGTTGCTTGCAACCAAAAGAAGTAATTTTAAACACTTTAATTGTGTGATAAAGAATTATTAATTATCTCAAATATATATTTTCATTAATGAGTGATTTTATTTTCTGTTTTCATTTTAATACATGCCTATTTTAATTATATAACTACCAATTTTAAGTATTTTAAGTGCCTTTTTGCCTGCCTATTTTAACCAAAATAAGGGCTAGAACTTTCGGGCTCCGATTATTATTATTATTATTATTATTATTATTATTATTATTATTATTATTATTATTATGACAAAGCTTAACAGTCGCCCCATCATAAATTTTGAACATATTCGCACCAGTGATAATGAACTTACTTGTAGGATAGATAGATCTAATGTTGAAATGCCTTTTACCAATGACAGACACTTCCTATTTATTTCTATATTATTCTATAAATTACGTACTACACCGATTAAATGTTTAAAAGATTCTCTCTCATAATATTCCATAATTTATTTTGTAATATTAGTTTGAGCGCCTTTTCATATAAATAGTAACAGCCCTTCAAATAAAGTTTCATTCATTTTCAATATATTTTATAATACTAAACTCAGTCTGAATAGTTTCCCTTCTTCCTGGAACCATGTTGTTTTTCTAATATATGAGGAATGTTATATCTTTACTCATTTTGATTCATTTTTAGATAGGTCCTTCAGGATCGCCTCTCAACCTGCACCACTGCTTCTGTTGTTTGAAGATATTTCCCACGAAGGTGTTTCTTCCATTTGGAGAAAGAGAAAGACTCATACATGGCTAAATGTGAACTATAGCGAGGGTGAGGGACACACTTCACAATGATTTTGTGAGATATTCAGCAACTACATTTGCGATGTGTGGCCATGCATTATCGTAGTACAGCATCCATTTGTTGCACATAAATGTGATTTTTTGCGGGTGATATAGCCTTGTGAAGTTTTTAGAACATATCTGCAGTATTGCCCAGCTAGAGCTGTGTATACAGGTACAAAAAGCTGGTCAACTATTCCTTGAATATCGAAAAAGTAGATGACCATAACTTTCCTAGCAGAAGCAACCACTTTGGCATTTTTGCTATTGGTGATGATGGAAATTTCCTCACAGATTTTTGCTGTTTGCTCTCAGGATCGTAATAAAGTAAATAAGTTCCTTCACCTTTGAAAGGAACTTCACATTGTCCTGTAACAAAATCTTCAACTACATGCGAACGTCCTTTAGTTCGGGAATCAGCTGTCTTGGAACCCACCATGCACAAACACATCCCAAGAGCAGCTTTTCAGTTACCATCGTGTTCATGGCACCAAGTGAAACTTTTCAGAATTTCTGAAAATGTTCTTAATATTATTCGACGACCCTCTGCCACAGTGACAGCGGCGGTATTAAGTTTTTTTTTTTTTTTCCATTAGAACCCAAGCTGGGTTCACATTTCATGCCTCCCCTCTTTAAACATTTTAAATCACCTTCGAGCTCGTTCTTCAAAGGAAGCTGTCCATAGCCCTTCTGTAGCGTTCCAATGGCCTCAGCTGAAGATTTGTTTAGAAGAAAGCAGAATTATATACCAGCACGTTATTCATAACATGTCAACTTCATATTTATGAGGTGGCTGAACATGTCTCAACTTGCAGACCTCTCACAGGCGGGAAGAGGAAGTGACAAGAATTAAACAAGTACCAGTGTACATTACGTATTAATGCTAACAAAATATTGTAAACAGCTAAAACAAAAATAAGCTAAACACTCAATCACAAAACAAAAATCTACTCAACTCCAAATAATAAGTTAAAATGAGCGAAACCTGGGTTCAACCCGCACCCCTAAAATAAATACAACCACTAATTAAATCCACCCTATTAAAACAACTTAAAATTAAAACAAAAATAAACAAAACACTCAAACAAAAACAAAAATCAACTCAACTCCAAATAATACGTTAAAATAAGCCAAACCCTGGTTTAAATCGCACCTCTAAAATTTTTTGCACATTTAAATTTTAGTGGGAGAAATATGCCTTAAAATTTTGCGATCATTCTTTAGACTAGCAATCGCAGAGTAATAAGAAGCACAGTTTCAATGTTTGATTTATATATTCCAATTTTATTTTTTAAAATTTGTGTTAAATGGTCCTATATTGCTTTAAGTTTTTTTTTTTTTTTTTTTTCCAGGTTTTATTTCACAACCTTTAGTAGCTTCAGCAAAATTTCTGAAAAACCAAATGGCATAAGCCCTTCCAGTTGAAATTCTTATTGTATTCTTCCTATTTTTCCGGTTCTGGGGTTCTAGGGGCACGCAGATTCAAGTGATTCTCTACGACACAAAATTACGCCTCTTAACAAACGTCACAATGTAAGAATGGCAGTATACATCTGAAATTTTACTTGGAGACTAAAAGTTGCTCTAATGACAAAAGTTAAAGCAAAATCTATTCCAGTGAAAATATAGTTATCAAATGTAACACGATATGAGTTGACTCTTGTGACATCACGTGATGTAGCTGTCATTGTACAGAAACAGTCTTTTTTGTCAAAATAGTGCATTATATATTTCTAATTTATATTGTAGAATTTTAATTTATAAAACTTAAAGTATATTAAAATTTAATGTTGATGTTTCAATTATGATATGTATATTTTTTCAACAAATATAACTATTTCATATTTTAGAAATGTGGATTTTATATTTCAAAAATGTCTTTACGTTTATTCGCTTTATAAGTTAAATAAAATTAATATCTATTTCCTTTTTTGAATATGACTTAGATTATTCTTCTGTTATGAATATAACTATTAAAGTTAATGGATGAAGATTAATGAAAATAAGAATCAGTGTCACTGAAGCCCCGCAAAAACATTAATTTTGAAACCAAATGTTTCTATTGAAAAGAGAAGTGTACAAAAATAAGAATATTTACCAGAGTTACAAACATTAACAAAAGAATATAATGAGGGATTATTATGCTTGAAATGATCAAGAATGGGTTATTGAAGGTTTTAGCACGCCGCTACGGTTAAGACTGTTTGGAGTACTTTCTTCAATTAACAAAAGATTTTCAACTTGAGGATTTCTGTTTGGACAGGTTAAAAGTCATCAACAGAGCTACACCACTGGCAAAACACTTTGTCAAAAAATGACATTTGATGTTAAAATTATATATAATTCACACCTTCAAGTTAGCATTCCGACATGAACTTCTATTTGGAAGCACACCGTCAGACGAACGTTAAAATTCTCTACTATACATCCCAGAGCGTTTAATGGGAAAGAGGATGTGATAAGGCAGCCACAAAAAAAGGGGGTAATGGATGTGGAGGTCAATAAATCTCTAGCGTCTCCCCTCTCCATA
This sequence comes from Metallyticus violacea, assembly GCA_030762175.1. Taxonomy (NCBI): domain Eukaryota; kingdom Metazoa; phylum Arthropoda; class Insecta; order Mantodea; family Metallyticidae; genus Metallyticus; species Metallyticus violacea. Next base: position 64,931,072 of record CM060835.1, read on the forward strand.
ATGAAAAAAGAGATGCTGAAGACTCAATACAAAGCAAACGTACCTCGGCAGGTACGCTTGCAGGGAAAGACACATAGTAACCCCTGACCCATTGTAATTAAATTACGGTAGGGTAAAATGTGTGATTAAATTTCTTCCAAGCAGAGATCGCTTCTTTAAATAAAATAATTACAAAAATGCTAATAGCTACAGTGCAAACTACAAACCCTGGACGTATTTTAATACAATTCCAATAATCAGAATTCTCCGCTCAGGTGCTGAATATTAACTATGAACCGTTCCAACATTTATTTAATGATAACCTATATTGGAAACAGGCTGATTTCTTTGAGCTGAGAAAAAAATTCAAGATTTTGCATGATAACTGATAGCCTTATGAGTTACCTAGCGATTACTAAAAATAGATCATACTAGCTAACAGAAAAAATAATTAAATTATCCTAAATTTATTACATTTACTCAAGAGTGAGTTTTAGAAGAAAATCCATATAAAGTGAAAAATTGCAAAGGAATAACATTAACTACACTTTTGATTTCTAAACATCTATCATTCTGAAGGTGAAACGAAGCATTTCAACCGTGACTCCGTAATTCCAAATGATGAAATATAAATGAATAAATGATCTGCATGAAAGTATTTTGGATATCTTATACTGAAATGGGCCATACATTTTAGGTGAAGATCTAGGAAAAAATAAACAAAAGTCTTCAAAACGTGTTCCTGAGTAGAAAATAATAAAGGGCAATTTCTCTATATCATTGAACATTATTTCCCTGTATTATTATTATTATTATTATTATTATTATTATTATAAATTTAACATACCAGGTCTTTCATGGTTTTGTCGCCCTTTCAGTGACAACTGGCAGATCGGCAGTCAGAGTGGTAACTCCCGGCGAAGCGAATTGATTGAAGTTCTCGTAATTACAGTTACAATGATAACCAACACGTACCTTGTGATAGTAGATGCTAAAAATCTTGTTCTGCTATATATACATTTCTGGCATCTTTTTAGAAAAGTGTAATTCACACGCGTCAGATCTTCAGAAATTGAATCAATTTATTCGTCAGATATTTTCTTTCGGTTCATCTAATGTGCAGAAGTTCATTTATACTCTTTATTTTTCACTCACTCCATAAATAAAAAGTACATACTGCTATTGTGTCACTGCTGTGTATTCTCAAAAAAAAATGGCGCTGATTTTTGTGTACAAAATCGGGATTTCTTGCACCCCAATATAGACTAAAGGTTTTATAAAAACATTACAAAATAACGCATAGAGTACAAGTATTTTTCAAGTATACGTAAGAAGAATTTGATCTGCTTGAAATTGGTATTAAAATAATTAGGACATTGTAGTGTTTCAAGTTGTTCTATCTAAACATTTCTGTAACGGCTGCATATTTACGAACTTGGTTACAAAACTTTGTTTTAAATGTTTCACATGTTAAAATTGCATTTATTGTCTCTTAAAATTGCTTTGTACTCAAACTCCGCTCAACATTACACAAATTAATGGAGACTATTCTGTATCTAGCAATATCTTGGAGTTCAGTTCAGATCTAGTTCCATTTTATTCATCACTTGAAATGACGTTGAAATTGAACATCTTTCTTTAACGTTAATTCTTGGCTAGCATTGTGTTCAACTTCACTTTCACTGCTTCTGTAACTTTTCCACTGCAACAATTGAAACACTCTGTCACCTTCTTCGGAATGTTAAGGCGTTCGAACAGAAAGGGGGGAGGTTGACCTTGAAGAGCATTTAACGCAGTTGTGGTGCACAAGAAGTTTGTTTCATTGTTTGCTGTATTAATTTTTAAAACATTCAACACATTCTCGATGAATTCAATGTACATAAATTCTGTTGTTTCTAACCTAATTCTCTATCTAGTAATGATTGTTATCCTGCTTTCCACATTTTAAGTAAAAATCGGAATACGACTTTGAAATACTGATGTTATTAAAACAGATTAAATTACTATCTGATAAGAACCAAAACTGTAAATGTTTAAAATAAAACTTCTCAACTGAACTGATTGCATTAATTTAATGTTACTATAAATTACTATCTATAAGAATTAAAACTGTAAATGTTTAAAATAAAAATTCTCAACTGAACTGATTGCATTAATTTAATGTTGTTTGATTTTCAGACATGCTGGTAGCTTTCACTAAAACTATCTTCTTTAAATAGTAATGCATTACTACAAATGTTGCAGGCTACTGATGTTCAGAGAGCAGCAAAACATTATAACTGAAGTGAGGTTCGTTGCCTTGACGCATAGAACTGGAGCATGCAGAGTTCTTGCAGGGGCTGACGTCAGCATCATGGCTAAGATCTATGTGCGGCGATTGTTTATTTTCATTGCTTCCAAGTGCTCCTTTGTTTGCACCATGTTCGCACATTATTTCTGATTGTTGCACGATGGTGTGCCGAAATCAAATCACGGGAGACAAACATGGGCTTCAGGGAGCAAGCAGGCCAACGTAATGTGATATTGAGCCAATAGAATAGAAGACGCGACTATCAGTATACCGATAATTAGGGTTCGAATTTCTAGATGAATAAATATTTTTCTGCTGTCAATTATAATCTTCAAACCTATATGGAAAGTCAAGCTAGGGCCTTTAGATTCAAAATACTGAGTAATATATCATCTCAAAATAAATATTTTGATATTTTATTTGAATAAAAGCAATTCCAATTACATAAGCACAGGATGTTTAAAAACGGTAATCGAAACTAAGATTAACTCTTTTAACAATATAGGATAACTCATGCTCTGTCTGCGTTTTTATTTGTTTCAGAGGAGAGTTGTATAGCTGACACTGTGAATGATAGCCGATATGCCATCCTGGAATGCATATGATACGTAGAACATTATTTCTGGAGTTATGGGACAGGACGGAATTATGAACCTTGCCTGAAATTCGTGGCACCGCTTTCCAGAACCATTTTCAGAGATCTGCATCACCACAGAAAACTATCCTGCGTTGGGTGGAAATGTTCCTGCAAACAGGATCGGTAAAGAATCATAAAGATGGAATTGAAGAAGACCCCGCACCACAAGGAGCATTAAGAATGTCGGTCGGACGGAGAAAGTTCTGTAGTTACCGAAGAAGAATTTTCGGCACATATCAAAGGAATTGTAAATGCAAACCACAGGTGTGTAGTGCACGGTTCAGGAACTTGATGTCCGCTTATATCGCCTTCATTGTTAAAGCCTCCGGATTGCCGCACTCGCTTGCAGTATTGTGTCCGTGTACTGGCCTGCTTCAATGATGAACACAGCCTTAACAATTGGTGACGGCTAGATGACTCGCTTGCAGTATTGTGTTCGTGTACTGGGCTGTCTGAGGATGAACACAGCCTTACAATTGGTGGTGATCAGATGGCTCGCACGCAGTACTGTGCTCGTCTACTGGTCTGCCTCAATGATGAACACAGCCTTGACAATTGGTGGTGGTCAGATGACTCACATGCAGTATTGTGCTCGTGTACTTTGTTGTTTCTGTGAGGATGAACACAGCCTTGACAATTTGTGGTGATCAGATGGCTCGCACGCAGTACTGTGCTCGTCTACTGGTCTGCCTCAATGATGAACACAGCCTTGACAATTGGTGGTGGTCACATGACTCACATCCAGTATTGTGCTCGTGTACTGTGTTGTTGCTGTGAGGATGAACACAGCCTTGACATTTGGTGGAGTTCGATGAGGGCCATGTGCTCCTGAGTGAACATGTCAACAAGCAGAACATCAGATTTCTTGGGTAGGATAAGCCTGATATGTACCTCAGAGACCCCTAGATTCTGGAAAAGTTGCAATATGAAATAATGTGGACATTGGCCCGTATTTCATTTAAAATTATGATTGTGATACTAGCAGTGGCATTAGTACTGTTTACTGGCAGGTTCTTATTCGCTTCCATGTCGATTTACAGACTTTTTGTGAGTTCAGACATTTGGATTTTGAGCAGAGTGTCTTCCAGCAAGATGAGACCACACCTCACATTGGTAATTTACCTCCAGGCACTCTTTTCAAACAGGGTCGTCTCAAAGGGACCTGCCTTTCCCTACCCCTCCAGAAGCCCGAGCCTCTCTTTACGCGTTTCCGTGGGGCATATTAGAGGAACAGTGTTTCCATGCTGCATCATGCATGTTCCCTTGACAACCCGAAGGCAAATAGCGATCCTTGATATATGACATAACTTCGATCAGTACACTAACATACTTGCACACTCGTTGTCCGCACGTACTTAATATAATGACGGATGCCACGTGGAGCATGTAATTGTATAAGGAGGTCACAAGAACAATGTTTTCGGTTACCTTTTTTGAAACACCCTGCAGATTTTAAGGATTATGTGCAAAAAAATTAATTATTTTCACCGTTTATGAAGCTGAATCACAAGTAGCTGTGAAATAAGACGTAATTACAAACACGAAACGATTTTGAGTTGTGCACCTAGCTTTACTACAGAACTTCCTCCAATTAGAGAATTCATCTCAACAATCATTGCTACTCGGTTGCACGCAGTGAGTGAAGCTAAATTATGGTGTAAATGGTCGTAGTATTCTGATTACAATAATGAGAAAAGTGAATGTACATAATGCTAGTTTGGATAAATATGTAAACAATTATATGTTCACAAAATTCTTTTCCGTAAGCCGTTAGCAATACAACACTTAAGTGAACACAATATTTAAAAAAGTTATAGCTCAAAAGCAAACAAAGTTAAATAAAAATCCTTGCCATGCCTAAATAAAAATATTGTATTTCAAGTAATGCTCAAAATTCACTTCCATCAAACGAGGCATTCTAGGGGATTTGAAAGATGTAAGCATTAATGATATTACAAAATATAACTGTTTAAAACTGTTGGGAGTATATTTTCAAAATACAAATCACTGTCTGTAATATCGACAGAGCTTTAAGATGCCCAATTTCAACATTCGTGATTCATTGCAAGTCCCTTTCTTGATGACTAAGATATACGAAAGTTGGGATGACTTTAAATAATATAAAAGTATGTTCTCAGTGAAATATATCTATGAGTTTCCAAGCAAAATATTTTACATTCTTAAGTGCCTAAACTTCGAGGCCTAGCGGTCACTATTAAACGCCAGCCACAAACAGAACAAGCTTGTTCAATGGCATCTCACTTACTGGAATATGATTCAGAAATCCTCTTAGATACAATAATTTTTAGGGCGTTCAAAACGGCTGGATAATATTCGGACATATCTTCACTGTTCATTTCTCGTCAATCTTAATGATCAGCAAATAGCAATATCAGATCCCAATATTGTATTTTGCATTATAAAAACGTCATCTTCAGCTTGTTACGCAGAAAAAGTATGCATTACGTTTTCTTGTTATTTGTATAGTAGGCCTAAAAATAACCTTTATTAGTAATAAAAATGACATGCACATTTTTTGTATCATTTGAGAGGGAAAAGGAGTTTTATAGCTCCAATGTACCGTGTAAGCTACATCCGGGGGTCCTAATGCCTGAGCACTACTTGCCTTCCTGTGTGGCTGTGAAAACGTGCCCTTACACCTAGAAAAAACGAAGAATAAAGGTTGCAGACAGTGGGAACGTGATCGCAGTGGCAGTTGGACATCTACCAAGCGGAAGGAACGGTCGACTGGTTGCAGGGGAATGAATACTAATGAAAGAATCACCCCCTCTCTCGTGTCATTCATTCGCTCACGTCTAATACGACATCGTGTTTTGTAGGAATGCTGTAGCACCAGCTGTGCAACCAGTCAACCAGGCTCTCGCAGGGACCCTGCAGTGGCCGTCAGCCCGTAAATAACGTTTCTCTCCTCTCCGATATCGCACATCACTCAAACCATCCTGAGCGTATTGCCCTTAATCACCCCAAAGACCAACCGCGCGTGTTCGAGGAAGAATAAAACGCACCGGCCTGGGGTTATTTACGCTAACTTAATTTTTGTACGGTATTTGGATGCAACATGGATGTGATTTCCGCTACACAATATCTTTCAAGTTTCCCTTCAACGGTATGTTAAAACTACTTTATTTTAGAAAAAAATCCTTCATACAATGTGTACAATAGCTAGAATGATGAATTCGGCAAGGAAAGTTGCATTTGCAACAATTATTTACATAAAACTTCACAACCACCTGAATGCATTAAAGCGATGTCTACCATCTTACCGAACAGCAGTACAGGTGGCATTGATGCGAAATATAGAAAAACTGCTATAGCCAAAAATTCTATAAATCTTCTCCAAATCAAATCTGAAGTTAATTAAAATATTTATAGCAGTTAGCTGATAAATGTTAAATATATAAGGAATTATGAGCAATAGCCCTTATCTCTATTTAATATTCTTTTCCATATTTTTACAACTTAATCAGAAATTCTTCTGATCTCTTTATAAGATGTGTTTATACAGCCATTGTATCCGCGTTGATCCCATATAGATTCATAATTTATTTCTCTAATTGTTTATAACAGCTTTCTATTTCCATTTTCCCTCACTAGGGCTGTTGACTTTCCCTTTTAATCCCCAAATGCTATCCCTTATTTCAATTCCTCTCGTTATTTTTTTCCCCATTTATATCTTTTCATTTGCAGTTATTTTTCATTGACTTCCACTATACTAACGATATTCTTGCTAAAAAGCTTGATATTTTAATATTTCCAAATAAGCTTGTCGTTCCTTTTAAAAATGCATTATATTATTTACTCTCGTTCTTTATAAATCTCCTAAATCATTATAGAGTTCGTGCGTGCGCGCGCGTGTGTGTGGAAAATAAGGTAACACTATGAACAATTTAATTAAAATAACAATAATTAAACAAGCAGAAACAGGATAAAATACATAAGACACAGATTACCTCTGGCTATATTTCGAACTTCAGATATTCTAAGGCCAGAAGACTAATGAAGGTGTAAAAATAAATATTGAATATAGAAGGCAAAGTAATGCATGGAAACAGATTAAACAAGCAACAACAGAGAGAGAGGGGGGAGAGAGAGAGAAAGGGAGAGAATGATGGATGGTGTTTAACGCCCGTTTTTACTACAGAGGCACCACAGGCGGTGGGCACTGATGATACATGGGACGAAATGATATATTGGAAAAGGATTTTTTTAAGGAAGGAAACGTTCCAGATCTAAGTTTAGGGTACCTCCCCTGCATTTGCCATTTATGAGGAATAAGGAAAACTTGGAAAAAACCTCAGTCGGGGAGGACGGTCTGGTGGAACTCGATCCCCAGACCTCCAGCTCACGACCTCCAGCTTAACAACCTCGGCCACCCGTGGCGATAACAGAGAGAAAAAGAGAGAGAATATAAAGAGATTAATAGGTAATAGTTAAACCCGATGGTATACGCGCTTTATGTAAAAGTTTAGCTGCCTTCTCTCTATCTCTGTGTAAACATTTAGAGCTATGAGTCGGTAACGCATCAAGAAGTGCTAAATTAAATGCATCATCCAAATACCAGTGAGACAGGGCATGTTAGGCAATTGGCAAGGATGACTTAATTATAACACAATGTCTATGATTGTTCATAAAGAGCGGAACAACAGTACAAGCTAAACCAATATAAAATGCTTTGCAAGGCTTACAAGATAAAATATAATTATGCGTTAATTTCAAAATCTCTCTCTCTCTCTCTCTCTCTCTCTCCCTCACACACACGCGCGCGCGCGCGCGCACGCACACACATACACGCAGATATATAACATATATAACCAATTTAGGCAATCTTAAAAATATGATTAGGTTAGAATAAGAATGAAACAGTGTTCAAAAATAGTATTAAGGTTAACATGTAACAATGAAATGATAGCAATGCATGTAGTATTACTAATTATTATAGTAATGGAGCATGCAGTAAATAAAGAAGATTAAAAAGAAAAACATACATCCTTTAAAATATTATTTCCCTTTTTTAACACCAGAATCCGTGCAAGTATTTCAAGGCTATTGAAAAACATTTTTTGCCATAATCTCATTTCCATTTAAACCATCTTACTATGCTGCCATCGCTGAAAAACAAAACTCCTCTTTACTGTTCATTCTATTTACCAAATTCACAACTTCCCATTTTTCAGGTCCATTTACCTTAAGATGACATATTTTTCTATTATGAAGTAAAGCATTACTTTATAACAAAATGCTGTTGATAGTAAAAAGGATATTACACTGTCATACCAGAGGCTGTTGCAAAAACTTGTTCCGAAAGGTAAATAACATTATCAATTTATACTCTCCATATAGAAATAAGGAGAATGTTATAAACGAAATAAAAGCCTGCATATACATTAACAACTGCTGCATGTTATCAAAAAGGAGTTCGATATAACTGTATCAAAATATTGTGTTATGCAATAATATTTTGATGATCGGGGGCCATCGACCGGTAACCATCGCTTAATATCAGTCGGGCTACATGAGCCTAGGAGGACGAGCAAGCGGGTTTAGCGAACTACTATGTTGGCATTTAGTATTACTCCACACGCCATTGTCGCTTGAACAGTGAAAGGAACAACGTGTGTTTAAACCTACAGTAAAGTCTGATAAAAACCTAAAATAACCTAAATAAGAAATACTAGGCCTAAATTATTCTGTTCTAAAATCAGATGTTTATTATTCGTATGTCTATACTCAGTCCGCTCATGCTGGGAGGTGTTTCAAGAGAAATTATCAGATCGAGTTTCAAGTCGTAATTTCATTCATAGAATTTAGACGCTTTAGACGAACAAAAGGACAATATTTATTAATAGAGCAATTTTAATACTCAGAGAAACAAGAAAGGATGATGGACAATGGATTATTTCATAAGTAGATGCCAGAATTATGTGGAAAATGAAAGACATTCCCACATCTCTTTGCGTTACGCATGGGAGTATGTAACTTTTTAAGTGCATTAGAATTTATTAGACTACTACTCTGGTGTTTCTACTACCTGTTGTCCCGCCCTCCCTGCAAGGACTCCAGTGTACCGTGAGCAATGGATTTTCGTCCGATGCAGGCTTTGCCCGGCTTCGGTTGTCATAAGCTTTGCCCACCGTATTAAAACAATTAAAATTATAATTTGTGAGTAACTTTTATGCATTCTCAGTGATAATGGTGTACATATTTTTAATATAATTACATTTATATTGTTGTTGTATTTCTTCTAAATTGACTAGTTCAACTATCTTATACATAGTTGATACATAGACGAGTTAGATACATGACGTATGAATTGATAAAACGCTAGCTATCTCGAGCTAAATCATCATTTAATATAGATATTCTAATCATTTTATGAACTCTTTGCCAACGCTAATATTCTGTATCGCCCGTTTTCCTAATCCAATTTTAATCCTCAAACATATAATTTATTATCATTTTATCGTCTTCTTTATTCCAGCTTTCCAGTTTGCTTAATTTCCCACATATTATAAATATTACAATACCATTCCTGACCTGTTTACTTTTTTTTAAAAAAAAAACATGCATTAGCTCCTTGGATGAGGCTTGTTTACCACACGGGTTATTTTCTGTCATCACGACTTTGCTATTATGCTATTTCTCTAAACGCTGTCCCGATCATTTGTTAAACGTGCCTCGTAACAAGGCTCCAGCAACAGCTGTCAAGGTATCTTTGAAGGCACAGCCTTGTAAGTCTGGTTTTGGAACTCCATAGCTGAAGGTCACCCCAGAGAAAACGTGGGTTGAACAGTGAACGATGTCTTAAGATTAACTGAGCACACTGTGACGGAAGTCACAGCTTAGAAACAATGCACGCAGAGGTTACTGGGTTCCGGTCTGTAAGTTATGCACACTGAATTTATCGTAGACGGACTCTAACGTCGCCATACACACATTTCCTCTGTGGAAAATGGCAATTCTTTTACTTAGACAAGAGGCAATACTCCTCCCGAGCGATAAGAAAGTAAAACAGGGCTAAAATGTACATAGGATAATTAGAATTTCCTTGTTAAATATGAGGATAATCCGATAATTTTGCTTTTTTATTGCGGGAAAAAAAAAACAAATTCACTTTTAATTTGAAATAATGATAGTAATATTTCACAAACTCCTAAGCTACTTATCTATCAATTTTTCTGTTCTCTTTGCACAGCTATCTGTTCACTACTTCATCATTTTCAAAGCACTAGCCTCTGAGGTGCTTCTTGAGTTTGGTGTAAAGATGGAAGCCACTTGGGACAAAATCAGAAGGGGCAGATGGCAGACAATGTATCATCTGAATTTCCTAAGCAAGTTCTGAGCGCCTTGAGCTGAATGTGGGCGAGCGTTGTCATACAGTAAAAAGAATTGCGAGTCAAAAGTCAGAGGCGTTTCCGGACCTTACAGTGTCTTTCAGCGTTCCCTGTGATTCTGAGTCAAGTAATACACCAGCAAAACACGACAATTCCAAAATTCCGTTTCTTTTTTAATAATGGATGGTTTCATGGCCTTTCATGATCCATACGCGGTAATGTTCACCTCCCGAATGCTCATACAACCTTCTCCAGAAACAAAGGTTAACTCACGATGGATATAAGCAGCACTTTCCAAACTTATGGCTGCTCGCATCCACAACCGGACGTGGTTTGCAGTGGCATCTTCATGTTGCCTGATTAACTGCTGACAAAGTAAGGCGCGTCATTTATTGAAACTGCTTCAGGGCTGCCAAAAACTTTATGAAATGTCTTATCTAAAAAGTGGTTGTTGTTTGTTTTTCAGATACAAAAATACGCAATCTTATACATGTAACCTAACTTGTTCCCACTTTCTTGATATGTTCACCGCGTCTTGTAATACATTTTTATTTTCTTTAAAGCAAATGGTAAATGTACTTCTTTTTATGAGCATCTGCAAAAGCAGTGTGCGGTATGTTGAGCATATGTGAGCACAAAAACAGATCCTGTGATTCCTGGAAACATTTGTCTTCGCTAGAAGCTGTCAAGCAAGAAACAACAACTCTATTCCTTGCAGAGTTTAGAAGAGTACATAAACACCAAACAAGCCAACAGTTAGCCAGAAACAAATAAAACATCTAAGAAATACGATGTAAGTCTCTTCGGTTTGGCTTTTGTGCCTAACCTTTTACAAATGTAATGTGCAGCAGCATTAAGAAACTAAACTTCTCCATTTAAAATTCATATTAACCCAACATCGAGGTTTCAATTTATCTTCTATGAATAAATATTAAAGTATTAATATTATCAATTGCAAATAGTATAAAATGCATTACTGTTCTAGAGCAATACAATAAAAGTATATCAGATATTAGAGAAAAACCTGCTTTAATATTATGAAAGAAAAAAAAACATCCTAATGAATTTTTTGAAAATGATTGAAAAAATGGCCTTTAATGTCTATCCAATTCCAAAAATTAATAAGTATGGAATTGTGGAAAAATACAATTAGTGAGAGTCATTTTAAAAATTAAAATAAAAATTTTACTGCACTTCATAAAGAAATACTTTTAAGGGAAGGGCTTTGAGTCAAACAGGAAGTTTTGGTTTTTACTTTACAACGGTGATGAAGACCTTAAAAACATTTATGTATCTAACAATTCGTTTGGCTGACAGAGACCAATACACTTCTTCAAAAATGTACATGAGGATTTTCGTAAAATGTATGAAGTACAGCAATAGACACAACACGCAAAGCTACATCTAAGCAATCTTCTGAATTACATTTTTGAAGTGGAAGAATTGTACAGGATTCAAATAATCAGCCGACTTCCAGGAAAATAGAAGCATAGGGCGATATAATGAAGAAAATAAATTGTTATTGGTTATAAACATTCGATTTCCCAACGTAAGATAGGAATAATGAACCGTGCCCTCATTCCGCTTAGCAATCGGAGTTTGTATACACTAGAGGAAAACGGTTGATCTTCAGTGGACGCGCGATTTCCGGTAAGCGTTGAGTAAAAGTTTCGCTGATGCAAGCAATTGATCTTGCTCAGTTGTGTTTATCACACCAACTGTTTTATTTGTGTAAGAAAAGTGTACTAAGCTTTCTACTGTGTATTTGTGTGACGATATGTAAGATATACGCTAAAATAAATTGAAATTGTAGTGCAAAATAAATCCACAAATACTGTTGGAAAGAATTAAGTGCTAAATTTTCACAATATTTCACAATAGCACCTGGAAGTTCAATTGGTAAAATAACTCCAGGCGTTTCCGTTGACAAGATGCCAAGACCAAATGTCCGAGTTTTACAGAGGAGAGTTGATGAAATAGGCTATCGATTAAAAGTTCTCCTAGAAAGTCTTGATTAGCCTATCAAAATGCTGTATCTGTGCCTATACAGCCTTTCAGCTGTTGCATCTTCATCCATACACAGCCACTGCTGTACCTGAAGTAAAACTTATGGATGCGCTGAAACAAAATACCTGAGAGACCATTTTAGAACTTTCGGGAGCATGAATTACTTATTGCGAGTGCCTAAAAATCCTTTTGAAAGTATTCAGGTATATCGCACAGCGGAGGGAAGGCACTTCTAGCATCTATTATGATTGTGAGTACATACAATATTACTATTTACTATTAATAAATAACGAAAGAAACAAAAGAGCGGGCTATGAATCCCGACCGTGCGACATTATTTTCCCCGGTATGTAGTCAGGATATTAAGCAGTAACTGCCCATCCGTATAATCAATACTCGATTGCGTAGCGGAATGAGCAACATGTATATTGCGTAGCGGAATGAGCAACATGTATAATCAGCGATCCTTTTCGCATATATGTTGTATTGTCTAAAAAAATAAGACTCCAGAGACGGATATATTAAATTTTATACAGAATCCTCATACACATTTTTGAAGAAGCTTATCGCCTATATCAGTCAAATTAAATGATAAACAAATTAAAGTTTTTATGGCCTTTACTCCTAACAGCAATGTGAGGTAACTCTTTTACAACCGAAAACTTTTGCTCGATCCTAAACCCTTCCCTTTTTAGCATTCACTTTTTTCTGCAAGAGTCAGAAGGAAACACGGTGAAACAAGCCTACCATTTAATTTAGCTATTATTATTATTATTATTATTATTATTATTATTATTATTATTATTACATTTTTAGGAAAAAGAAGAAACAGTGGAACATACTAATCTAGAATGTAAAGAACAGACCAAAGTCAAATTTTTACCTGAGATATGTATATTAAAATTATATACTAATTATAATGAATGAATATTTATTTACTAATTTAATTTCCGACTGTGGTAGTTTCAGAATACAAGACAACCAAAATAAATAAATACATTTAACATATTACACTAAAGGCACACTTAAATTATTTGTAATGCCTTCAAATACACGACAGCTCTGAAATGTTGCCACGGTTAGTTCATTCGGTTTTTCTATTCTTCTGTTTATAAAGGAATGTTTCCTACATGTACTCCATATAAATTTTAAATTCATGATATTTCCTTCAAAACGTTTGGCGTTTTTTATTCTTTCCCGAATATCCACTGATGCGTTAAACCCTACATAAGCTCTAAATAATGCGCATAATCTATTCCTCTTTCGCTTGGTTTCAAGGGGTTCCCCATCCAATTCTTGCACATTTATTTTTTTCAGACCCAAACCTTTGACCTTTTTCATGAATTTTGTTGCTCCTTTCTCTTGAAAAATATATCTCTAGATTTTAGAGACGTGAGCGAATATTGGGTGGTTTTTCTTTCGAGGGACCGCTCCACGTGCAGTTGACCGAGCTCTGCATTTCTCGTCTCGTCTCGTTCCTATGACTGAAAGCAGGGGGAGGAGCTCTAGGATCGTACGGTGTTTTTGTGTGCTGTGTGACTGTGAATTGATTAGGCGGCATGATACAGTATATTAATTATGTTAAGATTCTTCAGTTCAGATATTCTATTTCCAAAGAAGATTTATTTACGATTCGTACATATATATTATTCAACTTCCAAGTCGAAGTTCCACTCACAGATTGGCAAATAACTTTCGTAAAACGGAAATTGTTTATTTATAAAAAGCGTACAGTACTCGCAGAAGAAACCTTAGATAACACTGGACATACTCTGGAACGTTTTCCTAAAAATCACTTCGATGCCTTTCTCAGCAAACGGGATTTTCCTGTTCCTCTGTTCAAACGGTTACAAAGCTACTGAAGTTAAAACCCATAAAAGTATTGCAGTGCAAGAACTTGAACCGGGTGACCCTGCATCCAGGAATACATTTTGTGTATGGATTTTGAATAGTATGCACGAGGAAGAAACTGGTTCTAATATAATTTTCTCTACGGAAGAATCTTGGCTCCACTTAAGCGGGAACGTTAATTCACAAAATAATCGATACCTGAGTTAAGAAAATGCGTCATTAGCGGCGAAAGGATAATAAACTTCTTTTTTACTATTTCAAGAAACAATTAATAGTGATAGACGGTGTTGTTTTTTTTTTTTCATAAAATATACCGACAAACATTTTTCTATTAAATGTTTAAACAACTTTTTTAATAAGGAATACTGAAAACGAAGATTGCCGCTAATGCAGAGTCCGGAATTTTACTTTTTCTCATACTCCAAGAAATCTTCTGTTACTAATCCTGACACTTGTCTTTAGTTTGAACTTCGCATAATTTTTTCTACGCCTATAATCGATAAAAGGTCAATAAATACGGATCGATGTTAAATACACGAAGATTGATCGATGGGTCAATCAAAACTTCCTGTTTCGGTTTACCATATCCGGTTTGTTCACTTCATATAGGTATGGTTATGTTGCATGTGTGGACGAGTTTCATTGCTAGAAGTTTTACATCATGAATAGTAAAATTTGCGCAGTTTTTTCTTCAGATTCCTCAGGTAAAATATTACGCTTAGAAATAGTGAGTCTAATACGAATAATACCGCAAAATTAGTGTCGACTGTAATGGATACATATACGAATGAAAGTGGAGAAATAAAACACGGGTTGTTGCAACGGCGAGTAACGTGGAAGATGAAGAAGCAGCTCTGCCTGACTTGGAATCCTAGCCATAAGAAAGATTTTAGCAAGAAAAATGAGTGGATTGGTATTGAAAAATAGGTTGCAAAGTATGCAAGCAATTGAAAGTTTGGTGCAAATAAGGGGTGAACATCTCCAAGTCCTGGTTTAATATACAGATTTCTCATTATGGCGACATAAAAAAGAACCAACAATTTCTCTGTGTAAAAAAAAAAAAAAAAAAAAAAAAGCCATGATGTTGCCACGAAGCTCGGGATTCCCGTGCGTAGCTTTGGCTGATCTCGCAGCTGAAATGGCTGACATGCGCTCGCTCGCCCGGGAAACTGATAATCTGATTACCCAATAAAACATTGCGCAAGTTTATCTTTACAGACAATGAACTCTTGTATTCTGAAGCGGTAAATTCATTGAAGTAGTACAGAAGTCTTTGATCTTCTGTCAATGACATCACTAATATTGTTTATAAGAAAGAAATATTCATTGGAGCAAGAGTGGTATTGAGTTTGTGAAGGTTGCTTCTTTCATTATCTGGAGTTCATTTGCTAGAGTCAAAGCCTTCTTCGCATTTATGGATGGGAGTAGGAAAAGTAGGTCTGTCTCTTTCATGGGCCTGGGACAAAGTTAAAGTTTGTGGAAACTATAAAGGAATCTTTAACCCCCTCATGGCTATGAATACGAGTATTATCAATTCCCCTCATTAATGATAGGCAATGATGAACGCACTTTTAATAATACTTTCTCAGTTCAAAGATTGAAAGTGAATTATTTCATTTTTCTTTTCAAACTCTCCCTCCCGAGATCCAAGAATTGCCAAAAATGAATTTGACATTCTCATGGCAGTTTTTAGGGTTCAGGACAACAGTAATTCTTTCGCCTCAGTGCTATGAATACTTTGAAATGTTGTACGAGCATTTATATAATAATCTATGTGGCCTCAAACAGTCAAGAATTGACTGCATTTGATGACGAAGATATGAAGAAGTGTCATAATCACTCCATAAATCTAAAGGCAAAACCATTTTCTCATTTTTTTACCATTACAAAGACAAATAATGGTTCGAAGCCTGTAGGAGATCAAAGTACTCCCTTGTGTACTTTGTACTTTGCCATATTTTATTCCTTTGAGCAGAAACTATGGTTTTTATTATATAAACCCGTTTCTTGGTATCGAAAACCTAAAACTGTAGTTTTATATTGTCTACAATAGCCTATTTAATGCATTTGTGCTTATTCTCTTTGTTTATGCTTAGCTTAGGTAAACAATTATAAACAACTTTGTGGTCTGAACTTCTTAATAATTGCTACATTGCAAAAATACAGGTAGTTTTAACAGTAAGTGCTAACTTATGGTGTCCAGAATAATCGCACTCACGAAAAACTACCGCCACGGGTGGCAGAGGTCTTTAAGGCGCGGACTCGTGAGCGGAAAGTCTGGAGTTCGAATCCCGCCAGGACCGTCCTCCCTGACTGAGGTTTTTCTCAATGCTCATAAGGCAAATTCCGGGGAGGTACCCTAAACTTAGGCCTGGAACGTTTCCTTCCTCAAAAAAAAAAAATTTCCCAATATATCATCTCATGTATCATCAGTGTCCACCACCTGTGGTGCCTCAGTAAAAACGGGAGTTAAACACTATTCAAAAGAAAAAAAAAACTAATCTACAATTAAAAGCCGTAAAAGATACTAAAATTACAACAGAAATATTTTTTAATTAAAATGAATTTCTTTCCCTCTTTTATTTTCCTTCTTTATTTTAATTTTTTTTTAATATAATCGAAGAAGTTGGTGATTCGGAGGCAGCTTTCAGCAGAAGGGCTGAACCCCTAATTCAAGAGCCCAGAAGATATCACAAAGCTTGAGACAAGAGTCAAACCTTTGGTACAAACTCTCGACATCGTTATGCAAGTTTCCAAAATCTGATAGGAAGCATCAGGCACGAGTAGCATAGGCCAAGCAGTGAATGCCAAACTGTGGCATGTACCAGAGCGTAAGCCAGATCGGAAATTTGTTTTACTGAATGGCAGTATAGTGGGTATCCAGAAAGTCCGGCAAAAGTATTTACTAAGCCCTTGAAATTGCTGAATTGAAGTTTTGTTCTATTGCTTCTCTCGGTACATAAAATATTTTGTTACAATAAAGAAAGTTTCACTCCCGAATACCTTGAGAAATTGGCGACAATTCCTTGCAACACAAATTAATGTAAGAAGACTGGAAACAAATAGAGAAATAAAAGTTTAAAAAGTTGTGTATACGAAGGTCATTCGGAAAGTAAGTTTTCCTAAGACCGTAAACGGAATGAGAACCGTTTATTAGAACAGCTACAGCAATCAATGAGCTACTTTTTAACATTTTCAATACCGGAATTGAGACACTTGTCAACTCTTGTATTCTTGTATTGCAGAAGTCTGCCACCTGGGTTAGAATTCTCATGCTAATTGTAATTTTAGTATCTTTTTCGACTTTTAATTGTACGTTAGTTTTTTTTTTCTTTCTTTTTTTCCCTTTTTGAATAGTGTTTAACTCCTGTTTTTACTGAAGCACCACAGGTGGTGGACACTCTGAGCCTCTAAGTTCGGCATTTCTGTAATATTACGTAAATAACATTTCTGTAATTTTGTAGCTAAATTGATAACTGACTAAAAAATTACATCTCTAGTCTGTGAGTCACACCGGATGACTCATTGTTTGGGAATTTTCAAATGCCTCTTATCTTCGACAAAAATCCTGAATATGGAATCGGCATTAAGTCCCTTTGCTTTATGTGAATCCAAAAATGATAGAATGTACACTAATATCGGCTAAACCATTTTGTGTCTTTTTTTAAACGGATTTATAAAGAGTTAAAAATTTGGTTGAGAGAGCTCTGCTAAATAAAAAAAAAACATGTATTTCCACGTAAAATTATCACATAATTATGATTTTAATTAAATACATACAACGGTACATTTTACACAATTGCGAAGCGCTTGCATTAACAGTTCTATCTTTAAATAGCCTTTAGTCTGTTTACTAATAAAATAAACAGCACTTGTTAAAATAAATGACTATCAAAGACATTGGTAGCATTCCTATGAGAACAGCCAAGGGAACACGCTTGCCTTTCAAGGAAAACAGTCTTGCGTTCTGTTTGATGTAATTACCTCATATAAATGTGTTTATTGAGCCGCGAAAGGGGCAGAGTCAAAGATGAGAGCTTAATAGGGTACCTAAAGGCTCCCATTCATGAATTACAAATGCCGGTAGCTTGGGGCAGGTTGTAACCGAAGAGAAACCTTGTTATATCAATGGTATTTCTCTGCGGGAAGTTACGCTTATGGCATTTTCCAATGCCCTGTATCTGATACAAAAGAAGTTTAATTTCTTCATTCCAATTTACGCAGAATGAATATGCGCTTGACGGTTTCAACATTTATTAGAGAAATAATTACTAATTCTGTTCGTTTCCCTCTTCAAAACGCTCAGGGTCGATTCGTAAACTGTTTTCAACACTATACATAATAAAATGGATGGCATTTATTATAGATACACAAATCTGCTAAAGTAAACATATTTTATTAACCTAAATTTCTTATTTCTGTGGAGCGTTTATAAAGAGGAATTAAAGGAACGGTTTAATCAAAATCATTGCCGAAGATTCACAAAGCATACAATTGAGATGGAAATAAGAAGTTCATTTTATTCTGTAGCAAAAGTGTCAGCATTCCATTCACATTTCCTAGCGTGACAGCAACGATGTTTTGAAAGGCGGCTCCGATACGCCCCTGCAGATCCTGAATAGTCCCAGATAAAGGGGGAACAAAGACTTGATCTTTGACATAACTCCGCACAAGAAAATCACTTGTTAAGTCGGTGAAAATGGTGACTAGGCGCGCAAGAGATGGACGACGAAGCACTTAGACGGAGGGAGAGGAACTAGGTATAGTGCAACGGAGCAGCAGTTACCCCCATCGGCCTTTTCTTCGTGCGCCTATAGTACACATATCACTCCCACATACTATTTGAGGATGTGTACATTTCAAATTTCGGGCGAAAATAGCGCTGTACGTTGGTAACGGATCATATTGATTTTCCTTATATTTAGCAGCCATTTTGTAAACGATAATACATGGCAGCCAAAAGCGTAAACTGAATGTTTTTTATTTGTTTATTTAAGGACGCTCTTTAACATCTCAGGTTATCAGCGTCCCATTCTATTTAGGCCGTGAAACGGCTGACAAATTTTACTCTTTCAGGCTTGAGGTTCTTTTTCGTACCGTAAATGTACGACACGGGACATAGGCTTTACTTCCCTTCCGAAGGAAGCCATACTTACAATTTTTACGCCCGAAAAAATCCATCGATCCTGACCGGGTTCGAACCCGCGACCTCGGATTTAGAAGGAAAGTATGGTTACCACTACACCACCAGGACCGACAAACTGAATGGTGGGCGACACACAGTCAAATGATGAAAATGTTTCTCTCCATCCAGGCAAAAGACAATGCACTGTACACAACACACACACACACACACAAAAAAAAAAAAAAATCAATAAGCCATGACAATTTTTTAATAACCTTATATGTCAATGTAGAGTTTAAGTTGTATTTAATAGCATACCTTATGAGAACGCGAGAAAAAAGCGAGCTTACACATTATGATTATTAGATATTTTATTTTTAAATTTTAAAACGCTCTGTATTACACAGGAAGACAGTATTTTATTAAAAATGCTGTTCGACAACAATAGAGAACAATTCAATAATACTTATGTTCAAAAATTCTGCCAAGCAGGAATTGTGTAAATGAATCGAATTCCGCAGCAAGTCGAATTTGGAAGGGTATTATACAGCGCTAGAGGAGATTAATTGATGCCGATATAGCGCTTTTTAATGTTTGGTCTTCAGTACACCCCATTCCTGATGGTCCGATTTCCCTGATTTTCAAAAACTAATTTTATTTTTTTAATTTAAATGATATCAATGATATTTCATTGGGGGAAAACACTGCTAGAGCGATTTTTGAATCTTGGGTTTCAGGTAAACCCTCACTCCTAATGTCTGATTTTGCTGCTTTTCAGTCATTTTTCTTATTTTATTTAAATGGCATATACCAAGTTTCGTTCAGAAAAAAAAAATTGCCGCGCTAAAGCTTTAAACTTTTCGCTTTATGCTAACTCCCACTCTCAGTTTTCAGATATACTCCCACTTCTAATGGTAAGTTATCACTTATTTTCAAAAACCATTTTTCTTGTTTTATTTAAGTAAGGGTTTCGTTGAGAAAAACAAAATGTGAGGCGGCTAGAGTGATTTTTTAAATTTTTCTTTCATATAACCCCCACTTCAATGGTTCAATTGTCTTAGTTAATGAGTTCGATTAATCGTTTGTTAATTTATCGTTATATAGCGAGTTTTGTTGAAAAAAAAAACAATTTTTGTTGCTAGAGCTTAACATATACACACGTGTATATATATTCATACATATATGTATGTTTGTGCGTGCGTTTGCATACATATATTAACGAGGTTATAGGTCATGACAACTTTTTTCCCTCCCAAACAAGGGGCAACACGATAAATATAAGGTATACGATTGAAAGTGTGTTGGAAAGTACCATCGAATGAAGTCACCAGATGGTGCATGTAAACAGAGCTGCGTGTCTCAGCACGCCCCAAAGTTCAGTTGGTGAACGACAGTGGTCAAGAATGGTCAAGAGTGAACAAGGTGCGTATGTAAAAATAGCATTTCTCCGTACAGGAGCACACGAAAATTTCACACAGAGCTGGGGAGGTAAAGAAACCTTCAAACGGGGCAGAATTTCGACTGTCGAACTGCCGCGCACAAGGATGTACGGATGGTGGTGATGGAACAAAGCTTACGTTATGATAGGCGCTGGTCACTTGTGGAATTAGAAGACCAAATAGGAATTCCAGCAAAAACAGTGCATCGCATTTTACGGGAGGACCTGAGCATGCGGATAATGTATGCAAAGTACGTATCGCATCAAATGAGTTACAGAATCGCTACGCAACATTATCGCATCAATCTGCTGAGATTTCAGGAAGAAATCAACCGCGCCTTCAGAATTCTCTTAATGAAGAAACGTGTTCCTAATCCTTCATTCTAGAATATTAAGGTACTTAACCATTAAAACTTGAACGATTGTAAAATAGTATAGTAAATAATATATAATTACACATGTCTATTTTATGCTATTTTTGTAATTAATGATCATTACGAGAAATTTCGCCTTAGCCTCTTCTAGGACATCTTGTAGTAAAATATCTTAAATTCTATATTTGGATATTTTGGATCGAGGAAGGTATATCATTCCTGTCAAGATCGTGGCCTCCTTTCTTCTTCTTTGAAAGGATTGTAATAACAAAGCTTACATTCCAAAACTGGCAGTTTCTTCGCAGACGGCAAGTAGATTTGTTTACACCCTCTGTCTTTTAATGCTTCCCTACGAAAAGGTTTGAAACTGCGTGTTGTTTGCACCAACCAACATTGACACCTAGGTGGTTTTGAATCATGCGGAAATTGCCAGTTTTGTTTAAGTTTTGTCTTACCTTTGTCGCCATTGCCGAAGTTGTTTATTTGTTTTTCTTTTGGTTTATTGCTTTCTGCTAGCGAAGATGCTTACAATTTGCCCCTTAAGTATGTTTTAGTGAAAAATTGCTAGACATCAAGCGCATCTTTGCAACGCAAAGACATACCGGGGAGACTATGGTGTGTGCTTGCCTTCCAAGGGAAGCACTGTTTACGCTTTAATGAGGAAGTTGGAAACAATAGGATCTTTGCTGAATGAGACTAGCAAGATCTAACTTCTTGTTTGACACATTTGCCAGAAGACATCAGAGCCCATCTGCGAACTTTTCCGCAAAAACGTCGTTTCCTTCAGAAGGCAAGATACGCGTACTCCACACGTCAAAAAGCAACAACTGAGGACATACAAGATAGGCAAAAACCAGTTCGTTATTGCACACACTTTTATTACATGGTTACCTAATATTCAGAACACAACATAGGATAGTTAGTTCTCTTGTTTGGAATGTGGATTCCCAAAACACACGCACTTTTGCACTTATTGAAGGTTGGTGTGAGTTTTGGCAAGTCAAATAGTGTGTCAACTATATTTTTCCGAACACAGTGAATTCCATATGGTGCAAACTAATTTTGGATTATTTTGTTGAGCAGCTAGACGATGCTGAGCTCATTCAAGGCCGATTTTTCAATTTATCATTCCCAATCCATTGCCTAAGTGAGAGGTTTCTTCTAAGACACGCACATTTCCAAGATGTGGTCACCCAGACCATTTTACCCACTGTCATCAGAGTACATTTTATGGGGCTACCTTAAAATCGAGTTCATCGAAATTGGTCACGAACAACTAAAGATTTTACGCTCTGTCGGCGTTGGAAATGAATAATTGTTTCACGGGATATCAGCCAAGAGTTTTCCGACTTGTCCACCGGCCATCTCGACTCTGTGTCTTTCCTCAGGTTACTGGAGATTGGAAGACCAACATCACCATAATCAACGATGTCGATTAGAGCAATAATAGATCAACTGGTACAGTTGTTCACATAAAAACGTAATTCAATTTTAGAGTATACCATGAGGGTATGAAACTCTCCTATTGATACTTTACACTTAGAAAGTAGATGAATAATCGCGGTTGTCATCAAACAGAAATATGACTAGTTTAAAAAACAAAAACATTTTACGTGAATCGCTCTGTACTTGCAACTGCATAAACTACATAGCATAGAAGCAACCGACACTGCGGGTTGGCTTGTAATTCAGGCATATGCATATAAATCATCACAAGTAATATCACCAGAGGGTTTGAGATTACCGATAAATTCACGAACGTAGTGAGCGAATTAATATGGAAAACTCAGACCCTCGAGTGAAAGTAATTAGGAATATTTCACGAATAAAATAAGAATATAAATATAATTCTTCTAAACTTGACTAACAAAAGTGTAATAATTGTATTGTTGTACATAATATTTTCAAGCAATCTTGCGATAGAAGAATGCCGATTGTCAGTAATGCCAATAGAGAAGATAAAAACACGAGTTTAAGATTATTTCATGAATACAACAAAAATAAAAGCGATATACATTTGGAATTCGCACACAAAATATTAACATTTGTATAAAATGTTATACTTATGAATGTCTATTCCATTCAGAAATCATGAGACTGAAATGCACAAAAGTCGACTATTACAATCGCTACCGTTCGATTTTCTAATATCAATTGAGGGGGGGGGGGGAGATTACATATACTGTCTCTATTTTTCCTTATATTTTGTGGTTTGAAATTCCTAATGATAAGATCAATTTGTACATTTGACACATCATCAAAACGCTTTGAAGAACCCTCAATTTTGCATTATGATTGTCGATTGTCCATGCTTTTGCTGCTATCAATAGCTCCCTATCGCCTCAAGCAAAATGGTCAGTGATGCCTGTTCAGGAATTATACAGTGGAAGTATAGAGTTGGCTACACTGACCACAAGACAAATGCACGTCGCGGATAAAACGGATTTCATAACTCCCCCCCCCCTATAATTTCACTCCGTAATCCGGCTGTGATTGGCCATAATTCAAAATTTAGTTTCGTTTCATTGGTCGATTTTAAGATGACCTCACATGAGTGAAATAGTCACCTAAATTTCTTACATTTGCCTTTGAGCACTCTAAAACAAAAAAGTCATGTTTCAGATTCCTACACGGCTTTTTCCAGATATTGTTCACATTACGATTGCCATGACTCCGTTTAACACAAGAGTAGGCACCCATGTCTTATCGGTGACCTCTACCATCAGAGATTGTCATCTCGCGGTTCACTGAGCGTGAACTGTCTGAGGACCATGTTTGATACATCTGGGTTGTCACCCCATCCGTGGCGCGAGGTCGCTGCTCTGTTGCCCATTCAGACAATTAATGTATGTTATGTTCCAGAATGCAACGAACTAGTTCATCTTATAGCATAGGGTTTAAAGCTCTTTTCCATGTGCTGCTTAATGATGAGATCTACATGTGTCAGTTTCGTTCTTGTTTCTGTCAGTCTATGCCAGGGGATATTTGCATTCTATTGCTACGGAGCTGATCTTATGTTCTAATAGTATCACATTTCAATCTTAAATGCAGTCTTATGCAAGAAATGAAAGGGAGTGCAATATTTTACTCAGGACTTCGTGTATTTCAGCATGGCTGGCGAAAAAGGAAATATTGTGCATTTTATGAAGAGTGGCTATTTATGTATTTAAGTTTAGATCAAGACAGTGAAGCAGAATATTTGTAAAATGCGTTTGTTATGTAAAAAAGTTGCATTATAAACCTATAATGAAGCTAAAACCAGTGAGAGTTGAATTATGACCTATCTGAGCTGCTTACTGGGAAAGTGCAGCCACCGGAAACGGAGAAAGCGCGACCGGCCCGTAACTCAAATAACCTCACTGCATAAACACTTATTCAAAGGCCAAGGGTAACCGAGATCTCGTGATCGGGAGAACTGCAGTTCGGTTCTCGGTCTTAAGTATTTTTTCCAGGTTTTTCTCAGTCCTCACAAATGGCTAATGTCGGGGAGGTACTACAAACGTAGACCTGAACGTTTTCTTCCTTTAAATTTTTTTTCCAAGTTTATAATTTGTCTTGCGTACCGTCAGTGCGCTCTGCCTGTGATACCTTAGTAGTAAAAATAGACGTTAAACACAACTTTTGAAGAAAAGAAAACAGTATTCAGGAGAAAGAGAGTTAATTCGTGAATTCACAGAAGAGATGATTTACTTTTGTCACTTATACGTTTTTAACGATGTTATGAATAAGTATTTACAAAATGCCTATTTATCTGGGTGGATATATATAAAGAGTCAGATAGAAATGAACGTGTTTCCCTACATTTGGAGTCCCCGATCCGATTGATTTGTTTATGGACGGTCTTTAACAGCTCAGGTCATCAGCGTCCCATTCAATTCAGGGCGTGAAACGGCCGACAAATTTTGCTCAGAGGCCTCTCTTTCAGGCTAGAGGTTCTTTTTCGTGCCTTAAATGTACGACATGGGACCCACGGCTTTACTTCCCTTCCGAAGGAAATTTGGAGTCCGTAGGGCCAGTTTTTATTTTGCCTTTTTTGGCTTCTGTTGCCCATTTTAAGGTTTACAACTTTTTTGTTTGTTTGCTTTTGCCTGTTTTGAATTGTTATGCATTTTTTGAGTATTATTTACGCATTTTGAAAAGCATAAACAATTTCAATATATCGAAATAAAATAAGTTATAAAAATTAAATGCCGTGTTTACTTAAAAAATATATATTAAGAATCTTGTTATATATTTATTTCTTTGCAAGCAATCAACATTTTTCTCCTCAAGCCATTCACTTAAGCTCTTTAAATAGCAGAACTTCCATTAGTGAAAGGAACGCACGATTACCTCGGGAATACTATAAACACCAGAAAATAACAGAGGATGAGGGAAGTACTATTGAATAGTCCTGCCAAATGATTTGGCATCGATCTGCGCGACAAAATTCTATGAAATTGTGGTGGGGTAACTTTTCAGCTGCTTAAATATAACACACAATTGCAAGCAAGAACCATAACATTGGTAAGGCTATGCCTTAAATGTGTTCAGTACGGAAGTTAGATACTAACCTTATTCCCCTATATACGCATTAACCGAAATTGAACTCGACCAGAAACCACTGCGCATCTTGCGCGCCATCCATGATGTACCGAAATGCGAATGTTCTGTTGTAACTGTAATGCGTCCTTCCGAAATAGCTTGTTTTAAATATGCTCAAATCACTTCAGTGGAAGTAGAAAGTACTTTTTGCATGAAGAAAAATTATCTCTCTGACAAACGGCTAACTAATACAGTGGATATCTTGAAAAACATCTTAAGGTTGCTTGTAACAAAAATTAAATAAATAAATAATAATATTAATAAGCTTAAATACTTTAATTGTGTGATAAACAAATTATTAAGTATATTAAATATCTATTTTCATTAATAATGAGTGATATTACTGTTTTCACTTTTAATAAATACCTATTTTAATTATATTACGCCCTATTTTCAGTATTTTAAGTATCTTTTTGTCTGCCTATTTTAACCAAAATAAATGCCTGATATTTCGGGCTCTGGACATAATTCATAAGCAACAAAACTGCTTATGTGCATGTTAACTTTCTTGCAACCTATTATTGCTGTTATTCTTAGGATAACATCCATGTTAGCGCTTAAATTAACCAAGGTAGTATATTCGTTTACAAAGAATTAAACAATGTTAAATTTGATGCAGTAAACATATTATCTCTTCATGAAATGTCTCAGTGAAAATGACTTCAGTCGCAAAACGATACATGAGTTAGCTCAGAATTCTAAACAGCAATTAAACAGACATTACGAGAATTAGGTCTCAATGACAGATGCTGTAAGATAAACCCCCTGCCTGAACTCTTTAGTGGTGGTGCAGCAGTGTGCCTTATTTTAGAGCAAGTGAAATGGCATAGAACTTCGAATGCTTTCAATGCTTTCTTAGCTGCAGTGTTGTCTACGTGAACATCGCTGCTTTATGCGTATGATTACAGCTCTTTAATGGTTGACTTTCTGTTAATCGCGTGCTGCTGTAATATGACGGCCATGTGCACGTGAGTGCATTTGTATATAATTGTGTGTGTATGTGTATATGTAAATATACATATATATACACTATAACATTCAAGAACAGCGGTAAAACTTAGAACCTCGTGGCGCTGTCTATATTTTCTGCACTCTTTTATGGTCAATCAAATAGAATTGCAGAAAATAAGCATTTAAAGTTAACAGTATTTCATATTAGTTAAATTGAAAAGCATGCCTAAAAGCTGTAAATTAACCTTAATTCCTTTAAACACTTATTCTCGCTAATATAAAAAGAATTTCTTTACTCTTAATACCATAACAACAAGCTATAAACTAAAACTACGTTAAAAACAAAACATTGATGTTGAAGCCTAACGATTTGTATTTTTACATCAATTTAAAGTATACCCACTGGATGAGAGAAAGGAACCAAGAACACCTATACAACAAAAGGGGAGGGAGTCAAAAACGCATTTACACTTTCTTTTCTGCATCAGCTTTCTTCCTTGTTACTTGAACTGATAACATTGTAACCATTGGCAAATGCTATGAAAAAGTTTACTACATATATGTTCTATAAGTTCACTCAAGTTTTATTCCTTTTTATTTATTTTTAGAATGTACAATGTTCTATTTCTTTATGCGTCCACTTAATTTTCAGTATCATCTTCGTCTGCCTAGGTTACTCAAAAACAAAAACAAAAAATCCTCTATGTTGTTGAACAGAATCAATGTATAATTTTTCTTTCGAAACCTATTCTTTGCCGTCATTTTAACTTTCCATACGATTTTAAAATGCAATATTACATTTATTCCAACACGTTGTTTCTCATTCTATCTCTTTTAGAAATTCTTCTAATGTCTCGCCATAAACCCAGTTTCGTCTAAAGTAATTTTGATGCTTTTATTTATTTTAGGTCCCACATAGCGCTGTATTAAAACCTACTGACCGTTATAAAAACAATTTTGAATGTTATTTCCTCATTTATTTATCCACTCAATGCTTTGAAGGTCATAATTTCTGATTTTTATTTCCTTCTTCCAAAATTAAATGTTTTTAACAACTTCTTGCCACTAAAATATTTTTAGTTCCAGCTATCTTTAAACCCAATTTATTATATTCTTCCCTTAATTTCTTCCCATGTACTTAATTTCATCATCTTCTACCATCAATAAGGGGGAACATTTAAGTTCCACTTTTCATATTTCTGATAGCTATAAATCAATGTGGTTCCCAGGATTCTTTTCTCTGCCCTTTGAAGGGAGTAGCTTGTTACGTTACTTAGAAAACGTTAAGAGTATAATCAACCTACATAGTAAGTTGATAAAACCAGTGAGAAACAGAAAAGTTGAACTCATGTAAAATGCCTTCCTTCGTTCCTTCTAGCTGCGCTATCCCCGATTCTAAGAAAACTGTGGAGCTTGCAGTCTATGAACAACAAAGCAACCCAAGTGCAAGGTCACTTCAGCACCAAGGTGAATGAATATTCGCAGAGGCGGAAAGCCTGATCATTCATAATGGGTTTGAGATTACAGTTATTTCCAATTCCTTTCTTTGTGTAAGGTTCTTTAGCATGCGTCTATCAGTAGAGAGCTGGCGAACAAATCGTGTTACAGTTGGCTCGTTCTGCATTATCAACAGTCTCTATTGTTGGTCAAAATCGTTGATTAAACGCTACGTTATGATTCTAGTTGCATTAAATTACTATAGGGACAATTACGTAATTACATTGTTTTCTTCTCTAAAATGTTGTCATCAATTAAATATTGTTTTCCACTTCTTCACATTCAAGGTCTGGGCACTGATTTCCCTGTTTCGAAGTAAAGATATCAAAAGTACTGATCTATGCACCTCTTCTTCTTCGCTGTGATGTTAAACATATTTAAAATGTACATCTGTCCTTGGTTTGTATTGAAATACAATCTTAGGTAGTCTGCACTCTTCTATCATATTCACATGGTATTTCCATTTCTTTCTGTATAGTTAAACTTATTGCGAAATGTTTTGGACTCCGAGTTGTTGGCAAGTGTAATTGTCTGGTGTGATCTCTTCTCGTCGCTCGAACTAATGGCCTTAAAAATCTCATCTGAGCTATCTCAAGGCGTCGTTCTTCTCTTTTGCGAACACCCATGATTCACTGCCATACATTAGCACAGTTTTACTCACAGTATTATAGAATTTTAATAGTACATCTTTTCTCCTTTGCTTTGAAATGTCTTTTTAAAACTCCGCATATGTTTGAATGGGTATACTTACTCCTTCTTTCTCTAAATTACTTATTTCACAGTCTAAATATTTAAAGGATCTCATTTGTTCTATAATCTGCAACTATTTTTGGTCTTCGAATATATTTTCCTTCAAACGCTGTTTTAATTTTATCTATGGAGATTTGCATATTGTATTGCTCTGTAACATCTGATAATATCTTGGAAGATATCTGGAGGACATCTTCTGTATTAGGAATTGAGCATTTTGTTGCTATAATATTAAGCAAAGAACTGATATATTAATGAAAACAGAATAAATAATTTATCTTCATTGCAGAATACAGAATTATAAAATGAATAACAAATTTATCACTTAATATTAACCACCAAGAGAATTAGTAGAATTTACTAATATATGACAACACTAAAGTTTTTTTTAACAGTATCCTTAATATTTTTACTGTTCATCTGATTAATGAATATGCCGCATTCCTTCCGATAAGAATCAAATTTTTTCAATATTGCTGATAATTCAACCGTTTCAAGTTGGGCTAAAATGTCTTGCAGTAGGTCTATCTTTGCTAACAAAGATAAATGAACTAAATAATCTGTATCGATACAATGACATCATAAGTGTAATAAAACAAGACATTGACCTCAGCATGATTCGTTAAAAATCAGCATTATTAATATCCTTTATAGTTCTGGCATATAAAACATTTATTTGCTCGTGCAACAAAGTATAAAATTATAAACTAATATCATAATTTAATATTTTAAAGTTCTTGAGAGAGTTGAAGGAAATATTAATGTTTATAACACTACCAACCATGACAAGCTAACCAAAATATACGGGAGATATTTTCTAACAACACTTTTAGGCAGCAACTCTTATTTCGTCGTATAAATGTGGATCTTGGGGGGGGGGGGAGCCTTACGCTTGGTCTATGCCACAAGAGGAAGAGACTTTCTTCGCGTGCGACACGGAGTGGGTTCAAAAAAGGAAATGCTCATTAAAGAATGAATCGACTTAAAGAAATATGCGAGAAAGTGAAAGCATTATCAACACGCCTCCTGTTCTCCAATTTGCAGCCGTTTCAACAGAATGAAGCAAAAAGCTGCCTGAAAGCCACCCTCCTCCCCCACACATGCACAAAGGACTGTACCGCAGCTACCGTGTGTTGAAATCCAAAAGGTACGGCCTTCATTGCTGAAAAACACGCGTCACTAACTTAAAAAAGGGGGAAAAATAGAGGAAACGCTGGACCAAAAGCGCCCACCCATTTGCTCTCCTTTTCAAACACAAAATGTATTGCCGTTCTCTTTTACTGCTAATTCCTGCGGGTATATTTGGTTTTGACAGGGAATGCCACACATTGGGCTTACTGTATGTTCGTGAGAGAACTAACCACGCCTAAAACGTAACTAATATGGCGATAAGAATTATTTAATTAAACATAAACAATACCAAATCTAATTGAGTGTAATTAATTAATTACTCGACTATACACCTATATGTATATATGTATGTATTTTTCGTTTCATTTTGCGTGAAAATGAAGTAGATATGGGCAGCCATATGGAAAAGTTTATTTTTGCTATACACATTTTAAGGAAGTTGCAATGTGACGATAATATAATTTTAATTGTGTATGAACATATCCAATATCTTGAGTAATTTTATTTGGTTATTCAATAAAATCTTGCCATTTTCCTTTGTACAGAATATTATATATTACCTCCATTGTTTAAACGTTGTATGGATCAAGTATTTGATAATTGGAAGAGGAAATGTTGAAAAATGGTAATAGAGGTAAAATTAATTACATATGTTCTCTATAACTTGCGGACAGCTAATTAAATAACACAAAGTTATGAAGATATATACAGGATGACCCAATGGAATATGACTGTTTTCAGAACCTTTTGTGTGACACTCTTATGGAATTAAATAAAAGTACTTCTTAAAGGAACAAGTAGGACAATGCTTTATTAATCTCAACTTATTTTTTAAAAATCACAAGTGAACTATGTCGTTTTTCATAATGCTGCCATTTCTAGTTTGCTTTACAGTTATGGTATTGATTGCTATGTAACTTTCCAAACATGCCCGCTTAGTAGACAGTTGCATGGATAATTGGGCGGATGAAAAATATGTATTCGATGTTACAAGAGTTGTTGAATCTAAGTTAGTTAATCTCCTGTGATCAAAGAAGATTTGGGGTAGAATTTAATGTGTCCCCGTCATAGAAGAATTCCATCCCGTAACACCATTCTGCTATAGGTGAGTATATTCAATGCCATGGGCATTATTCACGATTAGTTCGTTGGTAATGCGCGCAGAGTACGTGTTGAAAGAGTAAAAGAAGCACAGGTTAGAACTCCAATCCGTTCTGCTAGGCGTCATTCAATTGTTTTGAATCTGTCGCAAACCAGTGTTCGCTGTAATATACACAATGACCTAAAATTCCATTCATATAAAATTCAAATTGTGCATCGACTTAAAGGCACTGATAAACCTGCTCGATCGGCATTTTGTAGGCAAAATGATAGCGTTGTTGATTTGTTTTAATTACGGGCGCTCTTTAACATCTCAGGTCATCAGCGTCCCATTCCATATAGGGCGTGAAACGGCCGACAAATTTTGCTCAGAGGCCTCTTCTTTCAGGCATGAGGTTCTTTTTCGTGCCGTAAATGTACGACATGGGACCCACAGCTTTACTTCCCATCCGAAGGAAGCCATACTTAGGATTTTTACGCCCCAAAAAATCCATCGATCCTGGCCGGGTTTGAACCCGCGATCTTGGGTTTAGGAATGATAGATAGCGATCCAGATATTCTGAACAGACTGACTATGTCAGACAAGACCCATTTCCATCTGTCCCGGTTTGTAAATAAACAGAACTTTCGTTACTGGAGTGACGAACAACCCATGGAAGTGTGTGGGCAACATTTTTGCACACGCTTAATTGCATTCACAGAAAGTAACAGTGTGCAATGGCCTTTCTGCCGTTGGAATCATCGGTCCATACTGTTTTAAAGAAGGAAACCGTATTGTGACCGTCAACGCACAGCTATATACGGAAATGTTGGCAACATTGCACTTTTAGATGGATGATATTGATGAAACTGAGTTTTTGTTCCAGCAGGATAGCGCCACAGTTCACACCGCTCGTGAAACAATGAACGTTCTGTGGATCCTGTTTCCTGGACGCTTAATTTCTCGATTTGCCGATGTTGGTTGGTCAGCACGACTACGTTTTATGGGAATATTGACAAATAAAATGTACTGCGAGAGCCACTGACCATCATGCAGTTAAAAGAAAACATAACTCTTGAAATTAGGGACATTGATCACGTTTTATTACAGCGAGAAATGGTGAACCTCCAGAGCCGATTACATGAATGTATTCGTTGTCAATGAGTCCACTTAAAATATGCGATTCATTTATAAATAAACTCTGTTTCATTCATAAATTGAATTGCGTTATATGTTCCTTGGAAAAAG
Source organism: Metallyticus violacea (assembly GCA_030762175.1). NCBI lineage: Eukaryota > Metazoa > Arthropoda > Insecta > Mantodea > Metallyticidae > Metallyticus > Metallyticus violacea. The sequence continues at coordinate 64,963,367 of CM060835.1, forward strand.
ATGTTTTATTTAATTATATTCTTGAGTACCCCCCAAGAAGGTTCTGAAAACCGCCATATTCCATTGGGTCACCCTGTATAAAAAAAAGGTGTACTTTAAAATGTCAGGCTTAAATGCAAATAAGTGTAAAATAAAATATATAATAAGTAAAATTGAACATGTATTTTCATATGTGATAATTCAAATTTATATTAGAAGAGCAATATTGTGACACAAATGTCTTGCCGTAAAGATTAAGAAATTAAAGAGAAAATATAAGTAGGAAGATTACAACAATAGTCACTTTACATGTTTATCATGGGCTAAACATATCTGAAAATAATACACATCACACATACACTACATGCGCTTTCAACCGACGGCCTTGGGTTGATTTCCTATAGGGCCATGTTACCTACGAGTTTTCCCTGAATGCCAAATATCATGAAACGGTAAGGAATCTAACCTCACTTCATCCATTCCGTTCGTCTCAAAATACTTTAGAAGTTGGCGAAGAGTTAAACGCTTACATAAAGCGCGCGCAAAAAAAAAAAAAAAAAAAAAAATGCAGTCTTTCTTCCTCATAAGACAGAAAATAGATTTGACTTTAAAGAACACAAGCGTTTCAAATTACTGCGCTGGTTGTGCGATTATTGAGTGTTTTATTTATTTCTTATTTTTAGCTGTATGACAATATTTTCAAGGTATTACAAACATTTCCATTATCTCAAACCGGATTTTATATCCTGACTTGATTATATCTTTTTAATTAAGATTTCAATGCACTTGTCTTGTGGATCTGAGATCTTTCTTGGCTGCTCAGGTCTTGGCAATCCTTCAAAACACTGGTTACTGCATATCATTGCGCTGCAGTTTGTTTGTTATTTTAGTAATTAGTGTGGCCTGCCTTACATAATGCTACAAAGGTAGTGAGCATTTAAAATGACGTTTCTTTCCTGGGAGCCATTTACTCATTACTCTGCGATTACAACTCCAACAGACCTGAGCATTCACCATAAATCGTTACTTTCATCTGAACTATGCAACTTGGAGGTAGACTTTAAAACACTGGACCTATTTACAATTCATTTTAGAAGGGTATGTTTTTGTTTACTTGTCATCCTCCAAATACACTGATACAAGGAAATGTATTTGAGTGGGCAAAAGTGAAAGATGTTATAAAAATAATATCTTACTTAATTATAAAACCAATTGTTTAAATCATTATAATTATAACCGTGGTTATTATTGTGTTAGCTTACAAATATGAAAGAAATGCTTTTACTTTCTTTGCTGAGTTTAATTGCTGCCATGTGTCAGTAAGCTATTAAATCTAAATGTGAACAGGATAAATAAAGGAGACAGATACAGAAACATTTTTAGCAGTAGCGATAAACGGTGTTTAATGCTTAAATTAACTGATACAAGAAAATATATTTAATGACGTGTTGTTTGTACGTGAAAAAACATCAAGAAATCTGGCAGAACTGCGCCGACAAAGCGCAGGGTACTGGCACTCTATTGTTTGTGGCATGGTGCATTATATATATTGTTAGATACTTTCCCTTGAACTCGGCCATTGGGTTTTTTAGTCGTTTCCCTTGGTCGCTTAGGCGAAAGCTGAACTGCATGTTTCATTTCCCGAATTTTCCTCCTCTCATTCCACATCACTTCATTCCATTGACACTGTTTCAGGGTCAAAAGTGTTATACAAAGTTTATGCGGTGTGACGGTGACTTGCGCTTTGGACACATTTTTGTCCCGACTCAGGAGACTTCTGAGGGACCTTCTTAAAGGGGGGAGAGCTGTGCCGGCGATTGTACACTCTTTGTTTAGAAACATTAAGGACTCTATATCCGTGCACCCCCCCCCCTGCCTTTATCACGACTGAAGTACCGAAACTTCCTCCTCCGTTCGTATCAATCCAATTCAACAAATGTGGGGATAAAGACAGTTATTTTATTATAATACATCAAAATGTGGTCTAGTAGTGATTAAAATTTAATATAAATGTAAATTGAAAGACATAGCAACAAACTTTTAAAACGTAAACGTGAATTTCATTGTTAGTAATTTGTCACGTGTTCTTAAAAACATTTTTGCTCGTAGTGGATTTCTGGCATTATTAAGTGCTAGTTTACATAGTTTATCTAACATTATTTTCAATTTTAATAGGACAATTAACTTATGTACTTCTTAATTTTAGACAACAAACACGTTTTCCAGGCCCCTTATATTCTACCCTTAAAATTAAAATTTTCAGGTACATTTTTGCCTCATTATGAACAATTTTTGCTCTTGGCTATAAAGATATCTAATAAAACCTGTTCATCCTTTCTTTCTTATATCTTCACAATGTGCTCTACTTACTGCTTCATAGCAATAAATAATCCAGCGATTGCTAGTAAACTGTTTATCTTCTTATAACTCAGCGTACTCTAATTTAAAATATAAATACATGATATCTATGGATAAAGATTATTCTTTCAAGATGCAAATTTTTGAAAAAGTTAAAATGTTGCTGGATCAATTATTCACTATTACAATAGCTTTGGGTATTCATTTACATAAAAATGTTACCTTCTTCAAAATATTTAAATATTCTAACTCATTTTCAGCCCATTTTCAGACAACAAAGAAAGCACTGCTACAATTTTTTTTTTTTTTTTTTTTTTTGAAAAATCATGAATAGAACTATATGAACAGACTTAGAATTCTTTAAGTTCTTTTTATGCGTTATGTTTTGGTACCACCCAAGTATCTCTCCAGAAAATCGCTATTCCTGATGCAAACCTTGCCTGTCATAAAGGCTCGTGTATTCTTGGAGAAACACGAATGCTATAAAATTGGCTACCTGACTGGAAGTCACGCTCAACTGAGACTACTGCTCAACTGCTGTAAAGTCAGCTCTTGTGTAACCTCTTAACGCAAGATTATCTTTGCAGTGACATTGCCTACAAATGTCCAACTATGACTAAATGGCTTATAAAGCTCTTTCGGTCTGTGTACGAGAAATGGTTGAGGGAATATCCTCACCCAGAACTCCTTTCTTCATCCACAGCCTATGACTTTTATAAATGAATTTTCGCTCATTTCCGTTTCTTCAGGCAGTATAATTATGTTTACTTCGAAAACTAAAACATTTTCGATTATAATGCGGTAAAATTATGTTACATATCATTTTATCCCGAACACAATGATCTGCAATTCATTTTATAACAAAATTGATTTGTTTTGTTTACAGACGCTCTTTAACATCTCAGATCATCAGCGTCCCATTCAATTCAAGGCGTGAAACGGCCGATAAATTTTACCCAGAGCTCTCTTCTTTCAGATTTGAGCTTCTTTTTCGTGCCGTAAATGTACAACATGGGGCCACGGTTTTACTTCCCTCCCGAAGGAAGCCATACTTAGGAGTTTTACGCCCGAAAAATATCCATCGATCCTGGCCGGGCTTGAACCCGCGATCTTGCATTTAGGAGGAAAGTATGGTTATCACTAAACCACCAGGACAGACTTCATAGCAACAGTACTTAAATTGCAGCTTACACGCAAGAAACTTTTTTTTTTCCTCTCCTTAAAGAGAGAGATAAAGGGAATAAGCATATGCTTTTTTTTAAACTTTCAAATTTTACGATAAGTGTGGTTATGTCACATTTGTTTGCAGCAGTTTTCTTGTCCATCGCCTCCATCTATTCATACTTTCTGCTATTAGAATTCAAGAGTGTAGAGACATTTCGTCAGTTTTTTTTTTTTTTTTTTTTTTTCCCAGTTCTTGGCTTCATTTCTTTTAATACGGATTCTTTCATCAATGTTATAAAATATTCCATTTTATAGCTACAAAAGTTGACAGTGTGCGCAGTTTAGTGTGAAGGAAAAATCTGAAACGCAGCTAACATATGACACCTAGTTCAAGTTTCATTAGTGAAACTCTTACAGCCCAGGACTGTTTACAATGTAATTTACTTTTTAAGAGAAGAGAGATTTTTCCCAAGAATAATATGCGCCGAATGGTCGTAGCCTCATCTGCTTCATCGATGCATGTAGTCAGCACCCTTCGGTCGCTAGTTGTTCCCTTAACCGGAAGAGACCAATGATATGAGGATAAGGATGAAGGCGAAGATGGCTCAAGGCGGGAACCGGAAGACCCGGAGAAATACTGCTTTGACGCCGCTTAGAGTCCGTCTAGTGGTAACCATACTTGCCTCATAGACCCAAGATGGCGGGTTCAATCCCGACCAGGGTCGATGGATTTGTTAGGGTGTAAAATTCCCAGGTATGACTGACTTCCTTTGAAAGGGAAATAAAGCAGAGGGTTCCATGTCAAGCCTGAAATAAGAAACCTCTGAGCAAAAATTTTCGTTTCACGCCCTGAATTGAATGGGACGCTGATGACCTGCGATGTTAAAGAGCGTGCATAAATAAATCAAATCAATAAACGGCCGCTTAGTTCAGTACCAACCCATATAGGGTGCAGGGATCAAAATCATCTTGGTGCGAGGCATGGCGCCACCCAGAAAAAAAGTCTGCTACATTGAAAATATGCATGCCACTAATATAATTAGCTCACATATTTTTATAATAAAAATCTCTGAGGGGATAAAATCTACTGCACATGGAGAACGTAAATTCTCTGCTACTCCGCCAGGTAAGAAATCCGAAGTAAGAAAAATTACAGAAAACGTGTGGACATTTAGTTTTTGAGCTTTGAGTCAGATTAGAAGTGAAAAGCCACGTTTCCAGAATTGGAATGGAGGAAACACGAATCTTTGGGTATTGTACTCCTATAAAACTATGCACTGAAAACTTTTTTTTTATCGGCTTCACTTAGGTCATCTTTATTAATTGGTTGCTTCTAAAAAGTACTACATCGAAACTATAAATGAAATTGACTGATAATATCTAAAACTATTTACCGTTTTAAGCAAAAAATACAAGCATTGCTTACAGAATATGAAAAAAGCAAATACTGAAAATACACTTATTTGAAAGCCTGAGTTTTTGGATGATTATCATCAATTCGTAAAATTTACCAACTTACGTACGAGTGGCACAATCGCAGGAATACTGACGGATAAAACGAGAAAAGGTACACAGAATTTTATAAGACTATGGCAGTTCCTAACTTATTCTGAGATAGAGAGAATTAGTAACATTTAAACGGCACAAATTAAACTTTTGCGAGCAGTTAAAGGACGCACAAGAGAAGACCATATAAGGAACGAAACGGTTTTGGCATGCTTAGAAAATGATGGAGCCTTGGCCGTGATGATGGTAATAAACTTTATTTCCTGTAGCGAGCTTTAATCTGAATGTTTAGGGTGAGCAATACTTGACGCAACCGCGGGACCGGCCGGCAGTGCTTTGTCGGCGGAGGAGGGTATATTTCCCTTCCGCTACGCGAAGGCTTCCATACAATGAAAGTGGAACACCCATTGTATCTTAGAATTTTATATTTGTTTCTCTTTGGGGGTTTTTAATGTGTTTGTAATGATTCCACAAACTCATTCATATGTATGAATTTTTTTTATTTCTTCGTTATTATTGTATGTTACCTTTTAACTCCAATAATTACAATTTAAAATTCTTCTAGTATTTCATTATTCAACAAGTTTAAAGTGGAGAAACATTTAACTAACCATGTTAAAAGAATACCATAAAACTGTCAAGACATTTGAAAATAATAACAATCATTTTCTTTTCTTTGTCCATATCCTTATTGAAACAAGATCTGCACATTCCTTTCATTTGTGCCGTCATTCAGGTATTTTCCTCCAGCATCGGTAGACTGCAAACCAGCTACATGAGTCTCTCTCTATTCTCAACTTGTTGCCAAAGGAAGGAAATGCAATAAATTGTCTTTCTAAGAAACGCAATTCCAAGGAACTGGCAATGAAAGTTTTTTTTCTTCCTTTCCTTATTTCTTTCTTTCGAGGAACAGCACCACACCTTTAAAACAGGGTTTCCTGCCGTAGCTGAACCAAACAGCATTTTAGCTGTTTACTTTGCACAGGGAATTTCCTTTGAATATTCATTTGCAAGACAGGTACAAGAACTAAAGGTTATTCTACCGATGTTAACTTCTCTCATTTAAAAGCAGTTGCGTACTCAGAACGTTCCAAAGCATTAAAAATGAACGTCAATTGAATATTTAAACAACCTTTAAAGCATTAAATGTTTGTCAATGAGATATTTTAAAAATGCAAATTGTGTACTTTGTATGGAACCAGAAACATGTCTTGCCATTCAAACGAAAACTCAGAAATCTCTTGTAGAAAGCAAACTGTTTTCACTTGATACTAAAATAATAAGCACAACAGCAAAATCGAAAGTTGGTAGTGTAAATTGAAATTAATTATCAAAAATGACGACTCCGGTGCACCTGATTGTGAGAACTATGAAAATAGATTTCTTAAGCTGATGAATGATGATCGTTCAAGAGAAGTGGAAGAGACGATTTTTACGGTCTTAACTTCGCCAGATAAATAAGTAAATAATAATAATAATAATAATAATAATAATAATAATAATAATTACTATTATTATTATTATTATTATTAAAATCTTTGACATACTGAACAAATATCGAAAATCACATTCGAAATTATAACCCCGGAAAATGGGGAATCCAGTCAAACAGGCGAAACAGTCCTTAATTCCGAAAACGGGAGCTAAAACTGCTAGTTTTTGCTCCCATTTCCTTATTCTTATTGCCTTTACATAAATACTGGTAAAAATGGATTTTATTGACAATTTAATAATCAACGCAGTATATAAAAGCAAATAAATTCCAGTTTATAACGCTCCGTTTTGAATTTGTGTTTTAATAATTTTAGCTACAAATTCGATAAAAAAATGTTATACAATAAATTACTATGCTAATCAAAAAAAAAGTCCTCTAGACGCTTTATCTTCTATTCAAAGTGATAGATAGCAAAGCGTTCGTTCATTCGTGTATATAATTAAACAGTGAACTTCTGTGTTATTCTTATGTTCTCTGAAAACGATCCTTCATTCCCTGAGAAAGACTCGTCGATAAAGCATGCGATAAAATCGTAGCCAAAATAACGCCCCTGATGTACCAGCAATGTTGAGATACCCCCTAACATAACGTCTGCGTGAGTTAGAGATAAATAAATATTCTGCTTGTTTTGATGCTACTACTGCGTATAACTAAAAACTGAGAAATAAAAATTAAAAATAGAAGGCAACATTTAAGCAATGTGTCCCTCATATATGCAGAAAATGCTTAGCTTCGCATTTTACTGTCATACTTTATATTCACAACACAAAATAAAATACTCAAAATGGCCAGCTTCTGTATGAACGCAGATTTTACTTCTCGTTTCATTTAATTCTAAACACACAGATTATCCGTGTCTGATAACGACCTACAATTCGATCAAGAGATAGAATACAATTAAAACTTGAAATATCTTCACGAAAGAAAATCCATTGGATCTAAATTTGGTGAGCGCAGGTTAATCAGTTTCTTTGTCGCTACCAGTTCAGCGACACGTCAGGTTTAACAGATTTTTGTGTAGACGATGCAGAAAATTTCCACAGTCAAATTGTTGGGTTAGCTAGGCAGATTATTCGGAACTCAATGAAACCATAAACGGGTGTTTATATTTAGTGATGAAGTGCCCTTTTTAAGCATTTCATCTACGGAGGAGGTCATAAGTAATGGCAACATTTTTTTTTTCCTCCTTGCGAACAAGGGATAACACGAAAAAAATCTTAGATATGCGATTGAAAATGTATGGAAAGTACTTTCGAATGAAGCCAACAGATGATGCTCTGTGTGGCATTCTCGTGCATTTCTACTGCGGAAAAATGCTATTTTCACACATACACGTTGTTCATCCTTCGTGATCTCCATTCCTGACCACTGGCGCTCACCAACTGAACTTCGGGGCGTGCTGAAACACGCAGCTCTGGTCACATACACCATAATGGGCTTCACTCGAAAGTACATTTCATACACTTTCAGTCGCATTTCTTCGATTTTTCGCGTTGTCCCTTGTTTTCCAGGAAAAAAAAATAGCTACCATGATTTAAGACATCGTAATTAATGTAACGAAAAAATATACATTTTCATACCTACACTGACGCTGATGACCTGAATGTTAAAGAGCGTCCATAAATAAACAAAAATACCCATATTGGTATAACCTTTTTCTCCACGAATGAGATCCTCTTCTCAAAACTGTCGCTGTATATTAAACATTCTGTAAGTGTACTACAACACATGTAACTTAAACGAGATAAATCTTTAGGTAAGACTCACCATCTATGGGAAAACATATTTCCTTTCATAGGTTTCAGTGTCAGTTATTCTTTTCCTTTCATTCTTCTGTTTTGTTTAAACTGATAATCCACATGGTGTATCTTTCAAGATAAAAGGGGGACAATTGGCATATTATAAAGTTATCTCCGAGCCAAAATGTGGCTTTTTAGACGCTATCTTTGTATCGCAATAATTTAAAAGTTATCGACGATTAGCTAGCTTATAGCTATATTATGTCATTTGGCGCAGGTTCTCAGCGTCACCACGTGATCATTGTTAGGCTTCTAATTGCCTTCCACTCTCCAAAAGCACTTAAAGGATAATTAACAGGAAACGATGCCGTTCCTGCTCTGTCCATTTCTTACTTTGTACAATTTTTGACATCTTCCACGAGTTACCGCGTATTGCAATATTATAAAGTTGATATATGTACGATAGCAACATTTAATTCAACGTTAATAAGTCAATATTTATATATTAACAATAAGGGGAAGAGGCTGCTAAATACCGTATCACTCAATAATATCGCCAGTGTCCTTCAACGTTTTCTCAACCCAATATAGGTAGTTAGCGTTCCTGAAACACGCAAATATCACCTAAGATTCTCTTTAAAGTTTTGTAATTCTTAAATTGCAATTTTGTGTAATACTCCAAATCCTTTTTCAAATATATTAAATCACGTGTTTAATGGTTTTCAGGTTTAAAAAATATGAAGTCGATACTACGAAAAAAATTATGATTTTATGTCGAAGGCTAACTGGTAAGTCGTTTTCTCCTGGATAGTCTTTAATCACACAGGCCTAGAACATTCCGGAAAAAGTACACTAGCGTATGCTTTAATTTTGTTAATTTTCATAGCCCAGTTAAATGAATACCTTCTTGTTTAGATGAAAATCTCGAGTAAGTCTACGAGTTTACAAGCTACCACCGGAAAGGCAATGTAAGCTAATGCAAATTGCAATGCAGCATCGCACGTAAACTCTGAAACCACAGTTTAAAATATTGATACCAAAAAGTGCGGATGATGCACAAAAGGAGAAATATGTGAACTGCGGGGTGGTGTTGCCCAAACCCCTTGTCGTAAGGAATTCCTGAAGTCATACAGAGGGGTCATTTGCAAGACCCGGAGGAAGAATTTTAATTTTCCTAGCGCCATTTGAATGTGAACGGTCCTCCCACCACCAGCATCAATATGAGGGTACATATCACTTCAAATTCCTGGCAGAAGGGAATGCAATAAAGATAACGTTAAGCGCGAGATATGGGAAGGTACAACATGAGAGGCGGAATAGTATGACCGCCGCAAGGGCATTGCATGTGTTATTCTTAACAGAGATGTCAAGAATATTTTAATTTTATTATACCGAAACTTCCTTAGTAACTTTTATGCAGCATGAGTTGACATTTAAAAAGTAAAACACAAAAAGATACCTGTAGATTCTGTTGTGAAGTTTACTAAATATTGCAGAATACACAGTGCACTGTGGGAGACAGCGCAACTTCCCTCTCTCATTTCTATGCACTATGGATTCATACAAATGACCAACACATTTGAAAGTATTACGCCTAAGTCAAGTGTTGATGAATTATTATTAAAATTACTTTCGCTGGTTTCTGCGGCCAACGTCGTCAGTGGAGTAGAGGCAGTTACAAGTAGGAAGGGGGTTTTAATCTGGCTAAGACATAGACCTTAGAAATCGAATAGCATCCAAATAATATAAACAAATAAGTAAGATATGAAATCCGTTACTAGTAATCAAACTAGTGTACCACAACTCTACCACCACACCTAACCCCTCCCACTTCTAAGGGTTCTGTCCCTCTCTATCTCTACAGACACTTTCAATCAGTCCACTGACGATACTGACCGCAGTAGCAAAGAAAGCTTTGGTTTTTAAATTAGATTTCAACCAACACCACGGAAAAATAACCAGTAATTAAAGGCTTAATGAATGTTTATGAATTATTTAAACGAAAATCAAATACTATACTATCAATACTGTCCACAGAAATGCAGTTGTTCATTTACACAAAATAATTAATCCTAGAAACTTTCACGTGAAAACTTTATGTTCGTAGGTTTTTGCAGGCAATGAGGAGTTTACGCTAGTAAAAATTTAAAAATATCGGTAGTGAGCAAGAGAAAACTCGTGGTGCTCCTATGACAGTTAGCATTGAAGTAAAGAATCAGATAGTGGGGGGGGGGGTTTCCAACATAGTACACTTGGCTTTACTGAACAATAAGTCATTCATTCTTGTCATGTCTAGTTATAGTGAGTTTGGGAAGGATTTTGCATGATTTTCGATTTCATTCATATTTTATTTAAGTTACACAGAAGCTTTCCTTGTAACCGATAACTAACCAAGAGATCTTGATATTTTGTTTATCGCTGGGGTCAATGCATTGAATTTAATGAATTTCATTTTTTGAATGTAATTTTTCATAATGAATACAATTACGTTTGTTTGGTCGACATTTTGCAGGACTTTTTTTTCCCCGAGTTACTTAGAGAGGTGTTATAAATTAAGTGGAAATAAGCCTTCCAGAATTGAGTTTATGTCGTATGTATTCATAAGGGATATCTTTAGTAGAATTACAGGTATCTCTTTAATAAGGAATGCGGCATAATCCTTTGACAAATACGAACGTCTAATGTTGCGCACCGTATTAGTGAGTAAAAATAGCAAATAACTTTTTGTTTGATCTAAATATTCTACGCTGTTTAATCAGAGAAGGTAAAATTACAGTTCTACAATCTCCATCAACCTCAAATACTTTTTATTTCTTTAGAGCTGCTACAATACTTAAGCACAGAGCATTTGTAATTTTTACTAATATATTTATTAATATAACATTTTACTTTAAATTACTGTAGTCAAAATCCTACTTAGTTAAAATAAACATTACAATACAGAGATTTTACAGCCGGCCCTGGTGAGAAGATGTAATAACGATTAGGCTCACTGTTGGGAGAGCAATACAAGTTCTGAATATTGACCGTCCTTACCACTTTGTTGCAGCGAGTAGTTTATAAACAAAGAGTCAATAATTGGAGTTCCATGGTTTATCAGTTTTCTGTATGTAGGCCTAATGTTGTACCGCCTTCTTGGTCTAAAGTTTAGCGTTACTGGCTGCTGATCCCCGATGCCTGTTTAGAAATTGTTTACGTTAGGATTTAGCTTCGTGAGGACAATTGATGTACTGACCAATAGAGAGGTAGCGTCCTTTTATCTCGTAAGTCGCATGATAGGTGATGTGCGAGATACTCGCAAGCTGATCACATCTCCCCCTGCAATTCTTCTCTCTATCAATTATGTCGCAAGACGGAGAAAGAGAAAGCAGCGGTCGCTGAGGCAAGGCAAGAACCTGTCGCCCCGCAGAGGAGGAGTGCCTAATGCTGACCACATTACCAGTGCCTACCGTGATTCATCAGATCCGTACAGGATCCGCGTGCGATCGATAAGGAACTTTACAACTAAATGTCTTAATTAATTATCCGTTCGTTCATAGCAGTAAAAGTAAGTATTGCAAATCGTCTAATCCCAATAACGTTGTTTTATATTAAGCATATGACAAACAGACTGAAGAAATAAATTTCTTTGATCTCAGGCAAATGTGTAAAGGCATTAAATTTAATTTCAGGGTTCTTTCAACAATCAGACGGTGGGCGAAATGACCAATGTACCGCACTGTTTCTTCTTTTAATCACAGATAATTGCAACGAACTACCAGCTTTGCTTGAAACTCTCTTATTTTGTATAGACTCATAATTTGCAACGAATGTGTTTAGCACTTTATAAGCTGCAATTAAAAACTGCTTAACTAGACTACTCACTTAAACGCTAGCTTTTATCTCAGAGCCTTAGTTTCGAGCTGGCAGCTTCTATTTTTCGGCTTCAAACAAAATAGTAATGCATTCTTAAGGGAGTTTCTGTATCGATTATGCAGATATTTGTGGAGATAACATCTCGAATACTGGAACCCACAATGTGCGACAATTTGCCAGTTAAGTATTATAATAATGTACATGGTATGACTGGTCCGAGATCACAGTAATACTCATACGATATGATAGCGGAATGTGTCTACAAAATAAATGACGACTATAAAACGAATGTAAAGAAACAGCGAGTATGGCTTCTTGTTTCTTTATGTACTCAGTCTGGGAATGTTGCTGGTGTCAGTTGTCAAGATATAATGTAGGGGATAAGCTTGGAGTTTATGGCACCGGTACCCGCAGATTCTCAAGCTTAAATAAATAAGTAATATTATTGGGTATCAAATTTAATATATGTATGTTCTTAAAATAGATTAAGTTTATATAATTTACATAATTAAAGAAAAGTACAGTGAGAGCATTTTAAAAGTCCCGCAGCTTAGATCGGCGGAACTATCACTATCGCTGAAATTCCCCGGGGCGCCATTCTCTCTTCCAATCAGTTACGAGGGGAATTTCAAAAGACTCGGGTAGTTGTGCTATGCAGTCGAAAGTGATATTTCATTAAATAACGCAGTAGTGTGATGCAATGATGAGATATTCGCTGCATCGTCGAATACTTATCTTCCAGATATAAATCAAGAAAAAAAAAAGTGGTATTATTAAAGTTGGTGCAGAAGCTTATTGGCACTGGTCTTGTTATTGATTGGAAAAAAGAAATCGAAGTTATAATGTGCACAAGAAGAAATTTTGATGAAATAATAGCTTCTATTAAAGCTCTACTCGATCCCTAGATCTTACAGTTTGTGATTGTTATCTTTGAAGAAAATTGAAAACTGGAGTACGTTTATTCAAATTACCCTCACACACTGGAGGAACATTTAAAAAGGAACTGATGCGTCAGTGATAAAGTCCTAGTAAGATGTGAATTGGCAGAGAAACTGAGCAACATTTCCGGCATTTATTATAAGGAAGATGAGTACCAAGTTCTGTTATTTAATATGTTATATCTAAATTTTAAAATGATGAAGGGAATTTAGCAGTGCTAGTGTACGTAAGAAAATGCCAGCGATTGAATTATGTATTGGGAGTTTTAAACCGCTCTCGATGTTATTATTTGCATTGCAGAGGGATGTAAAACGTAAATCGTTTCGTACCAACTTCCCCATGGAGAATTCAAAGAATCGGAACTCCGTTGTAAATCGAATAGAAATGTATGTTTGACACATACTTCCCCCCCCCCACCCCTTGGCTTGATTACAAGTACAAAGGCGGAGAACACAGGTGTGAATGCTTCGTTGGCCAAGCTGCCAGAGTTGACTTTTACTTCATTCTGAAAAGGGAATGAAGGCAGTTTTTACTCCGACTAGCTCTGGACTCATTTGTGAAGGCCGATGTCAAGTGACATGGCATGTTACACAATTACCGAGAGAAAGTTTGCTTTCAAATACTGGAAACCCCTACCCTCTCTGTCTAAGGTTTTCACAAAATATTTCATTAACCCTTGCTTTGTGTGAAACGGTGGCAGCAAACATTTTAATGGCTATTTCCGACACTCGTTTGCCCGGAGACCAAGGCCCCAGTCACAATGAAAATTAAACGTAACATAAACTTACGTAAAAGCTAGATGCTATGTATTTCACAATGAATCACGTAAACATAAAAATAAACGTACATTTAGACATAAACTTAGAAGCTGGCAAGGTCCAAGGTTTTTTGTTTACATCTTAGCTAAACTTAAGAATTCAGTCAATCAGAACGCAGCTGTTCTGTTTGTAGAGCTCTTCGGTAGAGAAAGCTGAACATCATTGGCTCTGTAAACAGAATGGAGTCAATGGACAAAAGATTAATTGCATTATACGAAAGCTATCCTTGCTTATATTATTCCAAGCAAATTAGTTACTGCACTTTGCATATGCATAATTGCTACGGCAGTCTGCTTAGAAGAGCCCATTTTTAACCAGCTGTTAGTTGATTTTCACTTTTTTTTTAATTGACTAATACTTACGTCTTTCATCGTGAGAGCCCACATACTATTAAGTTTACGTGTTACGTCTAATTTTATTATGTTTACGTATAATTTTCATTGTTAATGGGGCCTAACACACTATAACTTAGTAATGTTTCTTCTTAGTTTGATTTGTTGCATTCACAAGGAAGATATTTGGTGAAATCACTAAGTTTCCACAAAGTTGCCATTGATATTTATCATAGTTCACCACTTATTTAAAAATTATTATTTTTATTTGTTTTATATGAATAAATTTTTCACACAAGATGAAAGCATGCTGCACTATACACAGCATTCCGCATATCGCACCCCAGGAAACCCTCCTTATATAAGCATAAATTAGCGATTACCTGGAAAGTTTAGATAATGTCGCAAAACGGATTCCAGTTTCGTCATTACAGCATAAAAATACATCAAAATAATGTCAGTGCTAAATGCAGTATTGTACAGTGTAATTAATACAAAATATATCAATGAGATTGAGATGAAGTGTTGTTTTTCATGTTTTGTACACATATCAACTGTCAACTGCAGAAGAGATAAAACGGGAAGATAAAACAGAAGATTTATATCCTGTTCTTTTGTATATTTACTTTTGCAATGTATTCAGCAATACTGATGCTGTAAATTGTTGCGACTTAGTTTAATCTTGGCCGCCAAAGCATACACTGTACGTTAAAAACGACAGCTGTTAAACTTATTACAAGAATTATGTCGCCATAAAGCAGGCAACCAGTGTTCTCTATTTATCTGCCAAGTTAAAATTTCATTCCTTTAGCGCAGTAATTCAGTAGTTGATGAAATGCTAATTAACTCAGCATCACTAAAACAGCATCAGTTCCGAAGTTTAATAGTCCAGCTCGTGAAACAGTTGGGCTCTTTGTTGAGCAGTATAAACTGTAGCACGGAAGTTACCCTATTACTTCGCTTTCATGACCGAAACACGTTCCCCGCATTGAAGAGATCTCCAACTGTGAAAACATGGTTTATGTTTGTTTTTTCAATGCAATATAACGTCTAGGATTCCTGTCTAAGACTACATTTGTATCCCTTTTTCTTGCAAATAAATCCTAACCAACAACTGTTGTTTTTGCCTCAGAAGTCTTTAGCAATTAATTTCAGCTGACTTTTCCCTGAAAATGTTGAAGGATACATCATCAAAAGCTTTAAAAATCTTAAATATCCGTACCAACAGAACTGGATGCCAATTTCTTTAACTTAAGAAAGAAAGAAATACATGGTGAACCAAACAACAGGTTACACTGGTAAAATTTACGTTTTTTAATGTTTTATATTATTTTATTATTTTTTTATGTGCAAGTTTCTGACATCAACGAGAGACGAAATAGCGGACGTAGCTTTACTAACGATGAGCGCAGCTACCAGGAAACGGCATTCATCCAGCTAAAGAACCAATCATCAATAATGCTTCAAGAGAGTGTTTTCGTTCCAATATGTTCCAACAAGATTTTGCCCCATCGCATTACGCCATCGTTGTTCGTACTTAAGTACCAGAACAGTTTCCAGGAAGGTGGATAGGTGGTCGAGGTCTTGTTGAATGGCCACTACGGTCACTATACCTAACACCCTTAAATGAATGTCTATGGAGACACTTAAGAACTGTGGTGTATGCCGAGAAGATTAATATGGGCATCTAAAGAGAGGGTCGCCGAATCCATTTCACAAAATACTCCCACTACGCTAGTACGCAAGTGGAGAATCGAATCGAAGCATGCTGTCAAGCAGCTGGTTTTCATAATGAATACTTAACATAGCTTCAATTTCAGTTTATATATTCAATCTTTTGGTCACCCTGTATTTGTAGAGTGCCTAGACTAAGCTGTGCTATTTCTCAATGTTTCCAGTTTGTTGCCAATTATGCTATACAGGATCCGCCCAGAAATGTTTAGCCTATATTGAGAACGGGTCGCATTACCTTGATGTAACTTGGCAGCCAGTCAGCGATCAATCTTGTGTAGTAAGCAGCGTGATGCCATAAGTAAGTTTGCGTACTCTGTGACCGTTGCATTCATAATTTCCGTGCCCGGGTGTTTCTTCACATCAACAGGAAAGCCGTTCTCTAATGATCAGATTTGGCTTTCAGTGACTTCTGGTTTTTAACCGTTGACGCGATTAATGAAAATCTTCGGAAGCATCTTAAAATTTTCGGAAAGATTGGACAATTCCGTAGAGCTGTAAGTAGGTAAACTGTGCGTATGATCAGGACATTTTGCCCAATGTCTCATTTTAATTTTTTTTTAATTATCAAATTCCCAAGAATACTTTCCCAATCCACTTCTCCCCGCTTTACAACAGCTCATTTCACAAAGCTTTTAGAGGAGATGAATCGTCATAAATGTATTTAAATATGTGTTAAATTTAAATAACAATGTAAGTTTTTTCTTTTTCCACATGCATTTGTTTAACTTTTGTTAACTTTTATTCATATTACACGACTTTTAATAAAACCAAATAAAACATACCTGTTATGATGGAACAAAGCAAAGTTTGAAATTTGAAAAACACAATAAACAAACTGTTCAGAGTTTTAAAAAAAAATCACAATCGCACTAAAGCATAAAATATTTCGCCCCTTTCAAGAGAACGAACAAGTATAGTATACAATTGAGCTAATTACTAAAGTGGGCGAAACTAATATCAGCTTATTAATTTTCCTGTTTTGTATGGTCAAGTTTTTTAAAGAAAAACTCAAATTCATTAACACACTTTGGCAATAGATGTTTAAAGGTCAGTACACTATTACTATGTTTCTATTAGGTTTTGTAATCAATATGCGGCAATGTTTTTAGAAAAAAATAAAGTTTACATTAGAAACAAAGTATACCTGTTTGCTTATAGGTTATTGCATTATTCTTGTGTTTCTGGCAGGTCCATAATAGGCCAAGTTAATATTTCTCGCTAGAAGGATAATAGACACTCATTATCAGCAATATACTGTACACGTATATTAGTACTGCCAAGGGTGGCCGAGGTTGTTAAGGCGCGGACTCGTGAGCGGGAAATCTGGGGCTCAAATTCCACCAGGACCATCCTCCCTGATGATGTTTTTTTTTTTTTCCCTAGTCCTCATAAATGGCAAATGCAGGGGAGGTACTCTGAACTTAGGCGTTTAATTCCTTTAAAAAAATTCTTTACAATATATAATTTCATCTAGCATCAGTGTTTACCGTCTGTGGTGCCTCAGTAGTAAAAATGGGAGTACTAAAAAATCGTTTATTAGTGTCCTCCATTTTCTTTGTTCCAAATGGTATTATCCCAACTTTATAAAATTTTAGTTTGGTAACTGTGAATTCGTCTTGTGATAAAATTTAATTTAAAAAAGAAGATTTTTTGTTTTTGATTCCACTAAGGAATTCCGCATCTTTTACGATTTCTGGAATTGATGCACTGCAGTAAAACTGAAGAAAAGTTGAAATGCTCGCAAATACATTATTTGCTCTTGAAATATCTCCTATCGATGTCCCAACAAAAAAGCAGATCTTATAAATTGCTGGCCGCCTTTACTAGGTTTCGTTTGTTTTTACGCTCAACTCTAAATTCCAGTCTTTTGTTTTGAATAGAAAAAACCAAAGTTCCGTTCTTTTTGCACTCATCCTGAAGCGTTCATATATGGCTCTATGACTAGGATGTTTTTGCAATCAGTGATTCAATTGTGGTTTAGAAGACTGATAGCAATTTTCGAACATTAACTTTTAGAATGGTTTTGCCTTTACGAGTTCGTATTGGCTTCATTCAGTGATATTACGAAC
This sequence comes from Metallyticus violacea, assembly GCA_030762175.1. Classification (NCBI taxonomy): domain Eukaryota; kingdom Metazoa; phylum Arthropoda; class Insecta; order Mantodea; family Metallyticidae; genus Metallyticus; species Metallyticus violacea. The sequence goes on from CM060835.1 coordinate 64,981,355, forward strand.
GCTATAGACAATATCTAAATGCACTGAGAAGCTTTCGAACGTTACATGAATCTGTAAAATAACTTCGTAAGCAGGTGAACAAATTAAATAAAAAAAAAAGTGGTCGGATAGACCGAACTTTGCAGAAAATGACGTTAATGCATATCTAGTTTTACAAAAAGAAAGTTTTAATGAAACCTACTCCTTAAGCATTAGTTGCTATATAGAACAGAGTTAACTTGCTTTAAAAAAATCTGCAAGTTAAATTTAGAAATGCTGAATATAGATTTCTGTACAATTCTATGTCTAAATGTAATATAAAAAGCAGGGGAAGAAATCCCACTGCAGAATGGAAATAAAGCACGTGTCTCAATGAAACAATTGCTATCCACAGTTCGCCAATTTTCACGATGTTAAATGATTACTCAATTAGCGTAACTTTCATGGCTGGGTACTAATTAGCAAGGATGTAATTAATGCAAAAACTTTCTCAAGTAAGTTGTAATTCCCAAGCCAACAATTCTGAGACAGTGGCAAGTTCTTGGTGGTTACGATCCCTTCTACGCAGATGAGATACTAATTACCAAATGCTTTGCAAATGTACAATTCTTAAGGTCCAGGTGTGCAACATCCCATCGGTTGATGAAGTTCATTTCATTCTCTCATGAAATAACGTGTTGGTTTCAGAAAAAAAAAAAGCTAGGGATCATTTTACACTCTAAAACATCCTTTCTTTCTTTGAGAATGGCACATACAATGAGGAGGATATGGGGTCCCAATCACCTCAAGAGGGCACAGTGCGAGCACTCCTGAGCACCTATACCATCTTTCTGCAACGTTTCTGAGGAACACAAAGACATCTGATTTCCTTAAAATATTACAAGAGCAATGATCGGTCCCAAATCTAAAGAATTTAAGTGCCAAATTTTTCAAATTCAATTTTTGTATATCTAATTAAACAACGAATACATGTCCTCACAATTAAGAGAGAGGTGTGTCTTCACAGTTATTCAGATTCATCCTAGATTACAGTTTTAATTTCATAATCAAGATTTTTACTGAATGAACAATGTTGGACAACTGAATCTAGCTTGAGAAATAATAATCTTGTATTGTAAAAATCAAAGAATAAGTTATATGAAATCTCTTGAATTTATCAGAATTTCTGAAACCAATGATCAAAAAGAAAGAAATTCTAAGATGAACGTTGTAGCTATATCTGCCATAAAAGTTTAGCAAAATGCTGCTGCACAATTCTTTCAAAAGTCTTTGGCATACGATTAGAGTTAAGGCAAATTAAAGAATTAATATACTTACTTAATTTCTTATCCTTCCTTTAATTTTAGGAACTTAGCTTACTTCCAATTCTTCTTTCCATTATTCATCCAGCCAACTGACAGTGTTCACATGTTTAAAATATCTGACAATTTCTTCTATATATTCTTTGTTCTTCTGTTAACTCTCACAATTCATCTCTTTCGTGATTTTCTCTTTCTAATGTTTTGAGTCCTCTTCGTGCATATAACACCTTTGATAACCTCCCATTTAACATTCTCATTAGAAGATTATAGCATGCAATTGTTTTACTATAATATCCTCAATTCATCTCAATTTTAAATTAGGTTTATGGTTAAGATCGAATCAAATTGCAACACAATACAGTTTTCAGTGCCTTTCTGTACACCACTGGGCACTTAGTACCTTTAGATTCCAAGGTTCAATTACTGGATTTGATAAGGAAGTCGGTTCTTTCGCCTCCTGTTAAATGCCTTTTACAGCAGCAATTTTTTCTTCACTTTGCTGTAGCCAAATATTGTACACGTTATGCCTATAGGATTATAGTGTATTGAAAATTGGTTAATTAAAATGACATACAGAATTCAAATTTTCGAGTTTCTTATCAAGATCTTAGGAGTGAAATCAAAAGAATTGTTTGATTAATATGACGGCTAGAATTTTTATTACCTAAAACTTGACATAAATGTTCTTAAAAGACGCATTTAACAGCAAAAAATCCAAAAATGTGTTCTATGATTTATAAAATTGCCCTAAAACTTAGAGCAATAAATTTTAAATCACATTTATTAAACATTTGCAGTTGCATATATAAATTTAATATTTTCTGTTTGTTATTAGCAATATATACAATAAATATCTCGTGTAAGTTTTTAAAAATAAATTATTACTCAAAATTAACATTCTTACTAAATAAAATACCTGCTATTGAATATTTTGAAAATGATATTTTTTCTTTCCTTTTTACTGTTTTTATGTATTTTTATTAATTAATATTACTTTTTTATTTTCTTTGCTTCGTGCATTTCCAGCCGGACACTATTCAAATGATATATTATTTTTGCAATTAATTTCACATATTGCAAATGATAGTATTACTACCAGGGGAAAATCAAAATTTACGCTAATGTAACATTATTTACTCTCTGTTTCTTAGAAGGTGTAAAAATTTCAATGCCATCAAAGGAGTGAATTTTTAAATACTCATTTCAGTTTCACCGCAAAAGCCTCGTACTTCTACGGTGCCACAGAAATCGGCGCCCATAGGAATACCGTATTCTCAATTTCAGAGAGCTTGTTTACCTAAGGAAAATAGCCTCATATTTCCTCCGCAACTTGCTAACAGGCATATGCATAGCTTGTACATGCAGCATTTTTTAGTAGCAAAGTAATTTGTAGCAATAAGTTGTTAGTTGTCCAATGGTTAACCTTCTCAAGCTGCTCAGAGTTCAAAGAGGGGTTTCCCCAAACTCTACTTTTATTGCCTTTTATTTATGGAGTCCTAGAGCGCTAATCGTCTCATTCATTGTCAGGCAGGTAATTTTTACTATAAATTTTCAGGATCTTGCAACGCCTGACTCTGCAGAACGTTTGCAGTATACTCTCGGCTTCCACTGCTTGTCGCATAGAGAACATTTCCCGTAGCAAAGGCCTTCATCTCCCATCTCACTAATGTCGGCATTAACAGCGATGGTGAGCCAAAATTTACCACATGGTTATTCATGATGTCCTCCATTGTTTCCCAGGTGATTAGATACCACTAAATTAAAAGCGCTTGTTCCTGCCATCGCTTATCACTACCTCTTTTGTTGCGGTTTCTGATATCACCATCAGAGTCGCATCTCGAAGAGGACAAGCTCGATTACTCGTTTAATTATCAGCATAGTTGTTGATACATATTATGTTTCCTTTCCTTAGTATAATCGAATCAAGTACAGTGCAAAGAGACTTTACAGGCATTATGTATAGCCGAGTTTTCCATCAAAACCGTCTTGAACTTTTGTAAATGAATGTACAGATTGTATTGTGTTCGTACATGTTTACAGAACGCCTAAAGTGAGAGAAAATATCACATAAATAAAAATAAAATTATATGATGACAAGACTTTTGTATGATGGGGAAAACAATTTTTGTTATGATGTCCCAGAATCGCCGTACATTTTTTTCAAGTTATACTTTCAGTACTTTCACAACATGCATGCCATATTTGGATTTTTTGGATTTTTCATGAATATTACAGATGAACAAAATTAGATGTCTTTCTTTCCTTTAATTTTCTCTGTAATATTTTCCTTGCGGAATAATAATTATTAATACATGTCATTTCATTCCTTACTTGTGTTACCTACATTAAATATAATTTATTTTAGCTGTTAAGGTTAGCTCGAATGGATAAAAGATTTATGCAAGACAGACAGTGAAACTAAGAGAATTATTTTCAAGGAAAAATATACACGAAGTATGTAATACCTTTTCAGTGCTCGGGTATTAATGATTGTTATATCAGCTGATATTTTTCCCAACCCTTTCAGCGTAATGTGGTTTGCCTATTTAGAACAGTTATTCTGGAATACCGTGGTTATACTATATGTGATGTAAGGATTTCCGGTGAAAGGAAATTTCTGTAATGCGGATGTGAATATAAAAACACATAAGCGTGAAATTCAGAAGTTGAAATAGGAAGAAAATGCATCATTGTTACTGAATCAACTCTTTTCAAAACATTCAGGTTTGGTGAAATCTATGAAAATTTTATCTGTTCTGATATTCCATTAAGCTAGCTGAATAATGAAAATCTGGGGGAGCTTATAGATACTTCTTTGCTGGATACTTCTACATTAAGAAATAAACCATGCAGCACGTAGTTACAGTTGAAGAAATACAGAGGAATGAAACCACCAGATAGTGTATGTGAGCAGAGATGCGTGTCTCAGCACGCCTCGAAGTTCAGTTGATGCGCGACAGTGGTCAAGAATGGTAAGGAATAAAGTCTAAGTGCGTATAGGAAAATAGGATTTTTCCGCGGTAAGAATGCACGAGAATGCCGAGTTACTACGCAATGGATGGTTTGTTTATATTTGCTAAAGCTGTTTAAAGGTATCTTAAGACGAGTTTAAACAGTTTTATTACATTACATATGTTTAATATTTATTATCCAATAAATGTGCGACGACAAAATGGCAATTCATGTTTTTCTTAGATTCTACTGGAAAAGAGGGTTAAGTACTAAGTTACCAGCTGAAGATGCAAGTTGAGGATTTTGTAGGTACGATGAAACTTGTGTTGAAGATAAGTCGCGCTCTAGACGATCTTCAGCTATAGAATATGAAGTTCTGCGCACTGTATGGATGAAGAGCTATTGCCAGTACCCAGAAATTGTTAATAAGGTTTGGTGTCTCCAAAACATCAGTAACTACGCACCAACTCGACATTATATATTACATTATAGAGTACATTCATATTAAATTACCGAAGCTTAGGCCCAGCAACGAATTGATATTTATAAACTTCTTAAAAAGCCTTGCTCCGTATTTCTGAGAGTAGAAAGCAAGGGGTATCCCGTGGGAAAGAACCTCTGTCAGTGTTTCACCACAATTATTTTGCGCAAAAGATGGTGTTTTGCGTCTGGTGGAATTTATTCACCATTCCGAACTCACTACAAATTATCGTGGGGTTGACGCTGAGCTGTACTATGAGCAAATACACAGGGTTTAAGAAGTTGATTGTGTTGCCTGGCTTTATAATATAGAAGACGCGTTATAAAGCCACATACAATGTTTCTGTCCATCGATCAAGATTGACTCAGTAAAAACTCAGGAATTATAAGGGATAGTATTCCTGCCTAACCCATTAACAGTTCAGGTGTTGCGCTTTCTGACTATGGTTTGTTACAGTTCATGATAACATTTCTTCGAAGAATATTTTCAAAATAAAGCTTAGAGTGTTTTGTCTCTAAATCCAAGAAGTTTTATCAACAAAAATTCGAATGCTGCAAAGAGATGGATGAAAGTAATCGAACATGATGACCTAAATTTTGAAGAATCTTACTTTTTGTTCGTTATTTTATGTTAAGAAACGTGTTATGCGGGGGAAAAAAAACTTTCTCACACAACAAATATAATATTGTGATTTTTCCATTTACCTAAAATTATTTTGCCTAACTCCTTCGCAGTTCTCTCGCATGTATGTCTTTACAGAAACAAAATGACTCCTATTTAACCAATGTGTATGTATGTGTTAGTGTGTGTGTGTGTTATAAATCTCTATTCCTAGCCCTTCACTGTGCATTGCACATAACAATAAAATGTGCAGCTTTTAACATGTCAGGACAAAGTTATGAATGACATAATAAGTATCTTATATGTCTTTGGTACCCAAATTACCATTTCAGAAACAAACAATAATAAATGAAAATAATCTAAAACTAAACGATGTTACACTTTCAAAAGCTAGGTTTTCAACTCACAGAATAATAAATAGCTTTCATTTGCAAAAGCATACCGGATATCTGTTTGTCATACACTAGCAAAACAAGATTAGCAGTATAAAATTGTTATTTAACACCTGAACATTTTAATAAACTATTTATTTTTTAAATAGTGTTATATTAAATGCTAGTTGTGACACTTTCATTTAAAGCGCTAACAAATTTAAACACAATAAGAATAATGAATTTATATTTACTATATGTTTTTCTTCCTCGTTATTAACTTATTTATTCATGGGAATAATTTGTATTAATTCTAGGCATAATATACTCACAAGTAGTTAGAGAAGGGCTAAACTCAACAATATTGCTACAATCTTTGCATTATATTTTCTTGTCTTTATTTGCGTTGCTTTTATATCCATCTTATCATAGCTTCTGTTGCAACATGAAGTTGACACCGCCACGAGTGGCCGAGGTAGTAAAGGCATGGACTCGTGAGCGGGAGGCCTGGGATTCGAATCCCACCAGGACCGTCCTTCCTGACTGAGGTTTTTCCCAGGTTTACCTCAGTCCTCATAAATGACAAATGCCGGGGAGGTACCCTAAACTTAGGCCTGGAACAATTCCTTCCTTTAAAAAACAAAATCCTTTCCGAATATACCATTTCATTCCATGTATCATCAGTGTCCACCGCCTGTGGTGCCTCAGTAGTAAAAACGGGTGTTAAAAACTATTCAATATATATATATATATATATATATATATATATATATATATATTATATATATATATATACATAATGAAGTTGATATTGTGGCCTATAGGGGCAGATAATGGGAAAACTAGTGAGTACTGAAGAATACTGCAGTGTTGAAACGGTTAGTTTTTAAAAGTAACTACAAATGACGGTAGGATACGTATATTTGAGGAAAATGAGAGTTTGCGCATGCGCGGCCAGGACAAGCGGTAGAATTTTATCGGCTTTCTTGGGAGTCGCGGGTTGGAACTTGGAGAGAGTAAAAGTGAAGCTAAACTGCATTCGGGTCATCGTGACCGACGACCAACCGTAATATAAATAACCATATTTTATGTCAATATAAGGAAATGCCTAAAATTAATAAATGTTTAATTTAACATAATTCTGCATTCCATATTTAATTACTTTTATCCCGAATTTAGTTGAGATGGTCATGATTTCTTTCGATTAGCATTGCAGCTATGTTCCCCAGTCTGTTAAATAAGTTACAGAATGATATTTTAGGAGAGTAGAAGCAGGAGGTGATGACTTATGGTGACCCGGGGCAGATGTGGCACATGGGGATTAACAATGTGGGGGGAAATGTACTGTAGCGTTGAGTCTGTTAAGAATTGGAAATGACGGTTGGGAGAGATAAAGTAACCAAAATTAGGGACTGCGCATGAGCAACATAAAGCAGAAGAGTTCTGTTAACGACTTTATTGAGAGTTGAGTGTGGAAGCTTGAGGAGAGAGTGTAGCCCGCTGTTCCCGTGGTAGCATCTTGGTTAACGTCCATCATATATCTAAGTGACAATTACTGTTTATAAAGACCACATGGTTAACTACAGTTTGTGTTTTAAATGCATACCTAGTTTCGATATTTTCTAATTTGATTCCGTTTATAGTCATGATTATTCGGATGTTGTTGTTGGATAGTGCTGTGAGTCCCCAGACATGCCCCAGTTCGTTAAATAAGTTAAATAATGATATTTTTGGAGTTTGGAAGCAGGGAGCTCGTTTGCTTATTGCCTCATCGTGCAGCAGTCCTTCTGCATCACCTATACTTCAGTAACTGCCGCTGAGTTGCGTAATACTTATCTATAATATCTATGCCACACTTGCTTCTATGCATTGATTGGTTCCGGAGATCCAACAGCTCCCGAACCTGTCTGATATGTAAATTCCTGGGCCAACTTGCTATTGAATGATGTTTAATTGATGAAAATTAAAATGTTAAATAAGATTTAATGCTGTTATCACATTATTTATTGGTCGTTTATTTCCAATGCGGAAGGAAAACCCTGCTTGTGCCTTGGGTCAGTCATGTGTTGAGTTCTATCGAGACTTTATTCAAAATTCAATCGAGCAGAAGAAGTGAAGAGCGCAAGGGAGGAGGGCCGATAGGCCTTTTCCTTCTTACGATATATGGAGCTCTATGTAAATAGAATAGAAATCTCAAATGAGAAGGGAGGAACATTTTTAGGCGTGAGGCGGAGAAAAGATTTCTCTACACCGGTGCTCTGCCCAAGTCGAGAATTCTATTATTATATTTAAAGAGGCAGAAGCTGGTTCGTATGAAAGATAAATGTGAGAGCGGAACAAAAGGAGGATTTGTCGAAAACAGCCCATCTCTCTACTAACAGAAAATGGAAAAAGGGCGGAAGATAGCCAGTCAGGCACCTATTCGTTGTAAAAATCTTTCATTAGCTATTTCACATCAGAAGAAAAAGCTTTGAAACAATCGTTTTACGGAATTTTGAGTTTTTTGATAGAGACAATGCAACAATGTGCCGTTATTGCCGTTGGTTTTATATGACCTACCGCCTGGAACTCAAAATATGTCTACGATGAGCACGTTGCGGGTAAGATAACGATACAGTTTCTCTTTCGGTAGTTAGATGGTACTGCAATTATAAACGTTGTCCAGCCATAAGACTATTATTTATTAATAGTCGTGAAGCAAGTTTCCATATATGGTTAATAAATTTAATTTGCAGGAAAGTGACTTTTCAGCTCAAAGTTATATTTCTTTAATTGAAATAACGATTATTATCCTAGAAAAACTTACTTTCAGATATAGGTAATTATTACAATGGGCGTTCTAAAAGTTCTCGGTCTGACTCAGAGATGTCCTGAAGATGACCAAATTACTATGATAGCCGTTAAGTTCTTTAGATGGCGCGCCGTAAAGTTTCAGAAGCGTAAGTGTAGTCGCTTGTTTGTGAGGATCATGTAAAATAACTAGTGTTAACATTTCCAACAAAATGGATAAAACTAAAACACGAAATGTGGTAAGTATTTAATTTTGAGGAGTTTAACCCCAATAGAAAAGCACAGAAGTTAGATTCTGCATCAAGGATTCTTCGAAAGCTCATTCATTCAAAACGATGAGCGCTCAGGGTGTTCCAAAACCGACGAGTTTGTGACAAAAATTCACAATGCCGTACTCAATTATCCCCGATTGAAAGTACGCCAGTTGGCTGACTTTGCAAACACCTTGATAGGCCGTGTTCACTGCATTTTACACGAAGTTTTTGGCATGAGAAAGTTTTCCGCTCGATAGATGTTGCGTTTGTTAACAATGGACCAAAAACGCATTCGAATGAACATTTTGCAAGAGTGTTTAAACTTGTTTAAACGCAATCCCCGAGTTTCTCTTACATTTCATAACAGAGGAATACACGTGGATTCATCTCAGTGCTCCAAAGGAGCAGCCACACAGTGGGTGGTGAAAGTTCACCAAAGAAAGTAAAAAGGTTCTATCTGCAGGAAAATCAAGGCTATGGGTTTTTAGGATTCTTGTGGTGGGGTGCTCTAGATTACCTCCAGAAGTGCAGATATTCAGGCTAAACGTCCGTACCTTATGAAAAAGAACATTCTCTTTTATCACGATAATGCGCCTTCACACATGTCTGGATTATTGCTGCAACTGCATGACCTTCGCTTGCAAGTGCTTCTACATCCGCTATATTCGCCGGATTTGGCTCCCAGCGATTACTTTTTGTTCCCAATCCTCAACCCTGGAGAAATGGCTGAGTGTACGAAGATTCGCATCAAATGGTAAGATTGAAGCTGAGACAAGCGATTATTTTTCACAATTGGATAAATCTTATTTTAATGGGGGTATTTAAATGTTGGAAAGTCGTTGAACCAAATGTGTTTATTTACAAGATGACTGTGTTAAGAATAAAAATAAAATAAAAATATTTCTCTTAAATCTTGAGTTTTCTCGAGTTGAGCCGTGAACATTTAGAGCGCCCCTCGTAATACCTGAAAGTAAATTAAACGATGATAAAAGTATATACGAGGTCTGCTCAAGTCTGCGCCAAAGAAGTGTCGTAGGAAAAAGCGTTAACGGCACAAATTAGCTCTGGCCTTGAAGGGACACCCATTTGCCCATATTATTATTTTTCAGCTACTTCTTTTACATTGTCAGTGTACCGCGATTATTCGGATGACGGGCTATCAAGAGCAGCGCAATAAATTTTGGTTGAAAATTGGAAATTCTCGAGAGGATGAAAGAAGCTTATGGAGCTAATTGTCTAAGCCTTACTCAATGGTATTTGTGGTATATGCGGTTTATAAGTAGTCGGGAATCCGTAGTTGATGACTTGCGTCCCTTGAAGACGCTCATGCGGCCAGAATTAATGAGAACCATGAAAATCGACGCTTGACTGTTCGAGAAATTGTCGAAGTGTGTAACGTTCCTGTGGGATCATGTCATGAAATCCTGACTTTAAAGCTTGGTATGCATTGTGCTGCAGCAAAGTTTGCCCCTCGGCCGTTGACACAATAACAGAAAGATAACTGCATAGCGATCTGACAAAAGCTCTTGGATCGCTTTAATGAGGATGCAGTTTTTATGAACAGAATAATTGCTGGCGATTAAGTATGGGTCTATGGTTACAATATTGAGATGAAATGCCAATCACACAATGGGTTATATAATATTAATGATTATTCTTCAACATTTAGGTGTTATTCATCGAAAATTTCTGCCGGAGGGTCAAACTATGAATCGCAGGTAGTACCAAAAGTTCCTCAGACGTCTGCGAAAAAAACATGATAAAGGCTGAACTGTGGAGAGACAATTCATGGATTCTGCAACACGATAACGCACCAGTGCATTAATCTTTGCTTGTTCGCAGATTTGGGGCAAAAAATCCAACCCTTCATACTTTACTAATTTAAATATACAGACATTTTTAATTCTCGAGACTGAAATCTACGATGAAGAGAAGAGATTCGATTCATTTGAAGAGAAAAAACAAACTTCATAGACAGAGTTTCGTGCAACCTCGAAAATCGCTCATCGGCGCTGCTTTCAGGTCAAACGCCGATGGAGGGGCATATCAATACAGAGGGAGATTACTTCGAGGTAGAATGAAGGTAAGCCCAAATTTAGTTGTTTTTTGAACACCTCTTGTATAATGCATCTAACTTATGTTGACAACTCAAGAGACTTGAGAATGGAAACTTGTTGCTCGGAACAGAATTGCTGTGATATCAGTTTCAAGGGCTGAAATCTTCGCTATTGATTTTATATTAATTATTCCGTAGCACTTGATGATTATTACTCTAGAGAGCTCTGCTTATGATCACCCCCCGAATAGGAAGTGACAGTAGTTAAATAAGTGGAACTCACAGTCTGCTTCCATCAAGAACTACATGCATATAATTTTGAAAACGGCATTATTTATTCAATATGAGTATCAAGACATTTGGCATGTACTCATTTTGATGAAATTCCCAGATTACGGGCAATCTCCGTTGACATTGTTAAGAGGTGTGTCAGAGAAAGTGGAATAGGAACTTTCTTCATAGAAGTTTCCTTGAATTCTTAAATTAGATGAAATGCCTATGAGCTGTATCCATGCTGGGCACGAAAAGGCATTTTAATTAGCGTCAGTGATATGTATGCCTTAAAAGTACAAGATGCAGTAGCGCCACTCTTGATCAAGTCGTTAATTGTCCAGTCCAGATAAGTCCAATCCCTTAAGTTGATGCCATTAGATTGTCCCTCTTCCTCTACAAGAATGTGTCGATTACTTCAAGACAGGAAACATTGTATTCGAACAACCCGCAATGATTCTATATAATTTGCAACGATTCTTGTGTCAAAGACAGGAAGTCAATACTGCAGTGTATGACCGTGGTCTTGAACATATTTTTTAGTAGTGTGGTGTGCTTTTAATTTCTAGATATGTTTCTGTTGTTACTGAAGATATGTATTAAATTTCAAATACTTGTAATTGGTTTATACATATATCAATTTAAATGCAAATACACTCAAAGTTCTTATTTACATTATTTTATACTGTCGTTTTTAAAATCCTTAAACACATGTACTTAATACTCGTCTTTTACCAAAAAATGGCAATATCTCAATAACTGGTTGCACTATAAGCATGCGGTAAACGCGATTTTATTGTATTTTTTATCCAGAAAAAGTGTATAACTATGTTCAATATACCTTCCTATAGTTTTTTTCTTCTGAATTGTGACTAAGAGTGATGTAACGGTATATAGGTATTCGCAGTTTGGTTAAATTTGTTTGCGTTCTTGCTCCGCTAGGAACCTTGCCTTCCTCATTCCCTCTCTTACCGCTAGATAGCGTCAAGCCTTCCAACCCTTTCTCTTTATCACTGCTTATCGACATAACTTTATCGTACAGTGCTTAGTCATGCCTCCTTTCATGAACGGTAGCGAAAAAAGCCTAGCCCAATTTCAGGTAATGTATCTTCAAAATATGTAGGCTGATAATAACCGTGATGTAAATGTTGGCCTGTTAGTTCAGTTAGGTAGAGCGTCATGTTAATAACGGGAAGGTTGTGGGTACGATTCCTCATGGGCCACCTTTTTTTTTCTCTTGTAATTTTTATAATTTGTTTACACTGTTCTTAATAGAATAAATGAGGACAAAGCATAAGTTCTATTTTACTTTTATTTCATATACTGTTCTAAATGCTCCAATAAAAAAAAGCCATTGCTTCATGACTACACAAGTTGCATGTCTCCCCCCCCCCCCCCCCATCAGTTGGTTAGAAATGTTAGGTACTTTTTACGCAGGACAAGGCACAGATTAGGATAGGTTAGATATAAAAAAAAAAGTATATGCAAAATTTATAGTGTTAAAAACGTATGTCTTTTCCTGTAACATTATTGTTTCCTTTACACTGCTACATTACAGTTTCGCTGTATAATGAATGCGATTAAGTATTAACACGCATCCTACAAGGTTAATTTTTGGCGTACGATTGCTTGTTTCTGTGCGTTACGACTGTTTTATCCGCCTGCACTTGCTAAAGTCACACTACCACTTCTTCGCACCGACACACCATTCCTTGGAAATTGCATCGGCTTTCTCCGCTGCCGTTCTTGAAAGGAGGCGCGAGACTCTAGCACCTAGATCGTCTGTTTGTACGGTCAAGTGTGATGACAGTAGATTCTCGTCCTTGGTTTAAGTAGCTACATTTGGTCTATGTGCTTGTTCTTGCCGTAGGCTATGGTCTGGTTAGAAAAGAAGTTGTGTTTCATCGTTCTGCGATGGTATCCTTCAGTAAGGCTTACCCACACAAACTTCTTTTATGAAATTTGACAACTATGAATCCAGACTAATTTTCTGTGATCACAGCAGGAACTTGGGTAACTACATTATTATTTATTATACGTGTAATTTTAATTTACTTTTTTTTTTTTTTACTGTCTTATAGTGAATTTTTTTTTAATATTATTGGAGCTTTTTTCTTAACGAATTCTTCTATCATGGTTTGGTTATATGAGAAGGACTTATAAAAGAACATTGTACGTTAAATACTCGTTCTTAAAGTAGTGTTTGTTTTGTTTTACTTATAGCAGCTGTAATGTATGTAAAAGCAATTTAAAGTGTAATTTATTTGCAATTTAAGTTATTGTTCATTGCATATTTTGGAATAATAAATATTTTGTTCTTACGCAAATTATATATCTTGAAATTGAAGGTTGTAATATTCCTTTAAAATGCTATGTATGTTGATGTTAAACTATGCTAACATGTTAAATATTATATTTAATAATTGAATTTCTCTGCTATACTTTGCATTTAAAATCAAACTTACAAGAGCCTCCATACCGTAAGGAGTTCCTTGCTCGTCCATATGCACTCGTGGCAGTGAAGTATAGTGTCCATTTTATCAATTATTATACGTTGGTATTTTTTAATTACCTTCTTCCAGGTAAGTAGAACAAATGACAAACAGGTAAGATTAATTTTCGCTGCTGAAAAGCACAAGACTCTTTGTTCGTCTTTCAGAATCGATCGGTTGGGGTTGAATTGGAGGTCGCCAATTTTCAATCTCGTCAAGAGGGTTGCAGGTTACAAAACTTTCGGGCATCATTAGCTCGAGTGCATGGAGATCCTCTATAACCATGATGGGAATGTTCCCTCTGTGGAAAGGCACGAGATTGGCCGGGTACATTTGTAAACTACCGTGGGGTTAAGGGAAAGTTATGCCTAGAGGGCATTTAATTTCAGATACAGAACCTGCCAACAAGCCTGAACGTTTCGGTACTAAAGAAAAAATGAGACCTGCAGTGTTCTCTGTCAATGAGAACGGAATGATCACTGCGAAACACAAATACACCTTACAAAAAGCAGCAGAACGCTTCATTATGAATTATCATGTTATACGTCAGTTTTAAATATTTTAAGAAATAATATAAATAATTACATTATCTAACTTTCCCATTATTATCGCTTTTAGAACTAGTTTAGATATCAGTTCTATCCATTAAACATCGACATTAACGCTGAAAATGCCGTTTGTTATTTCGCGATCTATTTAAAAAATTACAGATTGAAACGTTTTATTTACTGAAAGATCGATTTTCTAAAGTGAAAGTATTTTCCTCTTTACTGCAACCCAAAACTGCTAATTATTAAATAAATTTATTTTCGCCAAATGTTTTAACAATTTTTTTGGGGGGAGGGGTACTCTACAGCCCGAAATGAGTCTTGGCCTGCCTTGCTACCTCTGCTTCCTCTACCTCCGTTTCACGGCTTCATTGATACAGGGGGAGGGGCATGTGACCAGCATGCTGGCACCCCGCAGGATGCCTAGCTCACGGCTCCCTAAATCGAAGAACGCCACCTTTCCATCAAGCAGTTTCCCAGTTATCCTTACGAGGCTGGGTGAATCCCTTTCCAGACCTCCCCAACTTAGAAGGAGTCCTAAGCAGTTACTGGGAATCGAATTCGGGTCCCACGGGCCAGCTGAGTCCTATACCAAGGAGGCAGTCACCCGATGATCTAGGTCTTTCCAAATGACTGTATCCCAGCTTAGACTGGAAGAGGGTGCCAGTTTTTTTTCATCGAGTGGCCATAATTGTAGGAACGTAAGAACATCATGACCACAACCTTTTGGCACTGTGAAGGAATACTACTCGTTGACTTCAAGGAGAGGAACACCACAGTAAATGGGGAGTACTATGCTGGCCTACTGCACAGACTACGTGCTTCCATCAAAGAGAAAAGGCCAGGAAAGCTAAGTGGTAGTGTGCGCCTTCTTCACGACAACGCCCCTGTGCACATAGCTCTTGCAAAGGAAGTTGTGAAGAAATGTGGCTCCAAGGAGATCGATCATCCACCCTACAGTCGAGATCTACCTCCCAGTGACTATTTCCTCTTCTCAAAACCCAAGAAGGAAAAGGAAGGAAATTTAAGTACGACGAAGAAGTGATGGATGCTGTTTATGGCCATTTTGCAGACAAGACTTCTGATTATTTTGACGGAGGGGGGGGGGATTGAAATGTTAATTCAAAGATGTGAGAAGTGTATTGCAATAAAAGGTAACTATGTTGATAAGTGAAATATAGTTTTTGTCTTCATCATACCTATAAAATGGTTAGGCCCGAAACTCATGGACCTACCCTCGAATGCTATGCGAGCGATTTTCTATGTAAAAGTTTTAGGAACGCACTTCGAGACATGTTATCCATTTCACATTACCTATTATAGTTTTCACTTCTAAGCCAGCTATTTTACCACAAAGATATAAAAACAAAAAGGAGGCTTAGGAAAATCACAAATATATCCTACTGCTCTGAATGTGAAAAGAAACTTCTGTAGGCAGCATAACAGTATCGATTGTAAAGGCATTGAAAGTTGAAAAATAATTAAATTTATTTATTTGCTAGTTATACAATTCGTCAGGGAAGTTTTTAAACACAGAGGAGAAATGTTATGATTATTTTCAGGCACATGAAAATTACCTACTGGAGTCACAGTGCCCGTTAAAGATTTCTCCAACAGCGAAATTGCCCAGCTCCCTTGAAAAATGAATGCTTTGGTACAGAAGACACAGGCAAAGAGGATGAAGTGACGCCAATAATTCTTGTTGGATTACAGCTGAAGAACCGACAAGTTGATCTAAACAAATGGCGAAAGGAAAAAGAAAGAGGGCGAGGACTGGAGAAGAGTCAAAAGTCCATCACAAACAGATCCTATGCTTTTCTCATTCCCCGTTCTGTCTTTTCGTACACTCCAGGAAGCACAGTCTAGTGCAAGAAGTCAAAAAGAAAAGTATTTGCTAACTACCAGCACAAACTTTCCTACTACAGATGAAAAGTTTTCATATCCCTCACGAATTACAAATAAACTTCCTTTTTCAGGCCCCAGCAATTCAACATCAGTCCCGGGAAATGTATTTTCCTACTTCAATTATGTCGCTGTAAAAATGCCTCTAGTGTTTTCTGTATTAATTATTTCTGAGTTCCACCATTTCGTGCAGAGTAAACTCGCTTTCCAATTTCTGCTGAAGGTTAATTTTGTGTGCCGAGTTCTTGTTTATTCTGTCTAGAAGGCTTTTCTGGTTTCCCTGCAGTGAGAATACTCAGCTGATTTTATGGAGGTGCAGAACCATTGCAAGTCGCACTCTTTACGAACAAAATGATGTAATGTCAAACTCAAGAAATAAATGTTTTTACTGGAATTTAAATACTAACGAACTGTCCATTTTTAAAGCACATAAACTAACACTTTAATACATTAACCTCATTTCGCTACGCAATCTATACACAGTAAGATTGGAGTTAAGTTCCTTTGACGCAGGCGATTGAGTTTGTTTAGTCATGTTTATCAAACCAACTAATGCAGTTGTATTTCTATAGGATTCTGTTGTGTACTCGTGCATTGTGGAGTAAGCTGAGAGTGAGATATACGCTTGAACAAAAAAGTTACTTAATATTGTTATGCGCAAAAGAAATCTAACGAAAGAATTTCGTTCTCAGTTTCTATGAGTAATATTGTAAGTGCAAATACCAAGTTATTGAACAAAATTCGAACCCAAGAGGTTAAAAAAGTTATAACAGATGAGAAGCAGGCTTTCGATTAGAAACTTCTCCTCGAAATTCTTTAACACGATTAGCCCAGCAAGTTGGTGTATCTGTCGGCATTGCGTATAAAGTCATTCAGCTGCTATCCAATTAAAATTACTTCCATATCTTAAATAAAATTCAGGAGGTAATTTACAATATTCAGGAGGATGAATTGCGGCAAGTGTCTCAAAATATTTCCAGAAGGATTTAGGTAAGTCTCACAGCGGAAGACAGGCGTTGATAAAAAGACAGTGTATGACATATCTGCAGGGCGATTATTTTAATATTTTGCGAGTCGTGCAGCTTAGCGTTTGTGGGCTTCATCACTAATACCCGCAACATTCACGAGCGAAGGAAAATGTGCCATCTACACATACTGATAATTTTGGGTTATGGTGTGATACTTAGAGAAAGAACTCTGTAAAGGTATAATTGGAGTGTTTTTTAACAACTAATTTTTGAACTGCATAAGAGAAGTTTAACAATGAGATACACGTCGAAGAAAGGGTTCTATTTGTTATAAGTATATTAAAAAGTAATAATTGTAAGGAAATGTCAACGAAAATCAGTAAAAATGTCTACATTCTCCAGTTGCTTCTTAGATTAAAGAAGAAAAACAAAGGACTTCGTTTTAGATATAAAAAAACGGCGATTGTCGTTACAATGCGCGCCATTGTTCCCTCACAAAACGTAAACACATCCTTACAACATGTATACCATCACGCTATCCATACAGTATGCCAATACTTTGAAACGTAGTGTACATAGTTTATGTCAGTTGCCGCTTTATCTCTAACAAAGACGATTTCTTTTAGCAGAGAAGTTGCTCTAATTGTACGGGTTTTAAGTAAAAGCTGTTTACAGAAATCCAATTATCCACAGCGAGAATACGCTCAAAATACCAAAACTATTTTTTTCTGTTGTTATTCTTCCCGAAATATTTGTTATCTTTGTAAGCAAAACACCGAGAAAAAGCATTACAATTTCCTGACTGCGTATCAGAAAACTATACTGGCACTATAAGATATGTAAGTACGAGAACCACTCAGAAAGTTTCCGGATCTGAGTAAATTGCCTATAATGATGCGTAAATTTATATGATGTGTGGGAGATCATACTTTTATCCGTAAATGAACATAACGTCCGTCAACTGCTACCCGCGCAGCCTCAACAGAGAGCTGAAAGGAACATTTTGTCAGTAATTCAGTGTCGCGCATTGAGCCAGAACCAAAAACATCACTGTGCAATGATATATTACGATTTTAAAAGCGACTTAAACTAGTGTCTTGACCTACACAGGCTTTGGGAAACTTCGTCTTAACAGAAAACATTGTTTCCGTGGAGATGTTGAAAGTACTGGTCAGTAAATTAGAAGCGCAATGCTAGTAAACTGTTGCGCCAAGATGATGTAAGAATATCCTCGAGTGACCTATAAGGATTTAGAGGCATGTCTTAATATTGAATCGAAAAGTGTGTAATGATTATTTCACGGCCAGGAAACGAATAGAATGGTGCTGCGAAACGTTCGAAAGACACAATAACAAATACTCTCGCCATTTTTCCTCCCTGAAATCTTAACGAATGATTCAACATGGATTTGTCAATAAGATCCGGAAATAACCATTTGGATCTTCTCAGACTGCATATCCCCAAAGAGCAAAAAGTGTGTGTGGGGGGGGGGGGGGTCGCCACTTTCATGCCTATGTTATTCAGTTATCATCAATGTGGTTCTAAGTTCTGTTAAATAAAACTTAGGCATACGTTCTTATCATTAAATGTAGAAACCTTGAACTCTCAAAATGTGTTGTCTATGATTTTAATTTCGCGCGTTTAATTTTTTAAGCTCGTTCATTAGAGTCCATGCGAGCTGCAAGGTTTGCAGCTGACACACTTTCAAGGGATTTGAACATTCTGTTCTATCTCTTGCCTCTATATATCTCACTTTGCACTACGCATTAAATAATGCGGTGACGAATTTCCACTTCTAGAAAAAACATGACCAAACTCGGCGGCAAACTATAAGCTGTATGTTTCCACCATTCTGTAAGAAAATGTTCTGTAGTGCATTAGTAAATAGTTTTGTATGTAAACAAAGTAGATTATATCATGCTTTGGAGCAGCCAAAACGTCAGGGTGACCGAACCTTATGTTCGTCTGAAGAAGCATCATACAGATCTGATTTACAAACAAATAAATAAATAAATAAGAAGTTTATCATTATACAATCCTAATTAGTTAGCATACTGTTGTTATAGTAGCACACATTTTAGTAAACAACTAATTTAGGTGATTAAGAACTTTAGTCACTGTGCAGAACAACCAGCCGAATTTTGTGTTCAGCCCCAATGGATAAAAATACTATTTTTTAAAAATGAAATATGATTATATAGTTTTTAAATCATAAGGTTATATGATGATATTTGGAGAATTGTCCACTTACACATGATAAATATAGGACTTGAAACTTTCATAGCCCTGCTTACAATTATAGTTTCTCTGGAGATCAAGATGAGGCAATGAAGCAAAAAGTCACCGAAAACTCGACTTAAATAATATCGACACGACTACCTCCCAGGAATCTATAATTGTAACTTGATGAACCCTCGGTATGAACTGTAATTACATTTTAAAAATTACATTCATTGTTATTCTTACGATTACGGTATAATATTAAAATAAATGTATTTAAAATTAATAAATTTATTACGAAAAATATCAGTAACCAACAATAATAAACTACATAACCCATTTTCAACTATAGCAACTTAGTTTAATCAAGAGCTTGGAATGTGTTATAACAATAAAACTGATAAGTTTATATTTATAGTACAAAACTAAAGTTATTTACATTTATTTTCAATGTTTCCATCAATTGTTTACCGTCCAGCGTGTAGTATTACTCCGATAGTGTCTTATTTCTCTACTGTAAAGTTTAAAACTTGCCAGAGGATCAGTTACGATATTGGATTATAATTTCTTTTATTTCGAATAAACTTTGTATATTAGTTAAGAAACTGCAACGTCAAAGCCAAGCAAAGCACCCAAATGTAGGGTCACAACAAACCATGCAATTAACATGGGTCACTTGGCGCGCAGACAAAAAACAAAATAACAAAAACAAAAACTTGGAACGTGACAGAGAGGTAACAGCAGACTGCTGGCGTTCTACTCCGTAATAATTAGGAAGCGAGCGAGGAGTGTGCACTTGTTATACTGGTTGACGTCACTCAGCAGGATGACTGTAATGAAAAACAGGCGTCCAGGCGGTCGCGACGAAAACTAAATGCCCTTGTTCTCTTGCGGCTGAAGACTTCAAATCAAAGCTATGCTACGACAAAGAACTTTTATGAAAGTATTTTACTGTAACTTTGCTAAAGATCTTTGATACTCCCACTGGCTTGGTGAGACATCCAGTAGGGGCGCGCCGAATTGAAAGCGTTGATTTTCTCGCTCTATCGACCTATAACTTACTAACTGGATTTATACAGACATCCACCATGAGTTGAAAGAAGTATGTGAAGTTGTAACATTAGTATAGGGTAAAAGTCTCCGCACATATACACTATCAGCTAAATATAAAATGATAGTATATTTTATATAAGTGTTGATAGGCATGTATTGCGCATTCGAGCGTGATACTTCGGGTTGTATTTCATGCTAAGATCGCAATGAGCCTTTCAACAAGTTGGTCAAGTACTATTTTACACTATCATTTTAATTTATTATAATTTATTTTAATTTATAAAGTTAAAAATAAGGAGAACTAGAAATGTCGAATCGATTAGTATTTGTTCATATGTTTGTATAGTGTGTGCATTGTTAGTTGATTTTATTGAAACATTTAGTAGCTCGATGATATGAAGGTTAATTGAAAATTATAATGGAATTTGAACTGATAAAATTTTTGAAGGATTTTCACCCTAGGTGTCGAAGCGGCGACTAGTATAAGGAATGAGTTGCTGCCTGAGAAATGCAAAAAGAAAAATATCCGCACAATTAGTGAGAATATTAATTTGGCGTATTTTCTGGAGAAATAGAAGGTATTTATTCCATGTTAAAGTCATCATCAGGTCATCAGGTAGACATTAGTTAACAAATAAGAGTGCTAAATTGTTCCATATGAACACTTGATATGGAAGAAACAAATTCCTTTAGAATGCGTGATCCAATTTTTGAGAAGTTTGTACTATACATGAAACTACCTTGATGTACTTCAAAAACTAGGCATATTCATAGTCCTGCCTCTCGCCCTCACTATAATACCAGCAGTGAAATACAATCGAACAGTATATACTGATTGCTGACATAGGTAAACAGTTTTTATTCTTCTGATATGAAAGAGCAAAATTTGTGTTGATGGGGAAACAAATACACAAGCAAAAGCTGGTTGGGAAAATGTGTGCTACATGAAGTAGGTTATTCAAATAGATAAATTACTACTAAAATACTTGAGTCTGGATGAGGTATACTTTGAATCGCGAGAGTTTAGTGTTAACAGATCAAGCTTTCGAAGGCCAAATGTACATCAAAGAAAGAGGAAGAGTGTCTAATAAGCAAAAAGTACTTCCAGCTGCTATTTTAACCTTAGAACTTGACTCAATGACAGGAAATCTTGCATTTGTAAGCACTGTGAAAAGAAGTCTTCGTACAGCTAATCTGAATGAAGGCATTGAAGTCACTGTGCATTTTTGTGAGATATTTCACGAAATTATAACACAGTCTTTAAACAATGTGTTCTAGCCATACCGAAATTGAGTAGAATATGCTCCCAAAACTGCATTTGCAAAATCCTTCATATTAAGATGTTTTCAATGTGAAAACGTACAAATGGCTAGATATAATGTACAGGACATTGTTATATCAGCCCTAACCTAGGACAAAATGTTCACATTGTGCTCTCAATACCTACTTGTTTCATTAAACTTGTTCTCAGTGTTCAGTCTTCTTTCTTAAAAGAAAAGTAGTGATTATATCAAGTGATTTTCTGATATAAACTGCCCTGTCGGACAGATGTGGTTGGGTAAGTTGTAACTAATCGAAGATCTATAACATTTTAAATATTGTAGAAGCATGAAAGCACGTGTTCTGAAAAAGCGAAGAATGGCTGCTTATTACATCCGTAGTTACTCAAGAGGTAAAATACATTTTGCAGTTATCTGAGGGCAACCTTGCGTTCCTCAAGTTAAACCACGATCATAGATCCGACACGAAACTTTCTCTAAGTGTTTGTAGGAGAGTGGGAACAAGAGAGGAAACACTTGAATAGATCGAAACCAGGAAATATATTATACTAGTCTTCTGGCCACAAATGGTCTTAGTTTTGGTGTGACTATTTCACTCTTGTGACGTCATTTTAAAATCGATCAATGAAAGGAAAATAAATTTTGAATTTTGACCAATTACAGCAGGATTACCGAAAAAAAAAGTATCAAATCGTTTTATCACGTGACGTGCATTTATCTTATGATCAGTGTAACCTCCACTATATAATTCCTGAACACGCATCACTGACCACTTTTGCTAGAGGAGGTGGAGAGCTATTGATAGCAACAAAAGCACAGACAATCGACTATCATAACGCAAAATGGAGGTTCTTCAAAGCGTTTTGGTGATGCGTTAAATGCGCACGTTGTTCTTATCATTAGGAATTCCAAACCACAGAATACAAAGAAAAATAGAGACAGTGTATGTTATTTTTTTTTCTAAGTTGGCACTGGAAAATCGAACGGTAACCATTGTAATAATCGAATTTTGTCCATTTCAGTCTCGCTGTTTCTGAATAGAATAGATATTCAGAGTATTACAAGTGATACTATTCTGTGCGCGAATTTCAAATAGGAATAGGAATAAAAGTAATATATATATTACTTTTATTCCTATTCTATACATGAAATAGTACTAAACCTGTATTTTGCTCTTCTCTATTGGTATCACTGATAATCGGCATTCTTCAGTATCAAGATTCTTGAAACGGTTAAGTAACAAATATACAATTATTAAAATTTTGTAAACCAAGTTTAGAGGAATTATATTTAAATTGTTTTATTCGTGAAACAGTCCTAATAAATATCACTCCAGGGTCTGAGATTGCCGAATGTAGTGAGTGACATTACTTGTGATAAAATATTTAATTGTCCAAACTAAAACGTTCAGTCAAAAAATAATGCTTCCTGTTTTCTCTTTCTTTCTTTAAGTAAATTGAGAGTAATGAGAGTAATTAGAATTTAGTGCGATTGTCCAAACCTTCTTCTACAGAGTTTCTACAGATTTTCAAGATAACAGATGGCAGTAATACATCGTTTCAGAAAATAGCTGACACTGACGTTGTAAGAGACATGAAGAAAAAGTAGATGAATTATAACTATTGCTGTTATAATAAATGGTAACAAGAAATGGAGTGTGAAAAATCGATTTAGTGTTGTAAGAGACAGGGGGCTGTAATAGAATTCCTGAATGAGGAAGGTGAAACGCCGAATGGTATTCAAGAAGGCTGAAGAACGTTTGTGGGACGCAACAATGGTATCAGGGTTCATCCTTATACGGAAGCTGAAGGGCAAAATCCCTTGACTGATTAAAAGCGGAGCGGTCATTCGGTCACTGCAGTGACTTCACGCAATAAGGAGCCGATGAGATTATTAGTGCTGATCCCCAGCTAACTACTTAAAATTTTCTTTCATGCTCAGAACAATGATTTTTTACCATGCGAGAATACATGCCCTTGTTAAAAGACGGACAAAAAAAAAACGTGAAAAAGTGCGGAGATGATATTTAAAAGAAATTAATAATGAAAGTTTTGGCTACATACTTTGCAAAGTTCATTCATTTTGCTTGCAAATTAAACTACAGAGAGAAGAAAAATAGGAGACACTGCTTGTTAGCTGACCTTTATATAATATGTTTTCAGCTATAAGGAATAACTATACCCAGAAAATTAAACTGCTTTATAAAAACAGTTGCCGGACCATTAACAAATCAAATAATAAATAGCGCACGCATATCAGTCAAAATCTTGCCACATTTCATTTGGTATTGGCTTGAACGCTATTACTTTGAGGACTTGCTTTTCATTATACCAGTATGTTCTTCTGAAGATCTAAAGAAATTTGAATTGACACTATGGAAAAATAAGTACATGTCCGGAAAGTATCCATCCAGCATTCGCGATAATTCACTTTCCCGTAGAGCTACTCAGTCGATAGTGCACATATAATGATCTCATCTGCCCATTCTTCAAGTCTCATGCAAAATGTTGCAAAAATTTTCAGACCGTTACTGAGACTTGGGAAAATGAGACTAGGTGCTAACGGTGTTCCCCAAAGAGTGTTCAGAAGTAGAAGCGATGCAGAAGTAAGCGTAAAAGAATTTAAAAAAGAGTAATTTGAAGGAGATGTCAGGAGCGATTATACTTCAGGAGGCTAAGTGTGTAATATGGATTGCATGTAAGTACTTACCTTCCATCTGGTAGGATCCGTTTTATGCAGGAAATCTGAAACAAAATCAGATATATTGTAAATCTCAAGCAATGAGCATTGTGCTTGCACAATAAACTGTTCACTCACCATTTGGGAATATATCTCAAAACACTAAATTATTTCCAATAATGAAACAAATTTATGCTTTTCTGAAACCTACGTCGTAAGCAAAAGCTTCCTATTGTTATGCAAACTTTCTAAAAGAAAAATTAACACAGACTTAAGCTGAACTTAAACATTTTGCTCACGTACATCCTGCTATAAGGCTGTGATGAATAGAACAAAAAGGAGGAAAGAAAGGAAATGAAAACAGACAAGGATAACAAGAGGATCCTAAGGATTAGAACAAAATATAAGAATAATGGAAGGTAGAAGAAAAGCCTATAAATTCAACGTATTTACCAGTAAGAATGTGGCACAATGATCTAAAACTCTGAAAACCCCGCTAAAATTCATTTATTCAGTTTTCCTATTAACAATTTTTGCTTAGGAAACTTGATTAAAAATACACCGGAAATTCTAAAATTGAAATATTTTAAAGTTAATAAATAAACCGATATATTTTTTGAATTCAAATGTTTTAAGTTTTCCATTATAAGCTAACAAAAATATCTTTATATATATATATATATATATATATATATATATATATATATATATATTCCAAACTTAACATAAATAGAGTAATTCCTATTATATTTTAATGCTAGAAATGAACCTTATAGAACACACAAAAATACTAATAATGTAATTATAAGCCTTTGTTTAATTATTAGGTATTAGACAAATAATTAATGAGAAGAAATTAATGTTCCCTGAGATATCAAAATTTGCATTTGAAGTAGCAATGAGTCTACCTTCCAAAGAAAGCTTTTAGTGTGCATAAGTTATATATTTTAAAAATTGTATTCTCAAGCTGTGAAGTGATGATGTCATAGGTATGTGAGAGCATGCAGCATACCCCGCTTCACCATTTAGCATTCTCAAACTGCAGCTACACTTATTTCACCCCACTTATCTTTATCTTGTTCTTGATGCCAACAGTGCGGGTGTTTTTTTGCTGATGATGAGGATGATGATAATAATAATTTATTCTTATACATAAAGAATTTCAGGAAATGTTTTTCATTAGCACACGAAGTACGATGCGTGATAGCGTTGACGCATCCACATCATGCAACACATAATCGCGGTACTACTCGGGTTAACCCGTTAAAGCTTGCCTCACCATGTCATGGGCACGTGCGACTTGATTATTGCATTCGCTTGTCGCTTGGCATTGCTCAAAAGAGGGAAGCGTTCAGTTTGTACGTTAACAAAGTTTGATGTTTCTATGTTATACTTTATTGACATTGAACGAACACATTCAATTAGTTATGCGTTGAAGTATTTGTTTGGGGACCCCCTTCAACTGAAGATGAAAAGAAGTGATGTAAATTCTGGAATGTCAGCCTAAACCTGGGTACACTGGAATACTAATAATGGTAACACTGAAGGTCTTAAACCCTCGCTTGCTGCTACTTTCACTGACCTTGAGAACTGATGTCTTTCTTGCGGGTGCAGCATAAATTAATAAATATCTAATGGGTATGCCCTAAGTTTGTAGTATTACATGCCCCATTAGGTTATTATTTTTGCCACACTTCTCCCAATTGGGTAAATGCCAGAAGAACTCAACAGGCCAGAAATAATGTATTCAATATTTCCATCAAGAAAAACTCAAGGGCTGTTACGAGCTGAACTTTTTTTAAGACTTCCTATTTGTCAAAATGATATGGTATTTTGAAAACCATTAAGAAACCATGAATAATCTCTTCATCTGTTTTTCTTTATCTTCTTAAAGAGTCGCCATCTAAATTTTTCTTCCAGACTGATATTACAGTTACTTCCAACAAAGGCAAAAAAAGTAATGGAATGAATTTTAAGGCATCTAATGAATTTAATTACATGGTTCATATATTAAATAATGCAATAAAGATTAACTATGCTCCTTCGGATCACCATGAACATGTCTAAAACTTAAGAGATGGTGAGGGAAGAGAAACAAGGAAGCAAGCCAGACGAGAGAAACATTACATCTAGGAAATGCACTTGGGTTATTACTCCTTAATTTTACCGTCAGTGCCCGAGGTCCTGCTCCGCAGCTTTTGAAACAATTCCCTTCCCTGAGCAACGCCTGCGTTTTATTGGCCATCATCTCTAAGGGGAGACGGCGTCGCAATTAATAGGCCGCCAGAGAACAGGTCCTGACGGATATGCACCACATTTACCGCACGTGCCCTCCTGGTTTACCGGACATGCACGTCTTGGCAAAGGAAGTAGACGCAACATCAGACGTACAGTCCTGCCAAGAACCAGCGCCCCAAAGCTACATTTGTACGTATGGTGACCTCAAACACTGAAGTTGGCAATTTTGCTATGATAGATACTCTATATACATTAGAGCAATCATCTCTGACATTTACGAACTGTTGCCAGGGTTTAAAAGCACACATTCACCTTAATGTGCAAAACATTTAGATGAAAGCTATTAATCTCGTTTCGCATTTACAGAAATTGAAATAGTGTTTATTCAGTTGGACGAAATTCTTTTTCATTCGTTATTTTCTTGACAGATGACCTTCCTATTTCATCTGTCTCATTTTTATTGCTTTTTACTCTAGAATGAAGGGAGATAATGGCTTAATTAGCTAAACAGATCCCTCGTTTTCCATTATGCTCGCGTAGTTCCGATGCAGCCCAAGTAGATGTAGTATTTGGTGTTTTACATTTTACACAATTCAAAATTGTATATGAGTTACCGAAGATTTCAATATAACATGTATTGTAACATAGTAATTAACTGATTTAAATCCGTCAGCAGTGAATCCTATATTTGCAGCTAAACTGCTACCATATACAGAAAACTTTTTATTTGATGAACAGTTACCAAATGCAGTTGGGACATACGTGTAAACTTTGGAAAAGAAACATGCAATGTTATTGCAAAGTATTTAATATGTATTCTTCATACCAGAATTACAACCTGCCTTTATATTGTTTCTTAAAAACGTTAATAAATGCTACATTATGACACCAGTTACATAAAATTATCACAAGTAATATCACGAGAGGGTTTGGAAAGCTCAGACCCTCGAGTGATGCTTATTAGGACTATTTCACGAATAAAATAAGAATTTAAATATAATTCCTCCATACTTGACTTAAAAAATTGTAATAATTATATATTTGTACTTAACTTTTTCAAGCAATCTTACTATAGAAGAATGCCGATTGTCAGTAATGCCAATAGAGAAGATAAAATATGGTTTAGGATTATATCATGAATAGAATAGGAATAAAAGTGATATATATTTGAAATTCGCGCACAGAATATTAACAATTGTATAAAATGTTATACTTATGAATATCTATTCCATTCAGAAACCGCGAGACTAAAATGGACAAAAGTAGACTATTACAATTGCTACCTACGATTTTCCAATGCCAACTGAGGGGGAAAAAAAAAGAAGGTAACATACACTGTCTCTATTTTCCTTTGTATTCTGTGGTTTAGAATTCCAAATGAAAGTGCACATTTAACGCATCACCAAAACGTTTTAAGAACCTCCATTTTGCGTTATGATTGTCGATTGTTCATGATTTTGTTGCTATCAATAGCTCCCCAACCCCCTAGCAAAAGTGATTAGTGATGCGTGTTCAGGAATTATATTGTGGAGGTATAGAGTTGGCTACACTGACCGCAAGTCGCGTGATAAAACGGGTTTGATAATTTTTTTCGATAATTTCAATCTGTAATCCGGCTGTGATCGATCAAAATTCAAAATTTTGTTTCGTTTCATTGGTCGATTTTAAAATGACATCACATGAGTGAAATAGTCATAGTAATAATCAGATAATTGATATTTTTAAATGCTGTCGTCAACTGAACATTATGTACTGAATATATGTTTTGAGGAAAACAGAATTTATCATTTGTCTACACTGAAGAAGATATGATTCCAGAATTCATAAAAATGTATATCCACTTATTAATATGAATATGCTACCACATAAATAAAAGCTAATAACACTAATCTGTCTGAAATACTTGTGAACATTAACTTTTTTTTTAATATCCTTAATAATTTTATTATTCGTCCAATTAATGAATATGTCGCGTTCCATCTAATAAATATCGTAAAATGTTCTCAGTATTAGTGGCAATTCAGCCTCTCCAGCTTTGGCTAAAATGTCTTGCGGTAAATCCATGTTCACATAATATAAATTTTATTTTATTAATTTTTTAATTAATAGTTTTATAATTCTTGGTACAAAAACCACATGAAATTTATAATGTTATACAGTTATTGCATGAGTAAAAATTACGAAACCCGGGTAATAAAGTATATTATAAACTAATATAATACATTACTACAATTCGTTTTATCACTTTCTTAAAAGATTACGTTTTTTATTAATTGTTTTGTAAAAAAAAGTATTTTGTACTACGCCATTTATGTATTCATTAAGGAAATATATCCCCCCTAAGTTTGTTAACAATGTCCTGCAAACAAAATGACTTTTGCTTCTGCTGCACCTATTTATATTTATTATCTTTAAGCGGTCTTGAGAAACAAGATAATGGAATGTGCTCAGAACGTGATGATGATGGCAATCTTGACATTTCTAATATTGTAAAGCAGGCAATGAAAAGGATTTTAATGATATTCCTCACAAGTATTTTGGCCTACAGTATCTTCAGGTTGAAATTCCTAATTAATCAAATATGATGTGTCTAGTATTTAAGGCATGAGATTGTTTAATCGATTTGTAAATACTTAATATATTTCAATTGCTATGTATGCAAAGAAGACTTGAAAGAGAAATTGAAGCTCTGTCAATACTGTGTTCAGTATTTAGACATACCTTATTTCGCTCGATTTCTATTCAAAAAGGTTATTTATTCCAAAAGCTTAAAATAGTTAAATTATAGTTATAGTGACATAATAGTCATGGTTTGTTTGTTGTACTATGCTACCTCAAACACCAGAACTAACTATTATACAATAAATTTGCCTACGATTCGAAATAATGTACATGTCCACTTAGCATCAAATAATCTCCTACTCATGAGCATGCAATGTGACATCAAACTTGTCACAGTCTTTCATTGCCAATCACAGTAACATGCTTTCTTCTTTATTTTTGCACTTTAAGGTTTAGAACAATCCTATTGTAATAGCCTATCTGTTGAAAATTAGTAATTATTCACTTATTGCTGGAAAGGTGGTATTGCATAACAGCCTTCCTGCACTTTATTGCTGGAAAGATGGTATTGCATAGCTGCCTTCCTGTACTATGTCTTTTTAATTGCTTTTTACTGCAAACTGGTTCTTTGGGGATTAGCGGTGAAAGAAACCAACCTAGAGTTTACCTTTGCGACTAATACAAATAACATTAGCAAGCTTATTCAGTTCAATGGGCTTTGTTTTAGCTTACTTGCCACTGCGATCACATTAGAGGGCGGGACTAGTATAATTAAGAGCTTAACGTTGTTGCCATGTCAAAGGTTTCACATGACATTGCCTTAGAGTGCTCAATGCAATGTGAGCCTCGTGCAACCTTATTCGTAGTTTCTTATGTTGGCCTGTGTTGCAGGAGTACGTATAATAACTATATGTACAGAAGTCAGCAATCCCATTAACTTAAAAGCAGCGAGTTCCATTTTTAATTCTCAGCGATTTCAGTACATTAGCATAATATTAAACTCTGATTTCATCACTTTTCATTTCAGTGTTACAATAGCTTATGACATGCTTACAAACTTAAGGATTTATTATACTAAATTATGGTTAAAAATAGTTTTAAGTTATGTTATACAATATTAACAAACTCTATTGACTGCCATATCCACAGGCTTTGCAAATTTTATTATCTGCGCAGATAGACATTTTTACTGTTTATTTTCTAAGAAAACTTTATTTTCAGCACACAAAGAGCCACATCTGAAGCTCCTTTTTTTTAGCACAATTGCTCAATGTTAATCAAATATACGAGAACTATAGCTCCATGACTTGTTTTTATGCAAAAATATATCAGCTCTTTTTCCAACAAGAAAATAGCTACAACGGGATAAAGTAAAAACATAATACAGGTAAAAAAAATGTGTGTAGTGGGTAATTTATACCAGCATACAATATTAAGAACCAATCTTTCATTATAATATATATTTTATAATCAATTTATACTTCCAAATATAATGGAATAATTTAATGAAAGTGTGTATATAATGTCTATATTTAACGTGTACACAAACATGTTCTATTCAAAAGTGAGAGATTTTCAAAATGTGTATAGGTTGCCCTTAGGTTACCACAACTTTCTTACCAGCAAAAACACATTGGATCATTAACACAGCAGAAGTTGGAAACAAATTCAGACCATGTTCCACAAATTACAATAAAAGTTTCTACACTGCACTAGTCATATAATAAACAGAAGGCATTTTTATTGTCATCATTATAGAATGGGCTATTTACACCCTTCCAGCTCCACGGTTTAATAGATCTTCCACTCTTAGCATTCCATACTTTTTCCTAGTTTTTTTTTTTTTTTTTTTTTTTTTTCCCTATGGCCTTTTATTTCAAATCATTGAAACTCTTCACTCCAAGTCTTTTCTTTTCTGCATTTATGTTCAAGAGTGTTTCTCTTGTTGCATATTTTAAGACTCGACTTTCTTTTCACTCTAACATGTCAAACACACATTTGAATGTTGCTGTGTATCTTTTTATAGAATTAATCTGAGTTCTATATTTTTATCCTTGTTCAAATTTCCCTTGTTTGTTTATGCATGCAAATAAGTGAATAGATATTTTATAAAATTGTTTTCATATCAGAATTCGTAAATAAAGAATGTTGTGAGCAATATAGTAACGCAATTTTTTTACTAGTTTGACCCATTTTGGATAATCTAGAAGTTGGTGCAAATTCTTGTATACATTTCTCTCTCTCTCTCTCTCTCTCTCTCTCTCTCTCTCTCTCTCTCCAAAGCAAG
Organism: Metallyticus violacea; assembly: GCA_030762175.1. Lineage (NCBI taxonomy): Eukaryota > Metazoa > Arthropoda > Insecta > Mantodea > Metallyticidae > Metallyticus > Metallyticus violacea. The sequence continues at coordinate 65,012,659 of CM060835.1, forward strand.
TCAAAATAACGGATAACCGTTAGCTTTGAAACCTCCGTATCCCAACCCATGGCGGTTAATAAGGAGAGACAAAGCATTTAGGGAATATTAAAGTGAATGGTCTTTTTCTTGGAGCAAGAGGAACTATTACAGGGAACAGAGTTCTTTTTACCTGGAGTAGTAAACGTAAGCTAAAGTAAGTTCAAGCACAATACTGTTTTATCTATAATTAAATATTTTATTTAACATAATATTTAATTTTTCATTCTAATAATTTATTTATAAATGTTTATTGAAATTGAATAATTTCTCATTTTGTGTGTTCACGTAAACTTGTATCTTGGGTCAGACAAATATATAAAATAAACCACTACTTAGGTTCAATTTATAGAACTGTTCACATTAAAATATGTTATTTGCCACAGATTTCATGCATTTACCATAATGACTGCTAATAAAATACAAATTAAAGTTATAATGTAAAATTCTTAACTTAAATATTCAGTAATTTTCTAGAGGCTCCCCTCTAGATAAAAATGAATACGACAAATGAGAAAGATAAAATGTTGACCTTATTACTTCATCAAATGTTTTTATAAGCATGAGATTTTCTCGTTTACCTTCTCTTTTTTTTCTGGAATTTATCGAAAACAATACATAAATTATGTTATATATTTTTCGTTTCTAAATGTATCCTATTCCTCTTTTCCTTTTTAAAATGTTGGGTGGTGTGATTGGCGTTGGAGTTTGTAATTACACCTTCGAAATTAAGTAACACGGGTCTTTTGTGCATTCTTTCAATCCTAACTTTGCAGTTTCAAATCTAATGAGCTCTAAAACCTTTCCTACAACCTTAGGATCTCCTGCACTACAGAAATGTTCTTTGTGTTTCCAGAGTTTCACACTCTAGTAAATGTGTTTTGCAGTCTCGTCTAGTGTGTTCATTCAGACGATGTGTGAAGCATGTGAAATTCGAGGGAACAATTCCATCGCTCGCAGGTGTTCCTGGAATGGCCAATGTCCAGTAAGCACTTCAATATATTTCCTAGTTTGCTCTTTATCCCTAATCTTATCCTTACATAACTTACATAGAAAATGAATAAATTGGAAATTGGAAATATTCAGCTGTAAATGTAGTGTAATATTTTATCCAACAGACGGCGTTTAATGAAAATGGCGGCTACAAAAGAACAGAAAATATTTTGTGCACTCAGACTCCATGCTAAGAGATGTACAACGTCGCTTCCGAGAAGAATACGAAAAGATGCCCACTCATAACCACCAATTATGGCAACTAACAACTTGAAAAGCGAAAGCTACACCGAATGCAGCTTTTAGCGCATCATGATCTACAACAACTTTAATGATGAAGATTTTCTAACGCCTTTCATCTATGCGGTAGAGTGAACCGCAATAATGTAAGAGTGTAGAGAAATGAAAATCTGCACGGAAACTTCCATTATATTTATGATATTCTCCCAAAAGCATGTGCCCTTCCGCCTTACATGGTTTACGGGCCGTTCTGGGATGCCTTAACCAACAAAGTTGAGGTTGTGATTAACGCCTCAGCAACAAGACCACTCAAATTCCATATCCTAACAAGATGGAGTGCCTTCGCACTTTCATGAGCTTCGCAGCTCTCTGAATAAGGAAATTCCACAATGCTGAATTGGGCGTGCATCTGATAACAAAAATGATCCTTGCCCTGCCCTCAACGGCCACCAGATCTGTGCTTGTGACTTCTTCTCATCAGGTGGGACAATCACTTCTGCTATTGATTCTAATATTTTCTTGGCAGAGTCAAATGTGTGTCTGCAGTAACATTGGAAAACCCCGATTTTTATGACTAATCCCTAATAGTTTATCTAGTTATTCCCAAATAATTAAAATCTTCGAACATTAGTGTTAAACTTGGTTATTAGTCAATGTAATTAGCAAAAATGTATCTAGTTGCATGAAATATATTAAAAGAATGGTTAATTTTTCGTATAAGCTCCTTTTTCGTCCTTGAAAACACAAAAAAGCAATATGGCAAGAACTATTCATTTATATCCTGAAGCAATTGATACTCATGTTATGCAGTTAATGTAATGTTAGTGCAATGGCTTTACGGTCTTGAACAAGTAATTTGAGATAGAAAACCTATAGCCTCTGTTCAAATTTCAAATTTATGGCATTAAGTTTCTAAAAGACCAGTGCGTCACTGACTAGTGAAGCTTCCATTCGAAATGATACCATACAATAACGGACGGAAGTTGTGTAGAATTCTCTCTCTGACATGGGCGTCAAGTAAAAGCGGGTCATTGTTGAATACGTTTTTATACTTTTGCACCTTATGTATATACTGCATCATAAAATTTAAAATAAATAAAGAACCTAATAGGTAGGGCCCAAAACCACAGTCTGTTGCCGTATTATTTAGTACACACTGTTAGATGGATAACTTTCACTGAATTTTGCTACATAGCACGGTAAATAAGTTAACCGCTGTTCACTGTCGTATTATTATATGAATAGTCCAAGAATTTAGATGTTTTTTATAGCACTAACTCTTGAAAAAACTGATGGTATCCTATTGAAAGTCGGGATTTTCTCGCTCGCGAAGCAGGTTTGAAGACATTGTACCCATTTCCCTTTAACAGTGATTTTCTACATGCAATTTTAATTCTTTATCACTATATAATTGTTGTATTTTGTTTGTTTGTTTGTTTGGTTTTTTTATAGTATTTAACACCCGTTTTTACTACTGAGGTACCACAGGCGGTGAACACTGATGATACATGAGATGAAATGATATACTGGAAAAGGATTTTTTAAGGAAGGAAACATTCCAGGCCTAAGTTTAGGGAACATCCCCGGCATTTACCATTTATGAGGACTGAGGAAAACCTGGGAAAAACCTCATTCATTGAAGACGGTCCTGGCGGGATTCGAACCCCTAGACCTCCCACTTACGAGTTCGCGTCTTAACGACCTCGGCCATCCGTGGCGGTCTATTTTCTTTGTGAACCTTATATTGTCTATCTCAAATTGCTTGCCTTCTAAAACCCCTCTACAGTCTCTGAAATTATTGCGGTGTAGTTTATTAACACCCAATATGTACGCACAAGTTTGTACATTTCTATTAAGAACGGAGAAGTTTAGCCGTTCAAAAAGCGCACGTTAATCATATGAACTAACTTCAAAAACCAAAATACATTGATGTTTTCGACTTTTTATATTCTAAGAAACTCAAAGGATGTAATGCTGGGGATCTATACGGACAGAAGAAACTTTGGGGAGTACAGAAATCGTTTCAAAGCAATATACGTTGTTCAGTCTATCAACACAATCATTTACAGAAGCATTTTGATAGTTTTAGTAAAAGTAAAACAATGAAACCAACACCTAACAAGCTAGAAATATTTCAGGTTCTACTTCAAAACGTTATCTTCTTTAAAACTGTTGTTGTTGTGTTATCTTATACGAACCATCTCAATTGTACTGACGACTACATTAACTCCAAAAATTTATTTGTATAGTCCTGAAATATATCATTTACTGTGTCCAACTTTTCTGGACAAAAAATGACACATCCTTACTTCACGAAATAAGGACGAAAAAATATATATCTATGATATGTTATTGCAGTTGTGAACAAAATTAATTATTTCAGTGGCCTGCGTATTTATTATGGATAAAAGAAAGCAAAGACCATTAGTTTGAATTATAAAAAGGCACTATGCGTTTACAGCCTCCGCCTCCCTTGTTTGCTCACGGTTTCTTAACCCAGCATAGGACATTTTTATCCAATAGGACAGAAACTGGCATTTGTCTTATTATTAAGAAATGCGTTTCTAAAGGCGCATAATCTTGCTGAAAGTAATTATATTTTATGTAGCTCCCATTTGTTCAGATCACAAGTGTTTAATTTGCCTTAGAAGAATATTGAAATAAGCTTTAGCCATATTGACTGTCTATCGTTAAATACACATATTGTATTGATCTTCCATACTTTCATATAGGTCGCTCTTGCGACATTTATGCACTGCGCCACTAAATATTACTCTTACCGTGCCCTTGCATTCCATATTCCACATGGTTTATCTGCGAGTCCGTCAGTCCCTGCTTCTCATTTCCTCTGCTATGATCGGTTGAGGGTGGCTTTACGAGCAGACATCAGCGTGTTTTATTCCCGCCGTTAAATTCACCACCTCCCTTCGTCTTCAAGCTCCGGCTTCCATATTCATGGCGGTAATCCGACATGGAAATATCTGTTTCCAATCTCATTGTCACCTCGAGCAAGAAGAATCTGTCTGCCTTCACAAAAACTGTTTAGTGCGATGCAATGTAGACTATCACAAGGAACCGTGGCTTTAAGCAACAAGAATATGTCACGTATCTGGAGAATTGGTTATGGGATGGTTTCGTTCCATGGTATGCGAAGAGATTTCAGAAACAGGGTTTACAACAAAGAAATAAAAGAAATGGAATACAATCGATTCGTTTGTTGCAGAAAATCCACCTGTATTTTCCTTTCTTTTCCCTTTTCCTCCTGAAAACAGTGTGTTTACCATAAGGTGTGTACTTGCGACATATGTACCTATAGATTCAAGGATTTGTATGACAACATAATAAGAAAATATTAATTATCTGAAATTTACATTATATCCAATACACGAAGGCTTTCTGTTTCAAAAATCTAGTGCAATAAGTGGACTATAAATCGCATATTAACTTTTATTCTCTCATTTTTCCCGCATTAATATTGCACCTGCTATTGTTCTTGGTTGTCGGAAACAAAGAAGCTATTTGATTCCATCCTTTTTTTCCAAACAGTGTTTTTTTAAGGGGGTTTATTTACGGACACTTTAATATCTCAAGTCATCAGGTCCCATTCAAATCAGGGCATGAAACAGAGACAAATTTTACTCAGAGGCCTCTTTTTTCAAGCTTGAGGTTCTTTATCGTGCCGTAAATGTACGACACGGGACCCACGGCTTTACTTCCCTTCCAAATGAAGACATACTTCGGATTTTTACGCCCGAAAAATCAATCGGTCCTGGCCGGGATCGAACCCACGATCTTGGGTTTAGGAAGCAAGTATGGTTACCATTGCACCACATCATCAGGATCGACTCAACCATTGGGGACAAAGACCTCACCTCCTTATGATAGAAATTTCAATGTTGTGATGAGAAATGTAGTTAATATAAATAAGAATTTTTGTTATAGAAAGAAAAATGAATAAATATGCAAAGTAAGGCACCAGATAGCTGAAAGTAGTTTTTAGTATATGATTTTACGGAGTTTTCTTACAGCAAAGATAATTTAGTGTGGTCAAAGCCCATGTTGATGAATTGCAAGAACACTTGTTTATGTTTTCTGAAGGAAACAATTTTTGATTTTCCATTAGTACAGCTTTCCCGCTGAAAAATCTGAGGCCGATTTGAACAAAGTAAAGCCTTGTCTCCCTCACTCTTAAACATTCATACGCAAACCTACTTATGTAATTTAAAAAAGGAATTCAGTACAGTTCCCCTCAGTACACCGGGTGATTAACCTAAAACTACAACCGCAAATGTTTTTGAAGCGACATGTGTAACTGATGCGCACTTTAACACAATGACAGAGAGGGGCTCACAAATATAATCCATAAGGAGATTCTAACAACGACAAGATGGTGTTTTTCTAGCACTAGTTTATTTTTTTAAGTGGAACAATACTTATTGACAGTAAAGAAATAAAGGTACATGATACTCGATGGCATTTTGCATAATCTTAGTGCAAAAAAATTAATGAAATATCGTCATTTTAATTTTTGAAACAAAGTGTTACCTGCTCCGTTTGTCACTACTAGGGTATGTATATATATTGCCTTGGCTGTATGTTTATTTTAAGCTCATATGTCTTATTCAAAATGATGCCCATTAGCTATATTAGAAACGTCCATTGTTTCAGACAAACATCGCTGCACACTACGCTTTAGGCCAGTTTACAGGTTTTCTTTGCCCAATTCAACGATTTTAAAACGTGTTGTTTAAGACAAGTCGTACCACGCCTTTACAATGAGCTGGGAACCCATCATGCTGATACCACATATGCATTCTCCTTAGTCTGCAACGAAAGTTTAATATCCACGGAACTTGACATACTTTTTCGAATTTAGTGGCTAATATATGAAAAATGATCCTAAGAGATCACAGGTGCATCATTCCTCACTCAATGGGCGTTTTGGCGAATCCAATGAGGATTGGTTACTAAAAAAACGTGCATGTTTCTAAGAGTGATTGTAAAGGCTGGCTGGTCAATTAGCAATATACATGACAAATGTAATATCATGAGTTAATGTCCATTCATAATAACTGACACGTTGTCCTTGATGAAGAGAGACGTGATAATGGTAGAACTTATGACTTAGTACACTTGCCTGACTCATACCACTTTTCTTAGCAATAATCTGGGAGCTAATGTGTGGATTTACGCGACCACAGCTAGAATATTAATTTTACCCTCTTATCCAATCACTCCATTATTTAGAGAACGTTTTGAGGTGTTACTTTTCCAGTTTCCCTGTCAAACTCAGCTCTATTGGTGTGAAGTGCCTCACCCCTCGCATGCTGCTACTATAAAAACACCGCATGTAACTAAGCCGGAGACGTAGGAAGTGACCTCTACTGCACAGAAGCTTGGAGTGGTATGAGTCCTACACAGGCAAGCTTTGCACTTGTAGGGCTGAGTTTGACAGACATGCCTTAGTTGAGCAAAGGGATTTACAAATACTCTTCGAGGTGGTAGTCATCTGCCTTGGTATCCCTCAGCTTTTTCAGCGTTTGCAAGTACCGTCTTCTCAAATACATGCAGTACAACTTATTTTCATGGTACATCTCTTAGTAGTGGAGCAGACAATGCGTTGTTTCAAATACTCAAGTGATGATATTTTATTAACTATTAACTATAAGGTCAAGCAATAATTTCTATTATGATTAATCTTATCAAATTTTACCTCTTTAGAGTCTATAGGTTTTATCCACTTGAAAACATAAACTAAGCGCTATATGAACACTTTCTGATTATTGTTGATATCTGATGTATGAGCTACATTCAAGAACCCCTCTCTATACTTCTATCCTGTGAAAACGGCACAGCAATTGCACAACTCGTTTCGGAAATATTCGCGATGGTATCTTAAATGTGTCGCCTGGTATATAAGCCTGTTGATATGCGTTTTTAAAGAAATTGTTTTCAATTGAAGTGCCCTCGTGTCCAGCTATATAATTATTATCATCTTTTATTTATCTCCTGAAAAGGTGAAATCACTAGACCCTAAGGATTGCTGTATCAAGCGATTCGTTTAGTATTTCACGAATGTAGGTGTTGCAATGATTTACAATCACCACAAAGGACATAAATTATTCAGAAGTAACTTTTAGTATGTGAAGACTCTCAACAAAGTAATACTGACTGCAATTTATGGTAAAGCACATTAGTGAAAATCAATGTTAAGGACATTTCAAGTCCTACTTCTGGTATTCCAGAAACAAAAAATATTACAGTAGTGCTATATTCTTAAAAAATAAGCAAGAAATCTTGCCAGAAAAGTAAAATTTTGGCGTTACAACGCTAACAAAAAAGAACGATGGTGGGGGTTTACTTCAACACTTTCTAAATCTCTGCTCTGAACTTGAAACATTTCAGGTTTTTGTTTTTATGTGCTTATCACTGGACGTTAAAATTGCAACTCCCAAAATAGATGTGTTAAACAGACTCCACGTTTGTTATAAGGAATGCGTATGACTCGAAAATAAGACAGCAATACCAGTATGTGTCTAAATTTAATCGCAGGATACCGAAAGTGCGGGATGTTATTCCCAGAAATTTGTGCTCATGTTGTACGAATCGAAGTAGGACAAACACACATACCTGAAGCATCCCAACAGTCACGTCAAGCAACTTACGAAATACAGACATAATTTCCACTTGCCCATTATGAACACACATAATGTGTTATAATTTTAATCCCCTGCAGTGTATTTGTAATATGTTAATACGTTTCCGGGGTGGCAGGATAAAAGCGATTTTAATATACGAAGTCAAGGCGGCGTTGTTGGTTATCAGTCTTAAGCCATTTCTATTTCCTATCTAGGCAATACTGTATTTTTAGAGGCAAAATATCTCAATTATTTTACTGTATCTGCCATTTAAGCGCAAAACTTGAAAACAAATTTAAAAGTATTTACAGCAGGTATTCATTAGCCACAATATAAGTACATATGCTGCATCGACTGGCAAATCATTTATAGAATCCCAGGATATTTTTTATTAAAGTCATGTTATAATGACCTCTTCGAATAAACTACTCTTGCATAAACACTGTTTTTAACAAAACTTGGTAAGGTAACGAAGTCGAAATAACTGCGGGATCGCCTAGGCCAGTCAGCCGGAGTCCATCTCAGATATCAGGTTGAAATGCATTAGTGCACCATAATGATATTACCACAGAGCACACCAACGTGTATTTGAAACACATGATTAATGTCTGTGGAAGCAATTACATACCTATCAATATGTCTCAGTGCTGTGAAATATTTCAGTCAATATGTTCACAGCAGAACATAGTCGACAGAGACAAATCTAAGTCAACTCAGAATGTTCTGCCGTTCCCGATCAGTAGATGATTCCTCCAAAACATATTAAAACGCTTCTAAATTGAGATCACTGGAGAACCTTTAGTGGATGATTAGCGGACTTGTGAGCGGGAGGTCTGCGGTTCGATTCCCGCCAGAACCGTCCTCCCTGATTGAAAAGTTTTCCAGATTTTCCCCGGTTATAAAGGCAAATGCCTGGAGGTAACCTAAACTTAGACTTGGAACGTTTCATTCCTTAAAAAAAATTTTTTTTACTAATTTATCATTTCATTTCACGTATCATCAGTGTACATCGCTTGTGATGCCTCGGTGTAAAAATGAGGATTTTATTTTTATCTGACATCGTTAATTAATTTTGGTAATAAATTAAGTTCATAACAAACGACTTTTTTAAACTCTTTTTGTTAACATGACACGAAACAAGGAGCAGTTTATGAAGAAGAGGTAGTGAAAACAAATACATGCCATTTAAAGCCCAGATAAAAAAAAATATTAGTGTTATATTCAAAACAAATCGGAGCTTATACCCATTAATCAGTAAACTTTGAACATAGAATTCTAAACTGCCCCTACACGTAGTGTGCGTGCATGTGTGTGTAAAATACCCTATCACATTGATGGAAAAACCCTATATAGAAACGTTCATTTTAAACCTATGCATTTTCTGATAGTTACTTCAGACTAAACTACCCCTATCCATATAAGTAAGTACAGGTGAGGAAGAAGCGCGTAATAAAATAAAATGACAGGAAGAGCAAACAGAGGCATGAAAAAGCCAAATGCAGAAAATAACGTAAGATGAAAACGGGATATTCAGTTGAAAATAGAGAAAACAATAGGAATACATAATCTGAGGGAGAAGAATATCTAAGGAAGAAAATAAGAGGGAAGTGTGTAAAATGGTGTGTTGTAGCATGTGCAGAAAAACACTATAGACAGGAGGCAACAAGTCCAGCCATATGTTCGGGTTCAAACATAGAAGCGGGAGATATATATATATATATATATATATATATATATATATATATATATATATATATTGCCTAGGTGTAGTCGAGGTTGTCAAGGCATGGAGTCGTGAGCGGGGGGTTTAGTGTTCGATTACCGCCCGGATTGTCCTCCCTTAATGAGATTTTTCCCAGGTTTTACTCAGTCGTCATGACAACAGCCGGGGAAGTACCTTAAACCTAGGCCCGGAACTTTCTTTTTTTTTTCTTAAATAAACTCCTTTCCCAAGTTATCATCTCATCTGATGTATCATCAGTGTCCGCCGCTTGTAATATGTCAGTAGTACTCGTAAAAATGGGCGTTAAACAATATTAAAAAAAGTAACGGGATATGAAATGTATTTAATCTAGGCCGGTTATCCACCTGCTATAGTCAATTAGAAAATTGCCATTAATCTTCAACATGAACAGAAAATGCAGGATTTACCACAAGAAGATAGCACATCCGCAGAAAGAGGCAAATAACGTTTTCCATTATGCTCACAAAGATGAACGAAATATCAATAGTTTTGACAACTTGATAAAACTACAGAAAAGCAATAAAAGCGAGTCCTAACATTCTCTAAAACCCCCTCACTAATTGCTTCTTAGGAACTTATGTTTGATAGACAAATATACTGGCGATAATCGGCTGTTTGCTAATTTTTTCCCAGCTTCCAAGGGGAAGGGTTTCTCGTTTTAGCTAGATTTCATATTGCGGATATTTCCATCCTCTCAACGCAGTCAAGTAGAGCTGTGCACTGTAAACCCCCAAGCTTGCAGTACATTATAAAGCCTTTCGATATTCACAATTATGTGTTTAAAAGATATGAAAAATAGAATGCCATTCAACTTCAACAGTGTTACCGATATTCAACCCAGATCCTCTACCTAGATCAGACCCAGTATTGTAAACAAAAATGTTACTTCATTTATATTTGCAACTGAACAATAAAATAATATCTCTCTCTCTATCTCCCTCTCGCACGCACGCGCGCGCGCACACACACACATGCAATTTCAAGTGTGACTTTATCTAAGTGCTTTATCCTTATCTACTTTTATTATTACTGTTAATTAGTTACATTATTAATAGTGTTACTTTTTTTATTTTTCGTTTATATTTCTCTATCTCATTATATATATATATATATATATATATATATATATATATATATATATATATATATTGAGATAGAGAAGAAAACGAATAAGACTGAACAAAAGTTTAACGGCTTGAAAAAGAAATGTGCTGAAAAAGATTTGATTTAACCGGCAGATTCTCCAGGATGGCACAATCGAGAACAAAGATTAAAAACCTAATGAGGTTTTTTCTCAGTTAAGGATAGGAATAAAAATAGTTGGGACGGAAGAGAATAAATCGGTACTTGGTCACTCTGAAGGCCTCCTTTAGTACCTATGTCCCTGAAACAAGCACCTGGAGGAAGGGATGAGATGAGGGTAACACCGGGAGGCGATGAACGGTTAAGGTGGGCTCCTTAACGTTTGAGATGGTAAGTCGCAGACGCCAGAAGGTCTGCGAGAGTACCGACCATATTCCTCGAAGCGTCCCAAGCACAGCCCGCCACACGAAGTCAGCAACTTCTCCAAGCGCAAATCACCGCCAAACCGCACAGCACGAACCACCCGTGTTTTATTTTCTACCCTAGAACTAGAACTATGCTATGAAATAGGAGAGCAGAACATTCGTGGAAATGAAATATTCATCCCAGCGAGGAAACCACGGAAAAACTCCATGTCATGTCCAAGAGATTTGTATCCGGGACCTTCGTAACGCGAGTCGCATACTTTGCCACATGCGCCTACCTCGTTGAGCTTTTGTTAACACGCATTTATTCCCTGCGCTCTTGATAACCATTGGATTTAATGCAATGTAAATTTTGTTTTCTTTAATTATAAACCGATGAAAGCAAACGCCTATTAATGAGATCACATGTAGGGCAAAGGCTTTATATTAAGAGTAGGCGTTTATAGTTATCTCTTACTGCGAGCCAAACCATAAAAGAAACTTTTCCTAATCTAACTAAATTATTGGCTATAATCTACAACTATATATAAATTAACAGTAATTATAACAGCAGAAAAGGATAAAACGTCACACTTGAGATCGCAAATGTGACTTTTTCTTAGTGTTTTATCATTTTCTGGTGTTATAATTACTGTTAATTTGTTACATTGTTAATAGTGTTAATTTGTTTTTATTTTTCTTTTATATTATATACACACACACACATATATATATACAGAGAGAGAGAGAGGGAGAGAGAGAGAGAGAGAGAGAGAGAGAGACAACTTGAAAGCTTCTACTTTTGCATCTTCAGTTTTTACTAGCATGAACTCCCGTGTTCTTCTATTTCTGATCACGGTTTTTTTTTTTTTTTATATTAGTTCACTTTCAGCTTTCAGTAACAAAAAGTATAACTTCCGAGTTCTTCTATTGCTGGTCACAGTTTTTTTTATTGGTTCTCACTGAGTTTTAACTAACCTAAAGTACATTTCATTAATATTTAAAAAAGTTTGGCCAAATCTTTGCCCTCCCTCCTCCTCCCTGTTGCACCACTTCTTCTTAGGGCGTCCTCTGCTTTTCTGAAATTATTCCGTAGTCCCATTTTCTTGCCCCATATGCCTACATGTTCTTCCGATTTCTGTATTTTTGATCCTGTTTCTCATTTACGTTTTCAGATATTTTCTTTCCATGCTCCCTTTGCAGACTCTCATGGGCATTGTTTCTCGTTGCGTAGGCACCAGTTTGACCACCACAGAGCATCAAGGAAAGACATAAGTTAAAAATCCCCCCCCCCCCGCTTATTTCCTCTCCGACACATATGCCAAGTATTTATATTTATTATTTATTAAAACTGATCATTACAGGGTTATTTTACTTTGGTCATTGGTTTAAATGAAATTTAAAAATTATAACATGTTTATAACACCCAAACGGAAGTTATGTCTGTCTTTTCGTTGCGTTCTTTGAGGAGGGCGACGGAATGTTTCATGTCTATGTGTTCGTCCTACGTCGATTCACTGAATCTCATTTTCGTTTCGCTTGTCCAATATGAGCACCAATTTCTCGGAAAGGTATTTTCAATTATGGGAGAAGAGAATTGTCACTAATATAATTTATTGGACAATGAATAAACTGAGTTAATATTTAAATAATTCAATTTTAAATACAATACAAATCTTGCACTTAGAAACATAAATTAATTTTGCAAATATTTACCTACTTCAACATATTTAATTACTCTTCAAAATCTTCAAAACATGTAATTTACAAAATTTTCATTAAAATCTTTCCAAAAGAACATTAGTGCTAGCTTGTTTTAACAAGAATTTGAAAATGATATAGGCCAATTGCATTACCACAAAATTAACCAAGTACTTACAATGACATTAAAATCTTACATTTCCATTAAAGGCTCACAAACCTCTGCACTATGGCCAATGGATCAGGCTAATGGAGAGAGCAGCGGTACTAGCAATTTACGTAGAATAAGACAAAACATGTCTAACCCACGTGAAACCTGAACCCTCTTTGCTAAGCAACAGGAGCAGACAGGTGCACGCTTGAAACACTGTCACAGGTAGATGTTATCTCGCGCGTCCATACCAATAGAAACGAAAGAAATTTAACAAACTGTTCCAATGAGGACACGAGAGTAAGGAAGGGAACGGGAGAGGATAATAGGTAAAAGCATAGAAGGGATAATGTGCAAAAACGGCACATTATTGCTTGGATTTTGACGAAGATAAATATATTACGGGTGTATATATATATATATATATATATGCTTACCTATATATAAGATGTACATTTATATAAATATATAAAGGCAAAGATTATGCAGCTACCATATTCCAGTGCCAATCCTCCAAATATGTCTTGTCTGTAAGTCTTCCATTTTCAAGCCTCTGCTCTTTACTTCATTCCTGATGTCACATCTTCTTAGGTCTTTCTCGATTTCTTATTTTCCGTAGACAGATAATGTTGGGTATCTCACTTTTTTTTTTTATCTATTCTTATTAGATGCCCAAAGGATGTTAACCGCCTTTTATCTGTTCTAAGAGAGTTTCTTTAGGTAACTATTCTACCTCTGATTCACATCTTATGTGTTGCAGCTTAGAAACACTTCCATTTCTTTTCAAATAACTCATCATTCATAATTCCATAACTCAAAATAGACTCAACAAAATGTTTACCCATGAATGTTTGATGCTTATCCCAGATGTACGCAATTTTAACGGTTTTCTCTTCTTTACTCCTTCGACTTACTTTTCTCCTTCTGTATTTATATTAACTTTATTTGCATTGTAAACAAATACTTAATTTTCATGCAATTTACCGGAAGGCTCCGTAACATAAAAGTTATTTTAAACCTTTTGATTAATTATACTTTTCCATAAAATAATAAATAAGCAGCAAATAAGAACTATTTAATAATTCTCAATCACTATTGTGTGTTAAGAAGAAAGTTCATCATTTCCAGGAGGGAAATAAACTAGAGAAAAGCAAAAAACGTTTTTCCTCCTTTCCGCTCCGTCCGCCCAATTCCGTTATCCGTTTTTTTTTCATTTCTCCTTTCTTTCTATTTCGTTCTTTCCTTCATCGTCTTCTCAAGAAGAACAAAGAAATAAAATTGTTCCCCCATGGCAAGATAACCTCTGTGGCCCTTGGCCTTCCGCACTGGCTATCGCCGTGAAGAATGCCACAAAAGAGTTACGTGGTCTGCGAAAGATACTTCCACTTTCAAACCAGGATTCACTACCACTCCATCAAATGCCATCATTAAGGCTATGTCCTAAACCTACATCAGACAAGGTGACCATGGTAGAAGAAGGATATGACATGTTTTCACCTTCTTTGCTTTCAAAGAAAGGAACGAAGAAAACATCAATATGAAAATCTTCGCAATGATTGTCACAAATAATATATCTGGAAAACTCAGACCTCGAGTGATTTTTATTACGACTATTTCACGAATAAAATAATCAATTAAATATAGTTCCCGCAAATTTGGGTTAAAATATTGCTATAATTGTACATTTGTATTATGATACTTAACCTTTTCAAGCCACCTAGCAATAGACGAATGTTGATTGTCAGTAATGTCAATAAATAAGAGCCAAATGGGCTTTCAGTCTATTTCATGGATAGAATAAGAATAAAAGCAATATACCGAGGGTGTCAAAAAATATATTCACACATTTTAGATATTTATTTAATATATTTAAAAGTTGGGCCGAAAAACAACAGTAATATGAAATATGATGTTCTGTAAACAGATGTGACTCACATACATTATGATAGCGTTGCTACAACAAAATGAAGCCAAGATTATCATATGATGCTCTGTAAACACATGTGACTCACAATACGTTATGATAGCGTTACTACTACAAAATGAAGCCAAGATTATCATTTGAACAGCGGAAAGCAATTTTGAAGTAGTATTGGAAAACCGAGAATGTTCTTGAAGTTCAAAGACAATGGAGACGTGTGTACAGAACAGAGCCGCCTACGCGAGTAACAATTGCATACTTTCGAGACAAATTTGAGACTCTGGTACCATATGCGATGTTCACAAGGGGAGATCTTCGAGACCTCGCACAGGAACAAGCTCCGCGTCCTCGCCTATTGTTTTCGAACGTTTACAGCACTCACCGCAGAAATCTACAAAGCAATGTGCGCATGAGACTGGGATTAGCAGAACAAGCGTACGTCATATTATTAAAACAACAAAGTTGAAAGTTTTCATCCCAAGACTTTTGCATGCATTAAATGAAGATAACCGTATGAGTAGTTTCGGAACATGGTGCAAGAGGGTGAGGCCTTCATAGGGAAAGTTGTTTGATCCGATGAGGCTCAATTTAAGTTGAAAGGAACTGTTAACCGGCATAAATGTGTCTACTGGTGTGCAAACAATCAACATTTTACTTTGGAAAAGGCTGTTAATTTGCCTGGAATTAATGCTTGGTGTGGGTTGTCATCTAAGGGTCTAATTCTTTTTTGAAGGAACAGTAACTGGCACAGTGTATCTGAACATGATACGCACACCCGTCTTACGTGCCATTCATACACTCAATGGAAAAGTAGGAATTTTACTTCCAACAGTATGGTGCCTACCACATTACCACCGAGATATACGTGCGTACCTTGATGACAATCTTCCAAGTCACTGGGTAGGATGAAGTTCAATTGAGTTTCCACCTCATTCTCCGGATCTAACTCTGTTAGACTTCTACCTATGGGGAACTATTAAGGATGTATATTCTGGAAAACCACCTACACTGGCAGCAATTCAGGAAGAAATTGAAACGGCATGTACTGCAATCGCTGAGGACATTTTCGCTAATGTTGCTCAATCAGTAGTTCAACGTGCTCAGAAGGGTATCGACGCTGGTGCTCGTCGTTTTCTGTTGGTGAATTCCGTTTTGTTATGTTAACACAGTTTTTCTTTGCTTGAAGTGTGTATGTATATTTTGGCCCTCTATGTATATTTGACATGCGCGCAGAAATTATTAACAATTGTATAAAATGTTATATTTATTTATGAATACCTATCTATTCAGAAACAGCGAGAATGAAATAGAGAAAATCGACTATTACAGTCGCTACCGTTCGATAAGAAAAACAAAACAGAGAAAATACTTTACCATTCTGAACAAAGAGTTTATTAAGATGTATGGTTGCTTAGGCAGATATTGTTACATAATTAAAAATGATTTCAGACTATTTGGCTGAATACGTAAAAGCAATTGCTTGAGTGAATACACATTAAGTTAGTTAAATTTATAATTACTGAAAACACAGAAAAATGGTCAGTGATGCGTGCTCGGGTATTATATAGTGGATGTATAGAGCTGGCTACACTAACCACAAGACAAATGCACGTCGCGTGATAAAAAGGATTTGATAAAACGTTTCGATAATTTCACTACGATATCGAGCTGTGATTCAAAATTTTATTTCTTTTCATTGGTCGATTTTAAGATGACGTCACATAAGTGAAATAGGCATTGTAGTTATCAATGGAGTGTTAGAATGACTCAATGAGGAACTTTGAAGTCAACTATATATCATCTTTAGCGATACCGTGGTAGCTCTCACTGTTCAAAAATCTCTCATTTTTTAAATCTGCCCTTATTGAGTAAGGATACCAATCACGAAGTCAAGACAAGGAGAAAAGCGTTTATCTTTAAATCGGTCAAAACTTCCATTATTGCCGCCAGTTTCTGCTGCTTAATAATGCGCTGCATGCGTACGTTTTAACACTAGAAACAATGAAACAGCATTTACTTCACGCTATTTTTTCTGGGAATGATTTTAAAGACGTATTCCTAATGAAACATTCTTATACTCAAACAAAATCTTATTCTCCACTCGTTTATTAACAACTTTAGTATTTACAACTCTGCACTTACTTCCTGAAAAAATAAATAATTAAATCCTTTATCTTAATATATCCCAGCCAAAACAATAAAATAAAAATTTACTCATTCCTTAAAAGTAAATTATAACCTGCGAGAATTTAATAATGATATTGAAATCAAATTGGTTAACTTTGCAGATCAAATTCAGGCAATTTGTACTATAGATGTAAAAATATGTTATAATGCTATCAATGTAATAATTGGGGAAATCATTTTCCTTGGTTCCTATGACTCTTTCTCGGGTGTGGCGTTTGATAAAAGCTCTTACTTAATTATTCACTGCCATTCGCACAACTGCAGCTGCACACTCAATGGCCAGAAGAGGCGCTGACGTCGTGAACGACCATTATTATAGTACTTCCTTATCAAGAGAATAAATTAATGCTTTTATGATATTGCAGACTAACGATCTTTTGTACTTTAATGAAAACCGTTTTATAACGCCCTACCACAATGACTATGGTGTGATGTAATAACAGCAATACTGGTTATTGACCTTACAGAACCTTCATCAAGGAGGACGTTTGCTTTCTGCCTCAATCCGGACTGCCAATCGTAAGATCGCTAGTTTGACTCCAATCCTATATGTATCTACTGCATGCACAGAGATCAGCAATAACAGATGTTGTGAATGGAGAAAACATAAGACCTCTCCAAGCACAACATACTCAAGAACAAAGATTCTACACCTAGTTCCTTTACTGCAACATTTAGGGTTAAAAAGCGAGTTAAATCTTTCGCTTATTGGATCCATCAAGAGATTAACCACTTTGCAGTTAATGGAGATTAAAGGAGAAACAAGATATCAATATGATTTTCTACATGTATTGAGTTGTATAGGTTCAATTACTCCAACGAAGACCAATACAACCATTTCTTCTTCGGCCGATTTAATTCTTTTTTCCAGTTCCATATTTTAAATTTGTTTTGGTGTTCCTGTATTATCCAATTCCAGAAAATGAGCTCACTATTCACTTATTCATATCATTATGTCCTCAACTTTAAAAATTTCTTCTTATATTTTACTGTTTAATTCATCCCGTTCTTCGTATTCCCCCACATTTCTCAGAAAGTCATTTCTGCTGTTTGAGGTCTTCTTCCATCTTCTACTTTAAGTCCAAACCTATAGTATATATATATATATATATATATATATATATATATATATATATAAACAAGTATAAAGAGAAATGTTTTATATACTTTAATTTCAGTTTCTTTCTTTTATAAATCTTTTTTGTTTTTTTCATTTTATACATATTTATACGTATCTTTATCAGCAAGTTACAATATTTCACAGCTATGTAATTTAAAGGATGAAACTTTTTCAATTAGTTTATTTCCAATAAGTAGCTTACTTCTTTTTAGAACCGCAAAATATCATACCTTCTATTTTTTATTTATAAGCTCTATTAATCCAATTAAGAAAAAAAAGTAATATTGTTTCATTTTCAGCAATTATAACCTGGTCGCCCATATAATTGATGTTCATATTCAATAAAATTACTAACCCTAACTATCCATTCTATTCGAATTTGTCAGTGTAAAAATTAAAAAGCATAGACGATATGCACATCTTTGTCTTAGTCCCTTTTTTACTATTATGGATTTTGCATCTATTTTATTTTAATATTTGTTTCTTTATATAGACTTAGTTACCTGAATTAAATGTAATGGAAGCCTCCATTATTTAAAATAATCCATTTTATCTCTAATTACATTACCAAAGACCTTAATAAAACCTAAAATAAACATGTTTCATTATTAAAATGTATATGCTTTTGGACTAATTGATTTACAGTGATTATCGCCCGGAAAACTACATCCTTCTGAAAATTATTAAAGTTATACTTAATTATTTTTATTTTATTCTGCAATGTTTATAATCTTGGTAAGTTGATGCTATGTCCAGATAATTTTTTATTTATTCCTTTTTACATTAATCAACAGAATTTAAATTCTGCAGATTTTAAAATTACAGTACTAATACTATAACTGTATAAAACTAAAGCTTCAAAAACTAAACCGGTACCGGAATCCAGTACTACGGCTATTTTAACTATAACGTATAGTTAAATCTACATTGCTACTGTTATCCAGTAGCAATAAATATTTACACTTCAGTTATATTTCAATCAATGTACTTTTACAATTAATTAATTTACAATCTGAAATATTCATTTATACTGACGCTCGGTATTCCAGGCTCTGCTTCCCACCGGAATTCCAGGCAATAGAACATGGACAACAAGGACCTGCTGCTGGCTATACCCATAGTTTGTTGACTGTGTAGTTTCCTTCTCTTCTCTTTTTCCTTCACCTTCTTCTACATTTCAACTTTTACATTCTTCAGCACAGATTTGGATTGGTCATTGGTACTTTTTACTTCTGTCCTGCTCCTTCTTTCTTCCTCTTCTACTTTATGCATATATTCTTTATATTTTCCTCCTTCTCTTCTTTTCTAAGCTATTTTCTTTCCAACCGAAGACTCCCATTATTCTCCGTTCTTGTTAATTCTGCTTCCTTCTTCCGACTCAATTTGGGTATTACCATTAAATTTATATTACTAAATTTTGCCTACTAAATTAAAGAAATCTAGATGACTGAAAACCAAAAGGGAAAAAAGTAATATTTTATGTGTCACATGCTGGCTACAACTGAATGTGCATTTACAATAGAATGCTGCAATTTAATTGCTTCCTGTTTTTTTCTTTCTATATTCTAAATAGTCCACATAGTAGCAAATGATTATCTAAAATATTATTTTCCTAAGAGTTTATTGAGTAATATTTATATTTTATCATTGCAAAATTTTTAAATTGTACCAGGTGCGAACTTTATTCAGTATATTTATTTAGTTCATATATTTAAATTTAGCTCAAGTTTTCTAGCTGCCATTGACAATATGTATGCAAATACATAAATCATATGTTTGGAAAACAACATGAAATTTACCGTCATGGATGGCCGAGGTCGTTAAGACGAGGGCTCGAGAGCGGGAGGTCTGGGGTTCGAATCTCATCAGGACCGTCCTGGTTTTTTCCTGGTTTTCCTCAGTCCTCATAAATGGTAAATGCCGGGGAGGCACCCTAAACTTAGACCGGAACGTTTCCTTCCTTTAAAAAAAAAAGTCCTTTCCCAATATACCATTTCATCTCATGTATCATCAAATGTTCACCGCCTGTGGTGCCTCAGTAGTAAAAACGGGCGTTAATCACCATTAAAAAAAACATTAAAATGTTCATTTTGGTACCATGCCGATGTATTTGTGCAACTTCCAACGTGTAAATATTTGAAGAACTCTGAATATAGATTTAGTTTTATATTCCTAAAGCGTTAAAACCTGTCAAACCATTTTCAGCCGAAAGTTTAAATTTTTATTGTGATAGTAAATGACCTTTAAATGCTGACGTCTGATCACATGCAAATGTCACATGAGATATAGGAAGTAATGCTGAACAAAGGTGAACATCGATAACCCAGTTGACAGTATTTTAAGAGTTCCTGTAATATCATCATATGCCTTTAACAGCAAAGTCAATCAAAGCAGAATAAATTAAAATATCTTTGAAAGTGTGAGATTCTGTTTCTCCTATTGAATACATTACATGATGAAATTGTTTTCTTTTAAAGTTTTCTCCTGATTCCTTTTATTTAACTAAGATAAGCGTTAATATATTTTAATTGAATAGCAATTCATGCTCAATTTACAGAAGAGCCAATGAAACTAGCTACAGGCCTACAATAAACACATTTGTTCTATAATTTTGCACATTAAGCTCTTGCGAAACTAAATTATTAATTAACAAATGATGACCATTGAAAACGCATGCATTATAATATTAAAATGGTGCTGTGGATGTTTTAAAAATAAAATTTCAGAAATAATTTGAAATTCACATAATGCCTTTATTAATGTCTATTGTTTACTTTTTCTCTCTGCAGTCCTTTCTTACAAAATATGAATAATTTCTAAGTATGCTATTCCTTTCGACTAGATTTCATTTAAAACGTAATTATATAAGCTGTTCAAACGTTATGAGCGCTATGCAGACATGAACAGTTGAAAGCAGAACTGCATGACACGCTTTGAGACTTTCTACGCTGCAGGGATTTTTCATGGAAATTTATTACCCATACTCCCATTTTTTTTTCTTCTAAAAGCTGCTCTTAACATTATTAACTACACTGAATTGAGTTCAAGACAGATAACATAAATACTGTCTAAAAACAAAAAACCCGAAAAAGAGCTGCACCCAATGTCGTTACGCAGACGCCATAAAATACACCATTCCATTTTGAAATTCGATACTCTGAAATACGCCCTTACAGCTTAGATCTTGCTTATATCCAGTTTATTTTAGTGACTTTGAAATACGAGCTGAAGAGGGCTTTATTTTGCTGACGACGAAGAAAGCGAAGCTTACCCGGCAAACGCAAGCAAGCAAATTATTCTTTTTTCTCTTCCAGCGAAATCAATGAGCTAGAAGTCCAGTGAAAAACAGTTTTATTATAAAAATAAAGTTGCTATCCTCGGCTCACAATAACTTCATTTAAAAGACAAGCGTATAAATAGTAACGCTTCATTTCAGTTAAAATTATATAATTAATTTTTTTGACAAAATGCTATGTAGTTTAAATTCCTATATTAAACATTAACATACCATTTCACGATACTGTTGTAAGGGTTATGATGCTTTAGAATACATCTTCAGTGGCATACTGGTTCTCGTTTCATATTCCCTTAGACAGAAATTTCTTTGTATCTCTATGCAACTGAGCGGAGTGACTGAATGACTCGCAATCGGGAGTTCCAGGTCCAATTCCCGTTGGGCCAGCCATCCTGACCTTGGATTTTTCCGTGCTTTTCGCTGATCACTTAAGCGAATCCCAGGATGAACATTTCCATTCCAAGAGTGTTTAACTCTCCCACTTTCTTTCATTCAATTCCAATGGTTCTGCTACAAGATAAAAGTGCTAGGGCGAGGTGGGTTGGCGCGGTGTTAGAGTGGCTTGCGCTTTGGAAAAGTTTCTACCCCGGCGTTTGGTATGGAAGCGAACCTTCTGAGAGGCTTGAACTCCATGGATGGTTCACCATCGGTGTCGTCGAGTTGGTACATCTTGAAACATGCTAGGGGAAACATTTACGTTACGTTACAGTTACCATCCGTAGAGCCTTGCCGCCTAATATTTTCCTCACTTTACCCTTCCTTCCTGAGGTGTCTTCATTGGAGACATAAGCACAAAGGGCCAGACCATGAGGAAGGGTGAAGTGTCGCCCGTGCAATCTATTTCATTTCTATTGTTTTAGTTTTAGTTAATTTTCACCATTCTTGCAGTGAAGAAAATATATTGCTAAAAGCAACATAAAATGAGAGAGTTGACATGACATAGTGACAGAAAACATACACAACTTGAGTGTAGACATTAAACTTCATATTACTACGTTCATAGACAACTAATATCCTTTATTGAAATTTCCTGTTGACACTCTCTGTTTGCTACCTTTAGCTACACTCGTGTTACACTTTTCCCATAACTCATTGTCTTCAATTTTTCTCCACCAGACTGGCTTTGTGCGTCATCACCTTTAGCAATTCCTTTATTATTTTTCAGAGCTGGCAATTGTTATATAAGTTTACTATATAAAATGTGGTGCAACGGTAATGGAATAGCAAAGATGAGCGTATTAAACGACAGTTAAGCCGTTAATACCACTCATTAAATAAAAACCTAAGCTAGAGATTACATTTTAAAATTGTTATGGTTTCACAGGTTAGATTTCAGTTTCAGAGGCTCCTTGTAATAATTAAGTTAGGTGTTCGCTTTAGTTTCATTTAAGAAAATCACCTTAATTCAGCTTTACCCTTTACCCTTCCTTCTATGCGCTGCTTTGTTGCTATAGTTTCAACACACTCTGACGCCATTTTCTCCTTCTTGCAGCTATAAAAATCCACGTACTTTTTTTGAGGTGGTGAGGGGATTAGTAGGTTCTAAAGCAGTTCATTTCCTCTTGCTTACTACTACAACAATCTGCTAAGCTCCCACCATTGGGCACATACAGAAGTTTTAAACAGCTTAAAATTTTAAACTTATAGAAATAGTTATTTAGTTATTTACTAAAATATTGGTTTCATTTGAGCAGAATCTAGTTAAATTGGTATACTGGCATTAAATGGCAAATAGTGAAGAAACAAAATGTTATTTGCATCAAATTTGTTAAACATTTAGTTCACCACCGCAGCCGCTGCCGCCGCCGCCACCACCACTAGATTATTATTATTATTATTATTATTATTATTATTATTATTATTATTATTATAGCAGTCAGGTGATAGCAAAACCAAAATATATTTTTAAATGATATCGATGACATCATGACTAGCTCAACAATGACTGTAATTTTGTATTTTAAAAAATCATAATCATAATAATTTGATCCTAAAGAAATTTGGTATAGTATTATGAGATAACTTAGGAATCGTTGTTCTTCATACGGCTTGATAAAAGAATATACTGGTGAAATTTCAGAAACGATGAACGCAATGCTAGAATTATCACTGATTTTTGGAAGATAGACGAATGAACTTAAACAAAATTCCCTACGAACCGTTATCATGTTTCGGTTTGAGAAACATATGATCTGTTAAATTGATTGTTATGTCCCTGAATGCTGATTAGAAATAGTTACAAGGAGAACTTCGCAGTCATTTTGTTACTGTTTTGAAGAAGATTCTTGTAATATTGTAACAAGGGTCTACGATTAAGGTCAAAAACAAAAGTATAGTTCAAATAATGGAAACAATTTGTTCTCCTCTTTCAAAGAAAGTTTGTATCGAAAAGGGATTTTCCTTTAAAGTTGGGATAGTCACAACAAACTACTTAAAACAATTTGAAACACAGAGAAAAGCATTGTTTTTTCATTATTAAGTAAAATTAAGGAACAAAAAGTGAAGAAAGTGATGGCAAAATTTACAAATGTGTGCTTTTCTTGCATGAAAAGGCGCCCGCTCATAAGTCCGATTCCATTGCAGAATATTTAAAAAGTTTGTTTTGATTTATCCGACTATTCCCTACATTCGACAGGCTCGACTTTCTCAACTTCTATCGAAATAATTTTAAAGATTAAAACTGCACAGACGCTTTGAAAGAATGGAAATATGTATATGATTTGCACATGAAAGTCATTTTAAAAGGTTCGGCTTTACTTAATGGTTGTTGTGCTAAAAATGCTCTAAAAACCATTGAAAATCAAAAAGAAGCATGTTCCCGCATTGAGTATTTTAAGACTTGTTATCCTCAACCCTCTTACTGTTCCAGACACTATTCACAATAGCATGTGAACAGGACGAAACATTTCAGTAGAAAGAAAACTCCGAAGTGCTGTTATTATGTCTAATGTCGAATACAAAGGGCGCTTCTTCTGCGGCTATTGGGCTGCCAATGGAAGCAATAGGGAAGCCAATTAAGGGTCTTTTCTTCTGCTATAAAAAAGGCCGGCAAAGTTGCCGCCTCTTCCGGCTGACATGGCTGTAAAATAATTGTCCAACTCCAATGCTATAGTCTAGATGCCTGATGACTGCCTGGAAAGAATGTAGCAATACCCCTCTGGGATTGCAAGGCTACTGGTTGACATTAAATCCTTTTGCACATTGGCTCAGAATTCAGAGATGTAACGTGAACATGGACATTCTTTTTAAACAGTCGTTGCTGAAAGTAGATTCTTTTAACAGCAGACATAATATTAAAAATTGTCTGCTATAGAGCAATGTAGAAACATACATGGCTTTCAAATGTTCAACCAAATAAATAATGGTGTTAAGACCGACTTTTAAAAGTAATAATGTCGGAGGACATTCTTTTAACCTGTAAGTTAAAAGCTTTATGCTAACAGATCAATTCAATTTATCCTAGAATTTTGAAACAAATGTTATGACATGTTTACCATATGTTACGCACTATACAAGAAAGCTCTATATTAATTTTCAACGTTTTAACTCGAAAAAATTTTATCATTAATTATCTTAAATAATTTAGTACATTACAAAAGTTGCTAAAATGGTTATAGTTTTTTGGAAAAGGTAAACAAAATAAATGCAATGCGTTTCTTACATATGCATTAAAAACTACATTAAGCATTTATAATATTGGGTACTCACTTCCAAGGAGAAAAAAATTAAAACTATTTTAATATAACTTGCATTTTATAAATCGCTGTATAAATACAACCACTAGGTAAAAGGAGGGGGGGGGGTTAGATAGCTTATTTAGTCACATATTTAGTCAAGAGTATGTGTAGAAAATTTCAAGTAAACTGGAGCACCACTTTTGTCATTGTAGCATTTTAATCAGTGCAAAAATTGAAAATTTAAAATGCGAGAAAACAATGATGGAAATAAAGCACGTTTATTATGTGGCTTATAGCTGGCCTGCACAATATGCACTTGTTCAGTTCCACTTTACTGAATATCAGCCCCTTTCTTGCAGTTTTGTATCCTTGGCTTACTTTTCTTCATTCCTGTACTGTTTTCATCGATACTTTTAGTGCACTGACACATATATCTAAACCAGCTACATTCCCTGATAACCAGGATCCAAATATTGATTGCCTAAATGTGCCTTAAAATTACCTTAAAACTATTTAAAAATTATCCAGAAATGACCTAAAATTTTTGAAAATCCATGAAAAATAATGAAGTTACAAAGTATTATTTTTTTAATGCAAGTTACTAAATTTTAAAGGCATACGAGGTGTGTTCAAACAAAGAGCGAACTTTTGCTATAACATTTTTATTGCTAATTGCACAACATTTTAACCACTATTCCGCTCAAAGTAGTCCCCTCTACTGGTAATACACCATTCCCAACGTTTCTTCCATTTTTGGAAAGCCCCCTGGAACGCATTTTTTGGGATGGCACGCAAGTCTCTTGTCGTAATGTTCTGATTCTCCTCTATGTTTTGGAAACGACGTCCTTTCAACGTGGCTTTAAGTTTGGGAAACAGAAAAAAGTCTGCTGGGGCTTGGTTCGGAGAATATCGAGGACGGGGCACAACGGGAGTCTTATGTTTTGTCAGAAAGCTGCGGACAAGGAGTTACGTATGAGCAGGCGCATTGTCACGAGCAACATCTAAGTCTGGTTTTTCCACAATTCACGCCTCTTCCTGCGCACAGCATTCCTCAAAAGCGCTAAACTTTCCTGGTAAACTTCCTTGTTTACCATCCACTTGATACAAATTCCTGATGGACAATGCCTTTGAAGTCAAAATATACAATTAACATCACCTTTACCTTTGACCGACTCGTGAGTGCTTGCCCACTGCGACGACTGCACCTAGTTTCAACTGCGAGTATACCCACGTCTCATCTCCTGTTATGATGTTCTTAAGGAAGTTTTACTTGTTATTTGCAGTGGCAAGCAGTTCCTGGCTGATTTCAACACGGGTCTATTTCTGATCGTCAATCAATAAATGCGTCACGAGTTTTGCACCGCATCTGCAGTTTCCCACTCCAAATTTGATGGGCAGATGCCTCACTTCGTCAGTAACTTCTCCAACAGTTTAACGATGATTTCCACGAATCACAGCACAAACTCTCTCGACATGGTCATCATCTGTTGTGGAAGGTTGTCCAGTTCTGAGATCCTCACCGACCGACATTCTGCCGTGTTCAAAACGCTTAAACTAGCGTGCGACTCATACAGTCCTCCCCTGTGTTTGGCTAAGCAACTGAAATGTCTCTGTAACAGTTTGTAATAAATGTTCACACACACTTGGTCACTAATTCGACGAACAGCTTGTGCACGTGCTCACTTCAGCGGATGTAACTCGGCAACTAACGTCATAGCGAAACAAATAAAATGGCAGTTAGCTGTGTCTACACCTACCACCAGGTGCGCTTAGTAGCCACAGCGCACTGCCTGTGCCGGTTGATGCGCCATTTCAAAAGTTCAACCTTTTTTTTTTTTTAACTCACTTCGTATGTTTTACAAGATTTTCAAAATTAAAGGAACGCAGATTATTGCCAAGAAAATTTTGAAAAGCTCCGTTCAACATCGGCACTTACAATCGGAGTACATTTCAAATATGCTTAGCCACAAGGTGTCAGTTTTACTTCCAAATCTAATGTGTTAAAGTTTTCACCAATTAGCACTTCAGATGGTGCAGTACCCCGGAATGTTGTCCAGCACACTTTTCATTTTATTTTTCACAACTTCACCAATTTCGCCTTCAACATAAGGAGTTTTGGGCAGTTCAACGGAGGTTTCACGCCATTTTCTAGAAGTTTCGCAATTGCACAGGCAATTGCGAAATTTGCTTTTAAATATGCCAGTTTTCCTTTCATTTCGCTGTTAGAAAGCAGGTGTTGAGCTCGCTGGATGGCATTTTGTGTCTTCAGAGCGTCAAACAAGGATTTCATAGCTGTTGCAGTAGTACACAGCAGCATTGATTCAAGAGTCCCACCACGTAATGATGGGTTCCCATAACAGGGGAACACCTGGAGCTATGCTGCGGAAGACCCCTTTTCTTGACAGAGCTATAACAAAGATGTTATTTTCTGAACAATAAGTTGGTTGACTTTAGGAAAGTGGACGTGCCATACTCAAAGCAAGTTAGGTGCACCATTTTTAATACCGCAGTTAATAGCTTCAGCAGCTTTACCATGTATGTTGATGCATTGTTGACAAAACTACAGGTTATCGAATTCCCTCGGACCACACTAGATGCATGGAGCAATCGGACAGTTGAGAGTATTGAATGATTAATGGCTTCCAAAACTTCCGTGTTCGACAGAAATACCGAAATACTTGATAGCGCTGTTGATTTCCATGGTCTTCACAATGCTGTGGGCTATGGAGCGGCCTTCAATGTCACTAGTTTTATCAACGAAGACAAAGATCTGGTAAGCTTCGAAAGTTTGTCTAATTCTTCTTATAATGTTTTCATAGCACTAAGGAATATAATATCTTCTTAAAGTCGTCTCGTTGATAATTGATTGGCCAACGTAGCGTTGCAGAAACTCCCTTTGTTTCGTTACTTAGTTTTCACAGAGGAATACTCAGTGAAACTAGAAGGCCATACAGTTCTTTTAACAAATGCTGAAGATTTACTGCTCCTACTTACAGTTTGTTTAAACTGTAACTATGCTGATGTTTTATTTTTGGCACCCTTCTCAAGAGCATGTATGTATTTGTCACGTTTGATGTGCTGTTGCAATGTGAATCTCTTCTCTGCTGATACTTTAACTCCGCAACCTTACATAGTAATATAAAACCATAAGTCGCAAACATGTCTACACCAAATTCAGAAAGCATTTGGTTTATATGATGCTGTCTATATGACTCTACATTCGATGTTTTAGAGCGAAACTATTCTGCAACTAAAACGAACCACCTCCACCAACTGATTTGCTGGCTACCAAAGTTGTTTTCCTAGATTGAATATTTGCCTGAAGAGAGATGTAAAAACAATATCTGTCCTGGAATACATTAAGCCACAGTCGACTCTAGTCATACAACGTTTACATCTGAAGCAAGGTCGCGTGATAGTAGATTTTGGTTGTCCAGTCTGATTCGGCTTACTCATTAATTCGCAGAATGTGTCACTGGTTATTTAAATAACACTTCCTGACTACTTAATACGCAAGGCTGAACACTCTTTCTTACTACTGCAGTTATTGTTGTTTATTTATTTAGCCAACGCCTGTCCTTGGCTGTTTGGCCATTTGACGTCGAGTCTCCCAGTAGACTGGGCAATATCGTCAGGCAGGTGTTCCAGCCTTGGACACGTGGATAGATGTCGCTCTCCAACTTTGACGTTCGACAAAGAGAACACAGATCCTAGTATGCGGTGTAGGTGGGCTTTTAGATAGTCAAAATGCGGAACCGAGAAACGACTCCCAACCAATCCCAATTCTTCTTATGTTCTTGGGATTGGTCCCTTAGTAGCGAGAGGTTCGGGTTGTTTTTCGCTGCTTTGGTTCCTTTGAGCGTTCTTAGTAGAGTTGCTGATAGTGACTGATACATGACTTTGGGCGGCTCTGAGTGTGGCTGGTATTGAGAGCTGTTCTGCAGTTATGACATGTTTCATTTAAAAATTCCATTCTAGCTTTGCTCAAATGAGAAAGAAAAAAGTTACATTAAATCTAAAACGAAATTAAGTGTACAGCTTAATACCAATAAACCGCCACGGGTGGCCGAGGTCGTAAAGGTGCGGACTCGTGAGCGGGAGGTCTGGGGTTCGAATCCCGCCAGGACCGTCCTCCCTGACTAAGGTATTTTCCAGGTTTTCCGCAGTCATCATAAATGGCAAATGCCGGAGAGGTACCCTAAACTTAGGCCTGGAACGTTTCCTTCTTTAAAAATACTCTTTTCACAATATATCATTTCATCTCATGTATCATCAGTGGCCATCGCCTGTGGTGCCTCTGTAGCAAAAACGGGCGTTAAACACTATTCATTAATACCAGTAATGCACTAAAAGTGTAACATTTTAACCAAAATAGAAAAATCGTGGAAAATGACAAAAAAAACCACTAAATAAATTCATTTTATATCCAAAAATGCAAGTTCAGAATTTATTTTATAAATATTATCATTAAGGAGATCATTTTAGATAGATGATCACCAACATTAGGGCTCTGCTGATAACTGAAGTGACACAAAGTTCACTTTCTCCTTTAAACAAAATTTTGTTTTGGATCCTTCCTCCAAATTAACACTATGTAAATAATTTTGAACAATATTACATAAAGCGTTTATATTTACATTGTAACTGTAACTTTTATTGTGATTAATTCCTTAGTGTTCATCATGCGCTGGGAGAATATTTAATGACATTTTGTTCGTTGTTATACCAGCTACATAAGCAAATAATTAATTCCTGCGTTCAAATATTGTGTAAAATAAAATAATAGTTACCTCAAGAATAAATGTACTTAAGCAAAAATCCTCAAAATAACGCCATCTTTCTCAGGTTAAGAGGAAATTACGAGTTCCCTATTACCCTGTACATCAATAACTACAAAAGTAGACCTTTATCACTAAAACTGTAAAATGTGCTTTAGAAGGGAACTGAATATAGTTGAAAAAATAAAAAGTATGCTTAAAATGTATCTAATGCGTGAATGGCTCATTCTAATCCTCATCACAATAGGAACTTTCTCACTCCACTCTTAACCTAGTGGCCGTTGCGTTACTGAAAATATTTCTGGGAGACTTGTTTCGCATGATATTTTGACGGCTACCAAAAAGCCTTGATTTCCGGTTCGCATCAAACTCCCACGTCTCATCACCTGTAACAACGGCCTTCAAGAACTCGTGACTTTTGGCGCACTCCATGTTCTGCGTGACTTTTAAGGCGGAATTGCTTTTGCCCTTGTGAACATGGCTTGAGCACATATTTCATTCATGTCCAAATCCTTGATTATAATCGAGTGTGGTGCAGAGTTTGTCAACAATTTCTCAAAGATAAAACAATAGACCTCCGTAATAAACAAACGTACTTTCCAAACGAAACCTGCATTGTTGATGGTCTTTCGGAACATTAGTTCATTGAATCACACTAGTAGTCACTAAATCCAAATTGCATCCATCACTGGACTGGTTACATTTTTGTAACCCTTGCTGTGAAGTCGCCAAAAGTCTGCCAAGTCCCTTTGGGAATCTCCGTGCTACTGGCAAAACTTGTAGACCAGGCGAATTACCTTTTTGTGACACCAAAATGCCTAACAGGGCAAACTCAGCGGGATTGGTTGGAAGAAGTGGTTGCTAATGCTGGGTAAAAAATTCAGGAGCTGTATGTTTGCAGTCGCTGAGGAGTGGGGGTTGAAAGGGGTGAAAATAGGTTTTTCGCGATTTGTGGCGTAAATACTTGTTTTATCGAAAAAAGTTAAATGAGAACGTTGTAGATAATTAAAAGATCTACAACTTTTGTACCTGACATTTTTTTCAGATAACCTCAAAATTTTGAGTAAAACGCGAAAAACTAAATTTTCGGAGGACAAGTTCATCCCTGATAATCTGCTTAAACATATTTCTTTTAATTGTCACAAAGATTGTAATACGTTAAGGTGCAGTTGCCAGAAACACGGATTAAAATGCTCTAATTTATGTTCGAATTGTTATCGTAAATGATTGCTCTAATGCTGAGCAACAAGCTATAGAAATCGATGATTTGGATCCATCGGAAGAACTTGAAGATATTCAACCCGTAACTGAATATACAGATCAAGAAGCAAATGAAGATGAAGAAGAAAAAGAAGAAGAGGAAAAAGAAGAAAAGAGGAAGAATATGAGGAATTACAAATAACAAAGTTAAATATAATTAAAAACGTTCGTTAATGGGCTAAATGTTTAATAAACTAGTTCACTGGATTACCGTTACGTTGCGTTTTTTTATTAATTGATAATTTTATTGAATAATTGAATTAAAATAACATTAATAACCTTTAAAACCCATAAATAAAATTCTTAATAATATTTTATATTAATTTATCAAAGTGGTTTCAATAAATAATGTCATTTTTAAGTAAAATGAGAAAATTCACGAGAAAAAATTAGATTTGTCAGTTTTTTACAAATTTAATGATATTTTTTACTTGCACTAATTTTTTATTTTTTATATGAAAGTTGAATTACAAAAAAATAATAGTTATAAAAGTTGTTCAGGGCCAAAAAAAAACTTTTTGAGCGACTCGAAAAAAAAATGTTTTTTTGGAAAATCGTTAATTTCTCAGAAACCAATAAAGTTAATCCAAAAAAAAAGAAACGTTTTAGTTATTCGGAATATACATAGCAATTAAAAACCGAAAATTTTGTTTTTCGCGTTTTACTCCAAAATGTCAGGTACAAAAGTTGTAGATCTTTTAATTATCTACAACGTTCTCATTTAGCTTTTTTCGATAAAACATTTACGCCGCAATTCACGAAAAAGCTATTTTTACCCCTTTCAACCCCCACCTCTCAGCGACTGCAAACATTCAGCTCCGTATTTTACCCAGTATTAGTAACCACTTCTTCTACCCAATCCCGCTGAGTTTACCCTGTTAGGAATTTTGTTATAAATGGACCCCTTTTTGAGGTAGTTCGCCTGGACTATTGATACAGTGTCGCTGCTCCACGCATTCCACCTCGTACGAAACCAAATCACTACGATAGCATATCACAGCATCTTACACATCGGCATCTTGGAAGTGAATTATGCATAGGAGATGTCACAAAACCACAAGCACGCGCTTAAAAGTCCCTTCCCGCTATTGTGTGTCAGTTTTGTCTCCCTACAATCATTGGAATTAAATAAAGCAGAGTTATCGCCTAAGACGCCTCAGTAATAAAAACAGGCGATAAATATTATTAAAAAAAGTCGAACACATTTTTAATACAATCCGTGCGTGTTATGCGACTGCGAGCTAATGCATTTATCAATCGCTTAGCAACACAATTTTCCTACTTTTGTTTCCCATGCTTATTGTCAATTTGCATTTTCAGTATTCCCAAGGGATCGAACGAAAGACCCAAATATTTGAATAATGGATCACAGTAAAGAATGAGAATGCATCTTTTGTTTGTATCTGATAGTTTCTTATGTAATCAGAAGAGTACATTGGTATTCAATCAAACAGCCGCTGTTCATTTGGCATTGATGATTCAAGATTGGGAAGATGCTCACCACTGCAGAAAGGGTTATTGCATTTAAAACCATTTCAAAAGTGGCTATAATTTAATAATTTGTGAATGAAATAAACATATCAACATTGTTAAACCAACAGGGAAGACAATCTCAAAAACGTTTTGATGATAGCGGACTGCTCTAGGCCAGCATTAAGTGATGAAAGTAGCTGAATGTTTTACAAGCTATTATCCAGAGTCTCTTGTGAACAGACTTTTTCAAGAACTTCTGTTCGGAGAATGTTTACATACGGCCAAATTCAAGTGTTACATACTTCGGCTTGTACATTATTATTATTATCATTATTATTATTATTATTATTATTATTATTATTATTATTATTATTATTGCAAGATGACACTGATAGTAGGATTCAGTTTTGCAGGTTATGTTAAATGAAATGAGGGTTAAAAACGAGTTGTTTTCAAAGATAATTTACAGTGATGTGGCATCTTTCGAATTAACATGCTACGTCAACAGACACATCTACACCTAGTGGCATACCGAGAACCATAAAATTGTCTTTAAGAAACAGCTGAATCAATCTGGTGTTATGGTTTGGGCTAGAATCTCATGACATGGAGTTTTTTTAATGGCCCAGTCACTGGAGAGAAATATCTGTAAATGTTAGCTATCTATATCGTTCCAAAGCTACAAATACAATTTCGATAATTTAACTTGCTGAACTTTCAACACGATGGCGCTCCACCACATTAAGCATTACCTGTGCGAAACTACGTTGACGAGTTTTTTCACGATAAAGTTATTGGAAGGCGAGGGTTAATAGAAATGTCGCCAATATATATATTATTCTCTTGGGGCTAAGTTAAAAATAAAGTCTATAACTATAACCACAAACACTAATTTCGGACTTAACAGAAGTTATTCACAACTTTCTTGAAGAAATCGATGCAAATATACGATTGTGCGAACAAGTATGCATAAGCGTCCCAGATCGCCTGCAGAAATGTATCGACAGAGATAGAAAAATATTTTAAAAACATTTTTGTAAATAATAATCACCATGTAGCAACAATAAATTGTTAATTCCATTGTACTGCATTTTTCATTAAAATAGGTAGGTAGTGACTTTTGGTCCACCCTGTATTGTCTGTTCTGTAATTTAGTATACTTTAAGAAACATATCTTTAATGAAAGAGGATAATTTAATGTCTCAATATTTATTACATATCAATATGATTATCCTCGTTGTCTTTTATTGTATTGATCAGTGACTAATAAAGACCCAGTGTCTCATTTCAGTTCTATTGTATCTTACAAAAAGACCGCAAATTCGCTAACAATTAGTTGATTCCTATGGGAAACTCGCACAATAAGTCCGGTGCTCTTGTGAACAAGGCAGGCTTGGCTGCAAGAGGATTAAAAGTGTTCGTCAGAGCCTGAGTGCTTGCGGTTAGTATCGACATTATGGCGGCTGTTTCCCCGTTCATAACGAGTAACGTTAATCCTGCCCTCACAGCCAACATGACAGCCTTCACAAAGCAACAGGAATTTTCTTTCAGTAGCAAAATCCCCCTTGTTACGGATATTAATTTAACCAACCTTTCAGCTTAAACCCGGCAGAGGGATACCCGCATTGCGTCACAACGCGCTCCAGCGATTACAACATTTTTGCAGAAAAAAAAAATTTGTGATATTAGCACGATATGCACATTCTGGGTGTTTGCCTTTGCATAAGTAATTACAGCATCTGTGAATACACAGGGAGAACCATAAAACTTGTACTGGTTACGACTCCGTTCAGTGTGAATTATGTATTCAAAACCATTTTTTAAACAATAAACAAAAGCACTTCTTCCGCTGAAAGGTGAAGCCTGTTCCGACGCAAAGATATCTTCCGATCTGGCTCTAGGTCGTTTTATCGAACGCAGGGCTTCTGGTTCACACTGTAGAGCTTGTTTGGCGATCCTCTCGTCAACCATTTTTCTATGTCTGAACCACTGCCATTTCATTTTAATGTTTTCTTCTAATTTAAACATGTTTTGCTCATTGCACACGGTCGTTGGGGATGTGATCTTGAAGCGTATAACCTGATATACATTTGAGAAATTGCATTTCTGATGTTTCTGTGCTTTTGTGAAAGATCTATTAAGGACCCAACTTTCACCTCCGTATCGCAATAAAGGGACCGCCATACCACCAGTCATCTAAAAGTTATCGGTCTGACTCGGAGATGTCATGAAGATCGCCAAATTACTATGATAGTTAAGTATCATCCTTAAGATGGCCGCTGTAAAGTTTTAGAAGTGTAAGTGTGGTCACTTGTTTGTGACGATCATGTAAACAAATTAGTGTTAACAGTTTCTACAAAATTGATAAAACTGAAATAAGAACGCATTTCGTTTTAAAGGATTTAATTCCATCAGAAATGCAATAGGAGTTGGATTCTTCCTCTTAGTTTTCGATGGTTAAAAAGTGGATTGCTGAATTTAATTATGGTCGCACATCCATTCAAGACGGTGAGCACTCGGGGCGTCTCAAAATTGCTATGACCGACGAGATTGTGACAAAAATTTACAACGTCCTACAACGGATCGCCGATTGAAGGTACGCAAGTTGGCTGACATCCAAAGACCTCGATAGGCCGTGTCTATACATTTTACACAAAGTTTGGGTATGAGAAAGCTTTCCGCTCGATGGGTTCTACGTTTGTTGACAATGGTCCAAAAATGCATTCGAATGAACTTTTCGCAAAAGTGTTTAGACTTTTTAAGCGCAATTCCAGTGAGTTTTCCCGTTTCATAACAGTAAATGAAACATGACTGCATCACTATACGCCAGAGACGAAGGACCAGTCCAAACAATAGGTGACACAGGTAAAAGTGCACCAAAGAAACCAGAAACCGTTTCATCTGCAAGAAACGGACTACTGATATCTGAGATTCTCGTGTTGTTTGTGCTCTTACATAACCTCCAGAAGGGCAGAATCACTACCGGGATAATTACTCTACACTGCTGGACTAGCTGAAGGATACTATTCAGGAAGAAACGTCCACACCATGCAATAAAGAAAGTTTTCTTTCATCATTATAATGCTCTTTCACACATCTAGGACTGACTCCCAGCAATCACTTTTTGTTTGCAAACCTGGAAAAAATGGCTAGGTGAACGAAGATTTACATCAAATAAATACGTTGACGTTGAGACAGACAATTGCACAAATATTATTTTACTAAAGGCATTAAACATTTGGAAAGTCGTTGAAATAATGTATTGATTTACAAGGTGGCCATGTTGAAAAATAAAAAAAAAATCTCTTAAATATTGTGTTGTGTTTTGTTGGCCTTGTATCTTATAAAATATAATAATGGTCTCTTTTCTTGTTTCATTTCTTAAGGACCTTTGGATGATTCCACGTATATGCTATAATGTATTCAGTTCTTTATTAGTGTCTTTCTCTGTTAATAAAAAATCTAGCAGCCTACGTACTTAAAAACTGTTTACTTATTTTATATTTTCTTATTTAGGATGATTTTGAATCTGATCGGGAACTTTCCCTCAAAGAATTTTTACACAGATATTTCTAAATTACAGTTTTTAAATATCTATTGTTGTGAATATGTTCCTCTTTGAAGCTCATCCTTTGAATTGGACAGAATAACTTATCGTCCGCGAATAGATTTGTATTTAGAACAACGTCTCCATTTTAAAACAATTCTTCGGTTTATTTTTGTCAATTATTAACAGTAGCGCAGTATAAATGCATTAAATAATATAGGGGACAATGCACAGCCTTGGCGCACTCCAAAAACCTTTTCTTACACTCTTTTATTTTATTTTATTTTATATATACGTTGTATCGTTCCTTACTGTTCCCTTATTTTAATATATAATTAATAGGTTTAGGAACCGGAATGGTTTAAATGTGATGGGAATGTTAAATTCAATAAGCTCATTTTGGGGAATTATGCATGATGTGAATCGATTCCTACCTCTGATAAATTTGAATATTCATAACTTCATTACCAGGGTCAACGTATTTATGTAAATAAATAGTTATTTTCCCGTAATGAGCACGTTTCTAATACAAAATTTTAATGTTATGGTAGAGGCCCAACAAGAGTAAATTCTAAATGTTATTGCACATAAAACGCATATTTTACTAAAAAAAAAAAAAGTTGTGTAAATAAATATTTTTTCAATAAATACATATTTAGTATTCCCCCTCTCTTTAATATTTTACAACAAAAATAAAAATGTTTCCCTCAAAATTTAATACAAATATGAACTCGTCATTTCACCTTGAGGTACAAATGATTCACTTGCACGTTCATAGGAAAAAAAGGAATCTAATCCCGAGGCGACTTCGTTGTTGTAGAATTTTTATTTCTGTTTCTGTAAGCAGCGACACAATACGTTGAGTTCCTTCTACAAATTAGGGAAAGTTTAATCCAAAATCCTCAACTTCCTTGCACATTTCTTGAAGTTACTTCCATAACTGCCCAGTGTGAGGGTCATCTTCAATGGCGATGAACTCCTTTAACACACTTATTGAGAGTTGTTTATTTCGAATGTTCACAAATACTCTTCTAGCATAGAAACTATTAGTGATGATTCATATTTTACATGAAGCACTGCTTGCTCTAAAACTTACGGCAGACTCGTCATAAAATGCAGCTTTGATTCGTGGATCTTCAGCGGGTGAGAAAGTTTATCACCGAAAGGTTCTTCAAATAACCAGATGCAAAAGAGAACTCTCCAACAACCTGTCTTTTCTAATGTTGCACTTGCACGAGCTGAAATTATGCATGCTAGACCTTGAGGCATATAAGAGCGTTACGCAATTGTTTACATATTCACAGCTCTCTTTCATATTCACGTAGGTAAATTAGTTACTTTAGGTTTGGAAATTTCATAAACTAAATAGGTTACATACGCATTTATTTACTTTTCCAATATAAGTGCCTAAAGTAGTTTCCTTTACGTAAATTAACATTATGGTAAAGCTTGACTTTTGCTAAGTACTAAATGTTCTTACACAACTTAGCACAGCATACAGCTCATACTTTCTCATCAAGGTTGTAAGGTTCTCAAAATGTCAGTTTTCTTAACTGTTTTAATCTATCCGAAAAAAAATCCGGTTGCGAAAGCATATGTCCGTAGAAATTAACATTAGTTTATAGAAATAAACATAAAAAAGTTAATTAGCCTTGTATTCAGTACGCTTATTATCAACACACAAGGTTGTTCCGCCTCAGAAGTCATTTTCCCACGTCTCTGTATCCTTGCGGTTTAAAATGGTGGCATGGATGGTGTTTTTCTTTGTATTCATTGTTTTTGTGTGTGTTTACGTCTCCCCAAGATTTACCATTGATATGGACTCGGGGAAAACTGCGGGGAAAAAAAAGTGAGGAAAGACGGTACTGGTGATCATAATGGCAAATTAGAAAGTGTTCACAAGTATTTGTTGTAAACGGTTATCTTGGTGCTTAGTAAATGAAGGGAACAGAAAGAATAATTTAGATTTTCCCAATTTTACCTTAAGCACGAGGTCTCAAACGGACCACACACGAGCCAAGTGGCTCACCAGTGATTGCTGCTCCGCGACGGAGGAAAGGATAACTCGTTCCATGCGTGTATTGTGCAGATGTATTCTGATTATTCAATTGTAATATGACACTCTCTACCATAATTAATAAGTTCAGACCGGAGTATAAACCGACTGATTCTGCTTACGACTTATATATACGTATGTGTGTGTGTGTGAGAGAGAGAGAGATAACAAACAGTGTACCCAAGTAATTCGGCTTTATTCTTGTAGATCATATGCAAAATTCCTCTTACCCAGTCTATACCACACACTACTGCTCAGTTTCTTTGTTTGGCAGTTTTCACTTTGATATATTTGTCTTAAATTACACACATTTACTTGCAAGTGTACACATTTACCAAAGCAGTGTGGTAAATGTTGGTTAATCTAATTGAATCAGTTTTCTAGCTAAATGTTGATAGTTGCATACACATGAATATATTAATCCATGTTGAGTATGAGAGTAAAGACATAAAGTGTAAGAAGCGCAGTGTTTCCGTGTTTGTGTAAAAATACTTTCGTATAGCTAAATATCAATATATAATCATGCATATTTTTGTTGGGCAGCAGTATCATGGACTCCAAATGAGTTCCGTAGTATTAGATGAGAACCGCGTTTATTTTGTAATCCAAATAAGTTTCGCGAAAAATACACAAATAAATAAACAAAACAAAGTACAAACACAAAATTCTTAGACACTATCACCATTGACGAGCAATCATTAAGTTTACGGCGACCACACCACTGAAGATGTGCACCGCAATCGTGGACGAAACGTCTGGGAAGATGAAGAAGAAGAATTCCAATGGACCATGGCCTTACAGTCCGGAAGACTCGGTTCACTTAATTGACACCGGTCGTTGTTGATTGTTGATTTGGTTTATTTATGGACGTTCTTTTATACCTCAGGTCATCAGCGTCCGATTCAATTTAGGGCGTGAAATGGACGATAAATTTTGCTCAGAGACCTCTTCTTTCAGGCTTGAGGTTCTTTTAGATGCCGTAAATGTACGACATGCGACCTCGGCTCTATTCCCCTTCCGAAGAATTTTAAGATTTTTATGCTC
Organism: Metallyticus violacea; assembly: GCA_030762175.1. Lineage (NCBI taxonomy): Eukaryota > Metazoa > Arthropoda > Insecta > Mantodea > Metallyticidae > Metallyticus > Metallyticus violacea. The sequence continues at coordinate 65,051,989 of CM060835.1, forward strand.
GAAAAATTCATCGATCTTGGCCGGGATTGAACCCGCGATTTTGAGTTTAAGAGAAAAGTATGGTTACCACTACACCACCAGGACCGACACACACCGGCCGTGAAAGCCTACGTTCTACAAGTATTATTAAATTAAACATTCGATTGCACAAAACCGCATTTAACTAAAAACGCATAAATAAGGTTTTAAAAAGTTATTCTCTTGTCCAGTACTTGTGCAATAGCGAGAGAAGGTGTTAACTGACAATAGCATGATACTTTTCCAGGCGAATTGAAATGATTTATAATTTCCTCAAAAATTGGTAAACTAAAAATATTTCCAACATACCGTGTGAAAGGAGTATAGATGTCATTGAGAAAGAGATCTAGACGAGAACAATTAAAAAGGTTGTGAATAAATTTCTTCCATCTTTCATAGTTAATGATAGTGTGTAGGTGGGTGTTAGGTTGGAGGGGAAAGGCTGTTTGTTGCGCACTGAATGTCGGATCACGTTGCACCAAGTACATACAATACAGGAATGAAAATCTACTATTTACTTCCTAAGGGAGTTTTTTTCGTGTATTTGCAACAAAAGTTACGTTTATTGAAAATGCCTAAAAACAAAATACAGATTTCATTGAAGTTGAATGAAAGAGTTAAAGAAAATAAATATTTCGCACTTAAACGTACAAAGTAAACACAAAATAGGAACAGTATTTTTAGTTGAATTATTAGTGATAAAAAATAAAACATTCTTGCTTTTATGTACCCATTCAATAAAACGTATTAAAAGAGAATTGTTTTATTTAATAGTTTGCATTTATTTAAACAATAAGTAAATGTTGCTATGATAGCGTGCATATATGCGAAAAGTGCAAGTTGTAATTGAACGATCAACCACTGCAAGTGCTCTTTTTCCATCCAAACCAGCTTGGAGTGCATAAGATGTCAAGCAATGCGTATATCGTCGCAATATCAAACTGCAATTAAAAGTATCATTTACTCAAAACTAAAATACTAAATTGTGGTGAAACGAAGCGCTTAAGGAAGAAGTTGAAGCGAACCAAAAATTATGGCCGGCTCTATTCGATCATGTTTTTTAATATGTCTTGTAATCATTTTGCATTTGAATTATAAGATCACGAAAAGTGTGCGAAACTTTTTAAATGCTTTTTCGTACTCTAATATATAAAACCATTTCCTTCACTGATGACATCTATACCCTTCCACCGGTGTATCTATTTGGACAACGTTCACATTTACCAGTAATAGTTCATAATAACTTATTTTTTGCCTTGATATACTATCTTATATATTCTTTTTATTTGAAAGAGAATACTTTTAAAAGTACGTTCATCAAGACCGCACTTTAAGTTCACGTTTCTTTGAATTTAAACGCACATAAAACGCTCTTTATATACACTGGCGGCATTTGTCTACACCCTCGCTGCGTACGTTTTCTATCACTATATCTTGTCGTTATCACAATGTTAATTCTCACAATTTCTGTTAAAAAGTTCTTTTGTGTTGGAGTTATCAATAAAACTGTGTTCGCAACACAAGGAATGATTAAACTGACACAAAACATAGTGACATAAGCTCCTCTAAAACCAATTAAGTGCAATACAGAAGATTTGTTTATCAGATAAAATATAAAAATCGAAGAACAGGACACCAATAAAACCTTTTGACATATAATTTGCACAACAATGATATATTTGTATTCTGATTTGAATACCAGAAACATTTGAAGGTATAACAGATGACCTGTCCGACATTTTGCACAATAACTTATTAACTTTTCTTTAAAATACGCATTGCTTTTATAAAACCCGGCATCAATTCAACTTTAGCATACCGCCAACAGAACAGTATTTAGGACTGTATTATGTGATAGGACTTTTAACTAATTTTTTGCGCAGTCTTTGTGCCTCACTACTCACCCACCCTCATAAAGTTAAGACAATGATGAATTTTAATTTCATCTGGAATCTGACGTTTGCACTGCAATAACTTAAATGCCCCCTCCTTCAAAATGCATTCAATGGCACAAACCTGTTTCTGACATGTTTTATATTTACTAACATGTCCATTAACACATAAGCCTGACAACCCCATTAGACTCACTTTTCTTATTTTTCCAAAACGTGAAATGACCTAACTGCTTTTCGCCATCTGGATATGAAAACCGTTAAAAGTGAATTCCATTAACACATAAGTCTGACAACCCATTAGCCTCACTTTTCTTATTTTTCCTAAACGTGAAATGACCTAACTGCTTTTCGCCATCTGGATATGAAAACCGTTAAAAGTGAATTCCTCATTCCGAAGCAATTTCTGGAGTTGTTAATACTGTAATATAAAATCAGAAAGGAGAGAGCAACGTTGCCGAAATATAAATTTAATAATAAGATTTATTTGACCATGAATTTATCTATTGCAACTAACATATTCAAATAACATCTACAAAATGACAAAAATAGAATATTGTTTTTTCACAAGCTAATATAATGGTTTCCCAAATGAAAGTGGGTCTCTTTGTCTTTTCTTTAATGGTTTATTGGTTAGAATATGTGGACATTTGTAAATTTGTTTTATTTACGGACGCTTTTTAACATTTCAGATCATGTGTCCCATTCAATTCAGGGTGTGAAAAGGCCGATAAATTTTGCTCAGAGGCCTCTTCTTTCAGGCATGGGGTTCTTTTAGATGCCGTAAATCTATGACACGAGACCCATTGCTTTACTTCCCTTCCGAAGGAAGTCATATTAGGCTTTTTACACCCGTAAAAATTCCATCGACCCTGGCTGGGACTGAGCCCGCGATCTTAGTCTGCGAAGCAAGAACCGAGACCAATATATATGGCCATACAAGAAGTAATAGTGATATATAGGTTACATATCAGCTACATATAGTCGCCATGTTGTTCAAGTATGTCCCAGCACATCACTAGATTATGAATATTAACGAAGGAGTCTATGTTGGCTAAAGAACCAAATATCAAGGGCTAACAGAAATAGGTAGCACTCATTCCCGAAATAATTTCGGCCCCATTTACACCTTTTGTCTTCAAAATTGAATTAGTGCTCGCCGGGCCATATTTGGACGAATTCATATTGGTGGCCGTATTAATTCAGTACGCTTCTTTAGACAATACCAATTTCTTTGTAATTTTCATTTGAGTCCCTTGTATATCAATATTTGATTAGTGATACGAGCATTTCTGCTATCCTTCCTTATTGTATTTCACTTATATAGAGCCTCCAGTAAGCAGAGCTCTATTCTCTCCATTGCTGAAATTTCTTAGCTGAGATGTCTTAGTTATTGCACTACATGTTTGGCGAGCAAGTCAAGATGACATGAAATAATATAACACGTTGCAACCAATTTTTTCGGCTCCTTGATTGTCAGGAAGTTGTGCACAACAGACTTACAAGATTTGCTATTATGTTTTCTCATGCCTTTTAGTAGCCATATCAAAACTTTTGCCCTGAAGTAGTTTACAAAAGTGTGGGGGGGCAAAGATTCTTGATCTATGACTGTATTCTATCAATACTCAACATTGCCTTTGCCAAAGCTAATATTTCACTATATCATCTGCATCGCAAAAATGCAATATATATGATATTTTTATGTCTCTTATACCAAAGTTATAATAGTTTATATTTTAAAGATTTTTCATGTAGCAACACAGCAATTAAGGATATCTTCTGAGTTATCCAACACAGGATAGTAAATATCTTAAATTCCTGATTTTTTATTCAAGGGAAATTCCTGTAGTCGTTTTATCCGCTACAAATTTCGTATAGGTCGCTGACCATTTAGACGGAATAAGCAGAGAATCCTTATCACACAATTAAATATGGTCCAGTTAAATGAAAAATTATACGACTAGCAGCAAGCAGACTGTGAAATTCCTCCAAATAATGTCGCTAATGGCATTAATGAAAGCATTATTTCCTTCGTTTTTCAGAAAGCACATTTAAAGCATAAATGCAAGTAAAGTTGTGAAAAGTCCTTTATTTCTATTCTAAAAGGAATTAAAAGTAAATCTGGTACTAATTACATGTCGCAAGTCCCTGTAAACTGTTTAAATTTTGGTTTTTAATGTCTTGGTTAAACAACGAAGAAAAACAGATTTAATAATTTTCGCGTTCCTAAAAGGTTTTGATAGAGAACTTAATTGACAGACTAGGGGATTTGCAAAAAAATGTGTAGAAATGTCACTCGGATTTGCAGCTTGTAATAACTGAATTATTGCTCAACAAAATTTTAAAAACCAGACCTTAACATTACTTTCCAACTATGTGTGCCTTTGATGTATATAAATAAATTCCAGAACACTTTTCTGTCATCGACATTGACAACTGAATGCACTGCAACTCTTCCTTTACAACCCAGGAAATTTTAGCCTCATGGAACTGATTTAAAAAAAATTACAAAACACCTGAAAATAAAATGCGTTGTAAAGTATTATTCGCATAAAGCACTGTATGGTGTAAAAAGTGATAGATTTACTGTTCTGATGTAAATTTTTGTCACTGTACAATTTTACAATTGTGTTGCGAATTTGGTCAATATTTCATAAAAACAGATCTGTAATTCTTTAAATGTGCTCTTGCACGCTACACAAACAAAAAATTGAACTTGTTCTTTTTTGCTACAACTTTCTTTGTTATAACTGCAACCCGCCTAAACTCTAGAAATATTCTTTTTATTGCGGAACTTTAAGGTACAATATTCCATTTAGCTTGCAACATTCTCTCAGAGGAATAAAAAAGAAAATGTTTGCACCAGTGCAAAAAAAAAAAAAAACTTCATACACAAGGCTTCGAAACTTTTAAAAGTAAATCATAAAAAAACGGCAATCAAGGAAATGATCCTGCTAAAATACTCTTTCCGTTTAGTATCTTAAATCGCGTTACCTACCTCTCAATTGAAGAAACTCCCAAATGAAACTCAGAAATCTTAAGTCACTCAAAATGCTGAAGAAAAATGCGAATGGAGAGTTTCCATTTAATATTATTTTTTTATTAACATAATTAAGTTCAACACGTCGGCCATAAAAGAGCTGGAATTTCGACCAAACAGATTGCAGCGTAGAATTGCCGCGTACCTCACCATTTTTATAACTCCAATGGATTCTGTTAATACTGCACCTTCCTAGAGCACAATCTTCAACATGCGCAATTACAAGAGATGGTGTATTTAACACTTTGAAAGTTTCACGATAAATGCAAAATACCTTCTCTTTTAGTATATTCGTTTTATACAACAAAAGCCTTCTGTTTATTGATATTTATAAAGGGATGTGTTTTCTGCATTTATTAGACGAATTCAAGTGTATAATAATTTTTATTTTCTAATTTGAAAAAAAAAATTCTATATTGATTTTTTCACTGACGTATCTTTTCATGCAGAATTTATTTGGACAAAATAAACTTGGTTCTCAAAAAATATGCATGATTATATATTGATGTTTCATCTATACGAAGGCATTTTACACGAGCATGGAAGCACTTCAACCATCAACATTTAGAGAGAGAAATGATTCAATTAGTAAATCAACATTTACCACACTGCTTTGGTAAATGTGTATAATTTAAGGCAAACGTCTCAAAGTCAGGTCTATCAATAGAAACTGAGCAGTAGCGTGTAGCGTAGCCGGGTTAGAAGGGAGAATTCGCGTCTGATCTATATTGTTTGTCATGAAATACAGTGTGTCTGTAAAGTCATGGTGCAGTTTTGAATACGCATAATAGATAAACGAAACGAAACCAAAGAATGAAACCTACGATACACTGAAGAACAAGTCAAAGAGTTTCGAATCAAGCCATTTAGTCAAGATGTGAACGGTGCAAAAGAGTTTCTTTAAAAAGTTGCTATCTTCTATTCCAATTTGAGATGAATTGTTACGTTGTTGCTTAAGTATTTGAAAGGAGATAAAAACAATTTTACTTTTTAAAATGTTAAAATAAGCTTAATCGAACTGTGGTAGGTATAAATACGTACATAAATCTCGAGAATCAATGATTTAGCAAAAATCAAACAGAGAAATTGGAGCCACAACGAAATTCCAGAAAATAGTAAAACATCTGTATCTTATTTAAAACAGAAAGAAACAAATGCACTCGTTCAGCATTGGCGGATTTGTATTTGAGGATTCTCTACGTAACCAAAATAGGTAAATGTTACAAAAAATGAATGGCTATAAGTTCCAGAAAATATTTAAAATAATTGTATTTAAAAAAAATGCACCACAAACGTGAATAAAAACTTTTCAGCATTCTTCGTCCGGAGCATGAAACATCAATACTCACATCTACTAAAAAAACCATTCAATTCTAATCTTTTTTTTTGATTGATTTATTTATGGACGCTCTTTAACATCTCAGGTCATCAGCGTCCCATTCAATTCAGGGCGTGAAACGGCCGACAAATTTTGCTTAGAAACCTCTCTTTCAAGCTTGAGGTTCTTTTTCGTGCCGTAAATGTACGACACGGGACCCACGGCTTTACTTCCCTTCCGAAGGAAGCCACACTTAGGATTTTTACCCCCGAAAAAATCCATCGGTCCTGGCCGGGTTCGAACCCGCGTTCTTGGGTGTAGGAGGCAAGTATGGTAACCACTACACTACCAGGACCGACAATTCTAATCTAATACCATAAAAGACAAAAGTTTAACATTAATTGTAGTCCTTGGGTATTGTACCATGATAAGTCATATTAGGTAATCCGTCTTTGCCCTTTTCTTTCTTTACCTCTTTGTTATGACGCCAACTATTGGAATTTTCCCGAAAGTAGTGTTTACCGCTCACCTGTTGGAATATGTGGCGTCATCTCTTGGATCTGGATGTCTTATCTGCCGATCTTCGCTGACATTGGCAACTGATTGATAGCTTTCCTTGGGTACACATATTTGCACATATTTTCCATTTCTGACTTGGAGACCAGAAAAGCCACTGTCCCATACTCTGTGATAAATTTATTTGTGGCATCAGGAAGGTGTCTCTGATGTCTGATGTCATTAAGTCAAAATTTCTTTGCTTAGCAGTTGTCTACCTTCTTGGATTGTGCTAGTGACCCAGGTATTTTTGTTAACTTGGTAAAGAGGAATTATTTGTTAAACTGGGCAATCCATAGAATTCCAGGTATTCTTTTTTAAAGTTGTAATAGTGAATTCTTTCTTATTTTGGTTAAAATCGTGGAATTCCTTTGTAACATTTCCTTAATCCGGTTTTTTGTTATAATTATTCTATCTGAAGAGTTTTGTAACATGTTTCTTTTATTGTTTATTTAAAAGGTATTAATAGAAATATCTTAATGCTTATTTCAATTATGTTAATGTGCACTGACTTGTCATAGTTTATCTATAATTAATTTATTTGAGAAGTGTACTTTTTAAATTGTTAATGTCATAATGCACGTTTCAATAAATTGGAGAACATTCTCTCCCATGATAGTACAGACATTTTACGACCATATCCTGGGGGTTCTATATCAACATTAGGAATCCTTAATTAAAAAAAAAAAGTTAAAAATGCACTGCCCTAATGAAAGAATGCAACAGGCAGCTTCCATAAATAGTGCATTTTTTTAAACCTTGTTTCTGTAAATGTACCACTTGAGCATAATTTGGAATTTACCCAGTACATCTTTCTTTAAAATAGAAACTCTAGATATATCTTCTGGTTAGTGAAACTTTTATAAGTTAAATATTCTCTATTCATTCATTCGATACACACAAAACTATTATAACCACGTTTAGTGTTCAGACCCTTAAATAAAAAGAATAATACATACAATATCGTGCATGTCCTAAAAGTAACCACTGGTTTATTCATACGAGGTGAGAATTTTCTGCAAATAACCTTTACACCCATTAACGAGTTCTCACCTGCCGGTAGTGAAATAAACACTGGCCTTTTCCCAGGAGGCCACTGTCTTCTGCCATGGTAACATTTGCTCCTCTAACAATATGGCAAGAACGTCCCTAAGAAGCCACCTCCAGTTATAGCCAAGCTCTCTCTCTCTCTAAATTATGGACAAGCTGCATGTACGAGCCCTCAATTACTACACAATTGCAACCTAACCTTTCCGGGGTCTTTAAACTCTATTGTCAGATGTTGAATGGGTGTGTAGGAAGGGGCTTCCTCTCAAGTTAAACAAGCTGTAGCACGAAGGTCTTGGGAACTATTTTAACATCAAGGCTTTTTCCAACTCATTCAGTAAAGAACCCATTCTTTCTATCACATTTAAAACTGAGCGGCTTATTTGCTTTATAAGCAGGAGGGGAGTTAAGTTTAATTCATAAACCCCCATAATTTCTAACCCTTCTGTTTCAAGCTAATTAATTGCAAAGTTCCAGAAGTGCAAAGGAACCGAAAAAAGCACGTGAATGTTTAAACTGTGTTCCTGAAAGATCTGAGGTTCTTATTCAATGCAGGATAATGGGTTGCCGTGGATATGAATGATAAATAAAATTTAGACAATGCATTGTAGTTCTTAATTAAACTTTAATTCTGTCAATATGAATGGTCGGTTTTCCCTTATGAAATTATGAACATTATGAGACAATTAGTATATATTTGATACGCATACAAATACTTTAATAAAAAATGTTTAAATGTGATATATGTTTGTGATGTGTAAGCTTCCAGTTAATATATCTAGGCATTTACAGGAATTTCACATAACTAACTATACCGCACGCGCGGTGTTTTGAATCGTCGGCGGCGACACTGAAACACCGCAATATAGTTTTTACGTAAAAGCCCTATAGTTATCCCATTAAACCTTATATTAAAAATGTATGTAGTTTTTCCTTCTACTAATAATAACCATTGCCATGTTTGTTTTATATTTACTCCAAATTCGGCATTTTTATTCTAATTGCATGTTTACTCATAGGTACACGCGTATTTGATATAAAATTGTTTAAGGTATTAGCTTCAAGTCTATGACATGCAAGTTTCAAGCTCATCATTTTTTACACCTGTAAGATATGTCAATTAAACTTAAACTAAATTCTGTAAATAGTTTCATATACATTTTATTCCTCTAAAGAACTGAACAGCACCCGATCGAGGTTTTGCTCTTTCGGATATGCAACACACTTTTGCATCTTCTGTATTACGTAAGTATTTAAATAAATAAATGTTTAATGCGTTAACAAACCTGTCATCTAATTCACAAAATATACAAGTGCAACAAGAACTGCGAAAATAGCATGGAAAGGCACCAAACTCATGTATCAATTTCCGAAAAGATGTTTTCATACAAACTCTCTGGCTTATCTCGGGTGAGTCAAAATATTGTAAACACAACTCTGGAGCAGAATTAAAGAAGGCGGGGGCGTATGTTTCATATAAAAATGCTCAATGGTATTAGCGTCAGGTGGGAGCGGGGTTTATTATGGACTGGGTTTCGGTTGGGTGTGTAAGGTGGATGTGGTTATGTTGTTGACTACTGGTCGTGGTCTCGTTGTTTCCCCGACTGCTCGCTGTGACTTCTGCTCCAATTCGGTTAGGTTCGATCTCAGAGTCCTCTGGAGCGTTTTGCGGATCAATTTAGATCCACACCGCCTGTGGTGATACAGTAGTAAAAATGGGCGTTAAACACCATTCAAAAAAAATTTTAGATCCACGGGAACGAGAACTTTATTGCCCAAAAGATTCACCATGTTGACTTGTTCCAAATATTTTATTCACATATAAAAATACTGCGGGTTACTTCCTGACTGCTCGTCGCTGACTTCACTACTCACTGCTAACTATTCTTCTCAGGACTTCCTAGGAACTATCTCTCACCACTCACTGCTGAAAATTTCTCACTGGTAACTCCTAACTGCCCAAACTCATGAATAACAGTCCAGAAGAGAAATCAAAAATATCCTGGAATAAGCAACCTCGGATTCTGTACTCCAGTTTTCTATAACATCGCCACGCCCCTCGCTAAACTAAATTCCCTCGTTTATTATCCTATTCCCGTGTTATGTTCACCATTGGCTATCTTAAAATATTTATTGTATCGCTAAGTTCTTCTCATTCGTTGATTTTAATTCGACACCCATTGGCTAAAATTATTTTCCCCCTTCAGATCTATAATATCTTCCCACAAGCCTGAATTTTCCAAGAATAGCCTGTCATAAATTTCGGCACTTTCCTTACATGTTGATTTCTAAAGTAACATCTTTTTCCTCCCTTAATTATAGATTGCCACCTGTATAGGCGGCATAATACTTTATACCCCCGGCTTGTCTGTAATAAAACATTTTCGTCTCCGTTCTGATATTTCCATTCCCTTTTAAAATTATCGCTATATCTTATTTTCTTCAAATTCTGTCCCGTTACGGCCAGGTGTTTTTCTTACTGCGAACTTCTTCTAAGTATTCACACGGGCAGAAATTTTCGTGACCTGACAAAGGAATCTTTTACCCTTTTGCATTTCACACTAAGGAAGGGCCATTGGACGAGCTGTCAGTCGGGTACATATCTCTGTCTCTTTCTCACACTTTTACCTAAATGTATACAAAGCCCTTTTGTAAATCACAGTTACATGCTAAATGACATACATATAAAGTACAAGTCTTAAATTATATCAATCCCTTTTAAACCTATCTCTAAATTATTCATTATAGCATATACATAATATATATCCTTATCAAACCAATACTTTTATAAATATAACTCTGCAACCTCAAGTTATTAATTTAATAAAGGTAACCTTATTTTCGGCAACTCTCATAGCATTGTCTGTGGCAGTTCGCTTTCGTTCACTTCTTACCTTACCGAGACACTGAAATGCCTTCGAATGTTACAATCTGCTTTTAAATTAGCCGCTCTCTATAAAACTCTCCCGCGAAATGTTCTCTTTCATTTTGATCAATTCCTATGAGCGAACATAATGCTCGACAATAAATATACTTTTTATATCACTGAAAGCCATAACGATTAAATACACTTTATATCTCAGAAGCAATTAAAGTTGCGACAAATAATGTAGTGGATAAACGTAGTCAAATTATATTAACTTATTAGATATATGATCAAATTTCGGTATACTACATGTTTCATTTCAAATATGGAAAAAAAAAAAAAAAGAATTAGAAGCAGAAATAGAATTCGTTAATGGCAAGAATAAACAACATAGTACAAACTGGAAAAATATATGATGGGAGATGCCCTGGTCCAAGAAAGTAAGATATAGGAAGACTTAAGAGCAGATCACTGAATATTTGAAACCAGAAAAAGTGTTATTACCTAATTATTCTAAGGAGATGATCAGTTTTCATGATTTGTGACAAATGAATGTAATAACGTAAATTTTCTTCCCAACATCCATATACAAGCTTTAAGCTTGAATTATTACCAATAAATTTATAAGAAGCATTTTCATACTACAGTATTGTTAAATACCTGGTTAGATCAAACTCTGTTTACAGGCTTAAAGATATACAGGTTTCGCTTCTATGAGCTATTTTAAAGTTCATATTTTAAGAGTATTTTTAACTTTACACGTTTATTTCATCAAAAGTCATACAAAATTCTCCATTATTGCTGAGAATACAGTTTTGGTCCTTCAGCTGTGTATTTTAGTCAATACAAGAAAATGTATAAATAATTAACTATCATGCACTATTCTTTGTTTTTCTTGTTAGCTAAACTAAGCAAATTCTTGTTGTTTTTTGTGCAATTTTATGCATTTACAATTTACATCGACTCTGTTTTAATGTGTTACCATTTAAGTTAAGTTCTTAAATATTAATTCAGGCGAGGAAAGTTTACGTGATTCAAGTGCTGAAAGTAAGTTGAACTTCCTCCAACTTGACCCTCCGAGACGGCCAATTTGTAACACCGAGCACAGTGACTCAGTCGTTAACGCTTGGGACTTACCTTGGAGTCGGCGTTTATGATCTTGGATTTATTGTTTTGTTTTTTGTTTTATTTATTTATTTTTTTTTAGTGGTTTCTTTAGCCGAATGCTGAATGAATATTTGCTTTCCACGAATTTTCCGATCTTCCATTTCATTTCATTTTATTCCTTTGGTTCTGTTACAGGATGGAAAGTGACAGGCGAGGTGGGCTGGTGCGGTGTTGCGGTGGCTTGCGTTTTTGCATCGGCACCTGGGTGGAAGAGGCCCTTGTGAGAAGTCTAAACTGCTTCGAGATGGGGGGAGGCTTCGGCAGCATCGGGGTGCTATGTCTTACAACAATGTAACGTGCCCGGTCGGTTGATTCTGGCTGCCCGATGTCTCCCTTTCTCTCTTAAGCACAGCTTAAATAACATCCTACGTCTCCAACAATCCAATCTAACTTGATATTCACCAGGATTGAGTTGCCGAGCCCTCAATATTCTCGTTGTGTGATTAACTTGATTCCACATTTTGCCATTTCTAAACGCCTATGTTTAACAACTTGCAGAGAGGGTGTATTCCTTTATACTGTGATTTTAAATGGAATCCAAATGAAAAGATGCTGTTTTATAGAACATAGGGTACAGAGAATTGTTTTCCTTTGTAATACATGAGGCAACAAGGCAGAAACACATTTATCCAGTTTCACAGAACAAATGCAAATCCATGAATTATCAAAACTAATTACAATATCAAATACCCATGACGCCATGGTAATTTCAACGAGCGCTTTGTTCGAATGATTACAAACATTGGCTTCAAGCCAATTCCTGTAAACCTTTCCTGTGAGAATTAGCCGTAATTGTCAACTTTTATCTCGATTATCATTTAGATAGGTTCACTCTTACAGAATTTTAGACTTCATTCGATTATTAATTCGAAAATATCTTTTTGGGATGGTCAGTCTTGATTTTTTTACTTTGGTCAAATAAGGAGTTAACTGGGATGCCTAATATCAGAGAGCTGAAAGGACGTAAAAGGTAGATATTCTTTCACAAATAAAATGTTTGGTAATCAAATTTACTGATGCAACTTCTTTATCACACAAAACAAAGGTAATCATAACCTCAAATGACATTTAATGCGACCATTTCGTGACTAAATGTAATTAAGAATTACTAAACTAAGTTTAAATATTAAGTAAAAATAAATCAACTCTATTATGAGATGTTCATACTCTAGGAGGTTGCAGAAGTTGTCTAAGACTTATCGCCTCATAAGAAGAAAAGGACTACCTCAAGATGTTTTACTAGCGACACAGAATCTGATACATTCACGAACTAAGCAACTTTAACAATAAGAAGCAATGAAGGTATAATGTTTTATTTATTATAATTATTTTTCTTTTCTGTAGGTTTGTCGCATTAAGTTTGTTTACATCGATTTAAATTGCTATTACTCCTGTACAGTTACTGTTGGTAGCTGGAGAGTTAGGGATGTATGCGGGAAAGAGGAGCACTTGCATCTCCCAAGCAAAACATTATACCCAACTGCTTGCGCTGCATCTTTCAAACACTTATAGCGATTCATTCTGTTTCTGCCATACTTGCCTCCTACACCCAAGATCGCGGGTTCGAACCCGGCCAGGACCGATGGATTTTTTCGGGACGTAAAAATCCTAAGTGTGGCTTCCTTCGGAAGGGAAGTAAAGCCGTGAGTCCCGTGTCGCACATTTATGGCACGAAAAAGAACCTCAAGCCTGAAAGAGAGGCCTCTGAGCAAAATTTGTCGGCCGTTTCACGCTCTGATTTGAATGGGACGCTGATGACCTGAGATGTTAAAGAGCGTCCATAAATACATCAATCAATTCTGTTTCTGAAGGTCATTTCGTTAACAAGTGCATTATATTAATAGTGAACAGTTGGACGTTTTGCATAATTTAGTGTTACTTTCATATATACATACATACATTGATTTACTACTTACATACAGATACAAAAAATGAATGATCACAACATGGAAAACAAGGAGACACTATGCACAGCGAAGCAAGATAAATGGCAGGAAAGTGATCGCTGTGTTTGATGAAGAGTCGAGCAAGGGTAAGACAGAAAACAGTCAAACTATACCGGTGTCCCTATGAGAACAATTACCAGGATAAGAAGAGAAAGGGTTGACGTCTTCTCTCTCTACTCGGTAAACATAGAAATGGACTAGAGCGTACGAAAATGAATTTGGATGAGTTTGACAAGAATGTGATACGCTGCTGTATAGGTGAGTTTTATTTAGTGAGAAAGGAGGTCCCTACATGTCCAAAATTATTATGTGCTATTCAAGAAAGAATTGAATTCCCTAGGGGGTTCACTTTCTGAGGTTCTTAAAATATATCGAAGTATTTGTACATTTGTATGTATGCATGTAGATTTGTATGTATGTATGTGTATGTATATAAGTATGGATGTATGTATACATATATGTGTAATTACCCTTTTGATAGCTATAAGGACGACATTAGCATGTACGGCCGTAAGGCCCATGCGACAATTGTATTTATTTGAGTGTATCCTAAAACGTATAATAAATTTTCCATTATTACTAAAAGAAATGGGTTACACATGGAAAAAGTGCCAAAATTTAAGAAAAATATTAAATGAAAAGTCAAACATAGTGGAATGGCGCTGAAAGTATCCGAGAACAATAAGCCGAAAACAATAACAAATATTACAAATAAACAGTTTCATCTGTAACAATAATATTAACTGTTTTAAACGAAAGACGTTTGTAACATAACATGTAGCATTAACATACATTTAATTGACAATTAAATAAAGGAATTTCCTCCAATTGTGTAATCTGTAATATTAAATGAAAACTTTCTCAAATTATTTATTAAGAAACCGCGCTAAATAACGCAATATACGCCTGCAATAGATTTGTGCTATATGTAAATGCTACCGTAGATCCGTATTTCGCGATTGTTCCACAATCCGAGTCAGTGCCAGAAAGTGCCCGAAATATCCATCGCGGGGCAGGAAAGCCCTGAATACTGACATCACAGGGCACTAAGTTGGCGGACCCAAGCCTAGATGAATCGCTCAGATACTAACAAAGACCAAAAATAATTCTCGGTAACTTCCCATTTGTCAATTTGAAATTAACTTCTTTGTTAAAAGCGTGGCTATGAACTATATTACTTTCACTACTTCGGCTATCAATAGTCTTTGATGCAAGAGAGTCATTCTAATGCTATGTTTTTGTTTGCTTGTTTTTCCTAGTCACTACAACTGCCTATACTAACATACTAAAATCTCGAGGGCGATAGTTAGGATTACATTTAAAAGAATTAGAAAAAAACTGTTCATTGTATCAATTTATTGCAAAAACAATGGTTCACAGAAGCAGTAACTATTGAGATTATTGAAGATATTGAAATCCTTCGACAGGCGTAAATTCGATTAGCTGTAGCTCAATGCATTCATAACATTGATTGCAGGAACTGAATGTCTTAATATCTCAGCCAAACTGAAATCGCTATTAGTGTTTTGACACTACAACAAACAATACAGATATGCTCGCAATATCTTTGTTACACCTGCCAATATCAGTTTACTTGTGAGGTAGGGGAGAGAGCGATGCTTGCGGAGATATTCGTTGGCAAGGTGAATGACAGTTGCAGATGTTTCATGTCATGTTATATTATTATATGCTTAGCAGCATTCATACACTGCCGTATTCCGTGTTACGCAATGTTTTAAAATTAAACTGAAATGCCGGTAATAGAAACGGTCTAATTTTTGCATTTTCTGCTTTTTGTTGATTATTATTATATTAAAAGTGAAACATTCTTTGTTGATGAACTAAGACAATGCTCGCTGAATATTCCAGGTATTTTCTCCTCTCGAGCCAGATAGATACTAATTCTCTAAGATTCTAAAACAGCACAAAACCACAAAATACAGAATTTTAAAAAATATGTTAATCATATTGTAAGGCAATATTGAGAGGATGCTGTAAAAAAATTTAATGAGAGCCCATGTCCATAGTAGTCAACTTACATTACAGTAGACATTACAGGGCCTTGAAATTGATTACCTAATGCCTATCATGAAGTTAAATTAAAACACCGCGAATCCCTGTGCAGGTAAGATTCCTATTCATACAAGACATAAAATAATTTACTGACTTTTATTTAGGGTGGCCCTCGAATAACCGATCCCAGGTCTTGCATTATGCGTGGTATCTCAATTTACGTGTCGATTTAGAAAGCCTTTGAACATGCGTGACCACAGTAGGAATAAGAACTGAAGCGCTTCGAGTCCCCCCCCCCTTTTTTTCACGCGTTCTCAGCTGATCTCCTTTTGGTCCATACCTTGTATACTGCTCTTTGCAGGAACATTAATACCAGCACATTTAAATGCAACATTTTCTCACGTTTTTTAAAGAAACCAGTACGTACGTCTCCAAAATTGAAATCCTTTGCTGTGGAGAGCACATCTCGCACGGCACAACTGTGAATACTTCCTCGCGTTAAAATAGCCACCACCTATGGGTTGCGATAACACAACTTCCTTATTCTTTCTCTCTGCACTAACATTTCTTCATTATCTGACTCGCCGTGGCCTCAACTGTAAGCATGCTCGGTACTGGCTAGCCGAAGTCGAGCCGGTATTTCGCGGGTTACTCAGTATAATGAAATTGGTCTTAAGTACCTAAAAGGATGTTTTCATATTTCATACATGCATAGGTTTTGTTAAGATTAAAGCATATAAACAGTGCTTATTGGTAAACCGTGTTCGGCAGCAGAACGAAAAACTTTATTGCCTTACAACGTTACAAGTTTCTCGCACCGGAAATGTTCTTCCATTAAAGTCTCTGAATATTATTCAACAATATGGGTAAAACCCTTTGAAACAACTTGCATAAATCCTAAGAATAATTGGTAGTGTCGAATATTAATTGTTGTTTCTATTACTGTTTGCTTACGCCTAGCTCTAATATCATTATTATCACCATAGTCAAATACTACAAGTGAGGCATCTACGGATGTAAACGTTCTATGGAGATGCGCCAAACTGCAAATGTTCGGTTAATGGCTTAAACGAAACAGCCCTACGCCGTGCAGTCAAGAGAAATGAATGCTGTCGCGCCATAGTTTTGATCTCCCCTCTTGTTTAATTCACGGAGGTGAGCTATAACCGAGCGCCATAGTTAGCTTCATTCGGGGTTAATTTCCCGCGAAATTAGCGCCGCCATTACAAGAATTCATAGCAGCAACAAACAACCCTGCTCGTTCAGGTCACGTAAAGCCAAGACGCAGGTAGAGGAAGGGAAAACGGAAGTAGTGAAAACGTGAGAATACGAGAAGCGAGATAATGGACATGATGCCGCCTCCTAAGACAAAATGGAGGCAAAATAAATTACGAACCTGCAACACCAAGCCCTTTAAAATAGGTTAACAAAGTAAATGCAGACAAGGTGAAACAAATTATCGCAATTCAGATAGAGAGATTATTTAGTTATAAGTCAATGATTAAAGCAATAATATTGGAAATGGAAATATTGTCGTTTTAATTTGCAGAATTTCAACAAATGGCGAAGTTGGAAATACTGCCATGTTAGTTTTAGGGTAGAACATTTCTATTATAGTTTTATTCTTTACAACTTAATGATCGTTTCACATTACAGTGCTTTATCATATTAAATGTATAATTACTAGAGTCTAGTTTTTATATAACTATGAAAGCTGTTCAATAAAGAATTATCATAATTTTCTTTACTGACATAATCTTTCGCGTTAAAGCTTAACTTTATAAAATATTGTGTTGTTTAATGTACACGTGCTGCCATTTTCATTATTGTCACTTCCGGTTCCCGCATATGAGAGGTTTGAAAGTTGCGATATTTTAGATCCGCCTTTTGTAAAATGGAGGTGACAGGCACGAACAATATGGTACTCTGAAATTCTGCATTCGTCTCAACAAATTTTCAGCACTTTATTTTTTCGCGCTAAAATTTAACTTCACAATATTTTGTTAGCTTAATGTGTGATTTATAGGTGGTAAGTTTCATTATTGTCATTCCTGACTGTATCAAGAAACTGGAGACTTCAGATGTGCCTCTCCAAGAAGTCATTGGACTAATGGAAGGTGTAGTTTAAAAGGTTACTGTTTTAATGTTTCCATTAACATGTAAATTGTATTAAAAAATCCTGAATATTCAAAATCCTTACTTTGAGTGGAGTATTTAATAATAAAATTATGGAAACTCCCGATAATATTATTGCTAACACAGTTCCTCCGTATAAACACGCACCGGTGTATAAAAATTTAATATGTGTGATATCAAAACAATTGCAAAGGGAATTTTTATTTAATATTGCATTCCGTTCAAGTGAAAATAAGCGACACTTGTAGTGGTAATCATACATGACTCCTAAATCCAAGATCGCAGGTTCAATCCAGGCCAGAATTGATGGATTTTTTCGGGGCGTAAAAATCCTAAGTATGGCTTCCTTCGGAAGGGAAGTAAAGCCGTGGGTCCCGTGTCGTACATTTATGTACGAAAAAAACCTCAAACCTGAAAGAAGAGACCTCTGAGCAAAATTTGTCGGCCGTTTCACGCCCTGAATTAAATGGGACGTTGATGACCTGAGTTGTTAAAGAGCGTCCATAAATAAACCAATCAACAACACTTTTACAATCATTCCGACAGAATTATTAGTTGCTCACCGATAATTTTCAATTACATGCACGAATCTCAGTTTCACAAGTTCTAACTTGAAGAAAACTTAAAAAGGATTATCATTTCTAATATGTACCAACCTTCAGCTAATAAAGGCTGGGGAAATGGCACTTACGAAGCGCGCTCCGCTCAGGGCCTTACGCTATTAAGACTATGAGGTCGAGAGGAGGGGAGGAATACACAGCTGACTAGTTCAGTGATCAGCTGGGAGCTGGAGAGTTAACTAGTAAGGCTAGTCAGAGGAATATGACAACGCAACTATTTATATTTTGCTTTCGTCAACGCAATGAGAAGGATCGAATCTTGAGTATTTGAATAAATAATACACATGCAGGCGTAATGTTTTAATTGGCAGATAAAGCCTCCTCTACCTGCATATGTCGCTAGCCATTTCTCCAGCTCCCAACAGTAGCTTTCGTAATGAGTGCAGGACCTTCACTCCTATTTTTTGGTCCTGTATGAGAAAAAAAAAAAAAAAAAAAAAAAAAGAATTGCTCTATCTTCGAAGACAGAAAATCACACTCTTTGGTTTGTGGCACAATTATATCATATTCTTTACATTATAATGTTAAGAGGCATTTCAGCTTTATTGTTTTAGTTTAGTGCATATTAGTAGGCTTCTAAGTCATACAAATCTAAACAATGTTGTACAATCTGAAAATGAAATACTACAAGTATTACATACTGTACCGTGTGAATTTATTTGTAATAAATTGAAATATAACTTAGCAACATATGTACACCACTGACAAGCTGGAATGTCTATATTGCACGCACATATGGAAGGGAAATCGGCTAACATACTGAGGGTCGCTCACGCTAATCCGCCAGTTCCCCAGGCCTGAGCTAATACAAAAATTAAACATCTGATGTTACATATAATTGCTATATTGCATACTTAAAACATATTTATTAATATTTTTCAGTTTGATACACATAATTCCGGACTCTGATACTTGCTCTCAAAACAAATTTCATTTGCGTCCGTAAGCAACAGATACATATTTGTTGTCATTAGATACTTTTGCTTCCAATGAAAACTTATTTAACAAAGGTGGACCGAACGAACTCTGGCATCGTACACTTTGATTATTCTGGGTGAGCCGTAGCACTTGTTCCACTCTCGATAGTGCATGCTTGCTCGGTCAATGCTTAGCACGCAAGGTCACGCCAATCAGGTGACTGCTGTGTGGGAAGGCTCATTAATTTGAAGCGATGGTTGCAAAATGTGCTACGGTCCAGCATGTTTTCTATTACACAACGAATGTTTATCTCCGATTCATACAGACTGACTAAAATTGCCTCGAAAGGCTCGATCATCATTTGGATAGACTCCCATGCACTTAATAAATCCAAACCCACCGAAAGAACTGAAACTGGCTACATTTTTTAAGGAACTACAGCTAAAATTATAAGTTGCAAAAACGTGTGAACTACAATGATGGCCTAAATTCGTACATAGCTGTTCATTTAAGAGGTATTATGGAATAAAACGAAATTATTTATTTTCAATTATAATATCGACTCTACACACGATTGCCAAACGTAAAAACGTGGGAGATTTGATAAGTAACTTGATTTGCATTAAAAAGAACAAGTTCAGACTTGCTACGTATTTTATTTTTGGACATAGTCCCCTCGAAGCTCAACGTATTTGCTTCAACATTTCTCCAGATTCGTGATTCCCTCTTGGAAGAGGGATTCTTCGAGGCCTTCAAAATACTCCGTTTATCTCCTGTACCACCTTTCCATTTGACTTAAAACATATGTCCTGCCAGGAAACCTGAAGGAGTAAATTCAAGTGAATTGAGTGGATGTAGACGCACTGCAAATCGTAATTAGGCCAAAGTGTCGTAAGCGAGCAGTTTGAATGCACCGGCGCTTTTCATGGTGAAACAACACTTTCATTTTGACCATTTATCGCTTTCTTCAATCTCTCCAAAATTGATGCGTAGTATTCTCCAGTAATGGTTTTCCCAATTTCCACATAGTTAATCAGGAAATTCCTTTTGTGTTCCAAAAGACTGAAGTCATCACCTTTCCAACGGATGGAACTCATTTCGACTATTTTCTGAATCGGTTCATCTCGTGCGGTTCCCTGTTTAGTCTGCCGTTTCGTTTCCGGTAATGAATGCACATTCCGTCCCGAGTGACAAAGTGTTCCAAACAGCCGGCCGAAGTTTGCTTGTGATTTCGCTTTTACTCCGGAGTGAGCATATGCGGCATCCATCTTGTGCAAAGTATTTTCCTGTGAATTTCATTATGCATAATGGAATGAATACGCTCAGGTGAAATGCCTTTGGCATCTGTTGATTAGCACACTTTCACTCGTCTGTCAGTCTAAACAATACCATGGACTTTATCGTTGATTTCTGATCTCACAGTTCACTTTGGAGCTCCAGGAAGTTGTACATCTTCGATGCATGTTCTGCCACGATTGAACTCATCTACCTAAAGCAGAAGAGTTTTAGAATAAGGGTATGCGTCACCCAATGTAGGCAAAACCCTCTCATGAAGCTCCTGTTCTGCGTTCCCTTCTAGAAAAACTGAATCACATGACGAACTCCAGTCATCCATTTTTCACTGATACTGAAACGCTTGCTTTAAATCTGCCAAACAATGAATTAATATTATTATTATTAATATCAAAATAACTTGTGACCATAGAGTTTTGATAATACATAGATGCCGTTTCCCTCTATTAGTATACAAACCAAGTTACTTTTCAAACCACCCTCGCAGTGGTATTCAAATAGGTCGCAGAGTGGTCAATAATTGGATAGCTCTCCTTTGGTATACTACTAATGTTTTAGAAAGTATAAGGGATTAAAAAATAATAACTGATAATAAAACCAGTTAAAAATACCCTGGCAAACACAGCATTTTTCTTACTTCAAAAAGGTATTTACAAAATTTAAAGTGCGATACAGAAAAACATTGCAAATAATGTTAAAATATTTTGTCAATTCTTGCCTCAGTTCGGAGTATACTTTCATGGCTACAATTCTTGTTTATTTGCAGTTTAATGTAATGATGTTACTTTTTATATTTCGTTTGTTCTCGGTCCCTGATACTCTCTTATAGCTTTCAAACTAGCTGATGTAACACAGTGGCATTTAACATGACCATGCCTTGGTTTGTGAGAAGCGTACCGATCCTATTATAAACGTTGATACTTGTGCCTTACAGAAGTTATTCGCCAACACATCAGGAGACACGGCCCAAATTCCCGCCTAATGTTTTCTTACGGTTCCACAAGAATCCGCGGCTTGTTGCAAACGAATTTCTCTTTTAAAGGGTTGATGGCTAAGGTCAAGCGATTTTGGGGGTCAACGACTCTTAGAAATGACACAATCTTTGAAGAAGGAAACGATTTTAGCCTTGTCGACATTGATGTGTGGCAAGTAGCACTACTCTGCTGAAAAGAGTCATATGGGAATTAGAAGGAATAAAATACTCGAACTGACCACCTCCTTGGTCTAGTGGTTAACGTTGCTGACTGCTGGCCGGGAGGCTCGGATTCGATTCCCGGTACCTCCAGGTCTGGAACAGGGTCCACCCAGCCTGGTGAAGACAATTGGGAAGCCACTTGATGGAGAGGTGGCGTTTTTCGATCACAAAAGTCGCGTGATAAGCGGCCGGCATGCTGATCACATGCTCTCCCTGCAATACTGCCCTCTATCAATAAGTCGTAAAACGGAGATAGAGGATGCTGAGGTCGTCGCAGCAGGTCAAGATTCACCCCGGACTGTAGCGCCAAAAAAGAAGAATAATAAGAAAATACCCGTGCTATACAAGTCTTAAAACACATACATAAAAATCATCTGAATGTTTAATATCCATCTCTATTAAAAAACAAGTTTTAAACTCGAGCTAATAATCTTGAAATGTTTTTTATTGCTTACTGGAACATTAGTATAAAGATGACCAATTCTGGGTAAAAATACTGACTTATATTCTGCTCACTAACACCGGTAAAAATACTACATTCATTTCCATCTCACTGGTACTATTATTTATTCGTTTGTTTTTAGACGAAAAGGGGTCCGAATCTTAAATATGTTCTGCTTTGTAGAAAGAAATGCACGTTTTAATGGCACCACATAAACGCTCTTATTAATATTTCCAGTATGTTCAAACCAATGCACATTTCTGCATAATTCTCGACGTTGATATTGCAACCGAGAGCAGATGTGGTTTAGTGCAATGATTTATACATATTTCATCTCTTCTTCAGTAGATCTATGAAACGATTATCTTAATATAGATTCCATAATGTATTTATATATGCGTTCGACGTTCCTTTAGCTTAATAATCCGTCATTTTTACTGAATTATTTGACAAAATCTTGCTTTGAATTTTAAGCAAAGTAAACCTTTTTCTACCTCTACACTTGCCTCCTACACCCAAGAACGCGGGTTCGAACCCGGCCAGGACCGAGGATTTTTTCGGGCGTAAAAATCCTAAGTATGGCTTCCTTCGGAAGGGAAGTAAAGCCGTGGGTCCCGTGTCGTACATTTACAGCACGAAAAAGAACCTCAAGCCTGAAAGAGAGGCCTCTGAGCAAAATTTGTCGGCCGTTTCATGCCCTGAGTTGAATGGGACGCTGATGACCTGAGATGTTAAAGAGCGTCCATAAATAAATCAATCAAAAAAAAAATCTACCTCTACACATACTCAGCACTGTTTCACTTAAGAACTGTCGCCAAGAAATTCACAGCACCTGCTAAGAACGTTAAAGTACGAGGATTGTTCGATAAGTACATGCAAAAATAAAAAAGCCAATTTCTTTTTTAAAAATAATTATTTTATTTCTGAACTCTATTCACGTATTCCAGCAAGTTTCCAAATGTTTGTTCCATCTATACAATGCATTCTTTACGCATTTGTTTCGGCGACAAATGATGCTAAATTGTTTCCTGTTAGCCATTTGATATCATTGTGGATTAGGCTCTTTTTCGTTGCCAAATGAGGACGATACTTCTTGATCCAGTCGTTTAATCGCACCAGTAGCATAGCATATATTTACCGATTATGATTTTACTCTTTTGCAAAAAAATCAATTAAAATTACGCCTTGGTTATACGAAAACACAGTCGTCATCACCTTCTTTGGAGCAACTCACTGTTCTGACTGCTCCTTCGTTTCCGGCATGTAGTGTGGATCCACGTTTCGCCGACTGTGACATGCTGTCTCCGAAATTAATTTGGATTCCGTTCAAATTTTGAGCGGAAGTGACTCATTTCTTGGCAACTGTTACCACAACCGACACCCACCTCCCCGATCATTTTTCATTTGCAAATTATTATGCAAAATTCCCACAGCTTCAGCAATCTCCCGTACCTTCTAGTCTGCAACTGCCCAGCACCATGTTGTGGATTCTTTCAATAATTTCGGGAGTAGTTACCTCGGCAAGGCGTTCAAAACGTCCATCGCTTGTAATTGTTCGGCCACATCTAAATTCACCAAACTATTCATACACCATTTGTCTTATTTTCTGCCGGCATTGCCCCTATGAAAAGGCAATGTTTTATTAATACAGGATGGGCCAAAGGTCACTACCCATTGTGAACAGAAATGTACACATTTGATTGTGGTTCCATCGATTTTAATTACGCATCTAGTTTGTTTGTATGTGATAGTTTCTAATGCAACCAGTAGAGCACATTGGTATTCAATAAAACACCCAATGTCCATTTGACATTGTTGATTCACCATTGATTACAAATGCAGAAAGCGTTTGCTTTAAAAACTTATTACAAAATTTTCTATAATTAAATGATTAGTGAGTGGAATAAACTTTTCCACACTGTTCAACCAACACGGTAGAAGTTTACAATTTATGAAAACGTTTTGAGGATACTGAATCTGTAGCGGACTGCCCCAAGTTAGATAGGCCATGAAAGTAGCTGAATGTTTTATAAGCGATTGTCCAGAATTCTAAAATGTTAACATAGGTTCTGTTGTGAACAGGCTGTATCTGTTCGGAGAAGTTTACATGCGGTCAAAGTCAAGTGTTACATACCTCGTCTTATACATGACCTATTGGAAGATTGTCCTGATCGTAGGATTAAATTTTACGAAGTTATGTTAAATGAAATGACGGTTAGTGACGAGTTCGCGTCAGCAGACACAACTGCACCTATTGGTATACCCAGAACCACAGAGAGAACCAATTTTATAACCTGGCGTTACTGTTTGGGATGTCTTGGAGTTATTGGGCCTTGGTTGTTTGATGGCTCAGTCACTGAAGAGAAATGTCTGGAGATGTTAGCTACCTGTCATTTCAAGACTACAAATGCATTAGGATAATTCCAACTTACTGTACTTTCAACATGATGGCGCTCCACCACACTATGCCTTACCCATGTGAAAATAGGTGGATGAGTATCTTCTTCTTCTTCTTCTTATTCTTCTTCTTCTTCTTCCTCTTCCTCCTCCTCCTTCTTCTTCTTCTTCTTCTTCGGCTGAAATCTTTGCTACAAAATCTCCCACACTTGAAGACTTAAAAGAAGTCATTCAACATGTTTTTGAAGGAATCGATGCAAATACATGATTGAGCGAACAAGCAATCCTAAGTGTCCCAAATCGTCTGCTGAAACGTATCGAGAGAGATGGAAAACAATTTGAGAAAACGCTTTTAAAAATAATATTAATAATGTAGACGCGATAAAATGGTTATTTCATTATATTGTATTTTTCATTGATTGAGTAGTGACTTTTCGCCCACTCTGTATGCGAAATTTGTGTTTCTTCATTAAGAACATTGTTCACAAATTTAAACAAATAGCCTCTCAAATATAAGACTAAGCTTCGTAACTGTACATCATCCTCACAATAGTCATCACGTTGCTAAGTAACTTTGTAAACAATCTCGTACTATCACCATTTGAGTTTGCATGAACTTACCAAATAACCCTCGCATTGATCAGGATAAACAACAGAACTAAACCAAGAATTCTATCTTCTAATTACTGCAGACAGAACAGCAGAAAGATTGAAAACCCCTTCTTATACACACACGTTTAAAAACAACACTTTTTAACTTTCTTGAATTAGTCATTTTCAGTTGAAACAAATTATTAAATTGTGACAGTTCTTTCAATACGGTATCTCCATTTTAACAGCCTGTGTGACTAACGAAAGTGGGAGATTGTTTGTTAACTGTCATTTTTGTGTTTTATTGGGCTTTACACCCTCAATAAACATTGGTTTCACAAAAACAAAATCGTAAAGCATTTCCAAACACTTTTTTGCATTTTGTCTCAAATTCAAAAAGACTGTACCTTTATTCTAAATTTCGTGAACAGCATATATATTTTGCAGATATTTCGCATTTATAGATAATACTAAAAATCGCAATCACTAACAATAAAAAACATCAAAGAATTATACCGTATGGCCAGGTGTCCCATCGTCACAGCGATAAAGATCAGAGATTGCGTTCTTCTGAGGTCAGATTCCTTGAAAATTATTTTCGGGGAAGCAATGACTCAGCAATAAACGAATTGCATAATCTACAACCAATCTTTTTCTTTAGTTCACAATTATGTCTCACAAAAAAGTTACTGCTATATCATGCGCCGTTGTGGTACTGTTCTTTAATTTGTACCTCCTCCAGCTGAGTTCTAAGAAAGCACATAACGCGGTTTTACAACCACGCAACTCTGGGGGTCTCCGTTTCCTGCTATAGCAGGCATTAAAAGAAAAATAGAGATGAAAATATTCTTCATCATGAATCACGATAGCATTTACTATGGGTACTGAATCAAATAGCAATAAAAGACGAGTGAGAGAATAACTATAAATAAAAAAAAATAGTAATGTGTCTATACCTATAACGAATCTTGCACTGCAGCAATTCCTTAGTTTAATTTATTCACCATAACGCTATTAGGAAATGAGCCCAATATTTTATATACTCCACAAAAGAGTTGTATTTCCCAACAGTTATTATAAGAATGATTATGAGATATGACAAATTAAGTGATAAGCAAATTTCTTTCCAGTATTAGAAAATTTGGCTTTTATATTAATATAATGACGAGTAACTGGATGTATTGCATAATTTAATTCCTGTATGTCCTTTACACCATAGAAAACGCAAAAAAATAATTTATTATGCTATAATCAAACAATCCTCGCTTGGATCACATTTTCACAACAACAACAACAACAACAATAATAATAATAATAATAATAACAACAATTCTTTATTATCGAATCTGCAATTATATTATTGGGGTCCACATTTTAGCGAACGTTTGTTTTTATACTATGTGTAAGATGTATACAAAAAGTTGCAAAACATTACTGACAAACTTAGAGGCATAAAAACGTAGCAACAAAATAGAATTTGTTTGTACAAGAGTTTAAATTAAATATGTGTACTCTACTGCAACTTAATGGCACACGAAGGTCAGCTTATTCATTGTGCATAACGGCGTTGGCAAATTACGCGGGGTTGGGAACTCCACACTTCAAAATCAACCTTAATGAGTGTCTGAAAAGTCGATCGTTGTTCTATACTATGGACAGATATTTTTATTTTTTTAATTTTGTACTTACTGCACCTTCCCTAAGTTTATAAGCACAGAAAACCACTTTAGCTTTTTGTGACATTTTGAGCACAAGCAAACATAATATTATTTTAACTCCTGTAATGCAGGACTGCAGAACTCTTGTTTGCATGCCATTTAAAAAGTGCATTATATCATTCTCCTTCCTTAGCTTCTATTTATTTGGTGCTGAATGAATAGCGAGAATCCAGTGTAAGTCGAATCTCTCACTAACTACACATCCAGCAATCCAAAGACTTGTACAGGCATTTCAGAATTTTAAATTCTTTCTGATTAAAATATTCCCCTCTCCTACTATTACAGGTAAAATGTATGTACCATAGTGAACAACAAAGCGGGAAGAAAATTGCACATTATTGAACGTAGCTTGTACTAAGGATGTTCTAAATGTTCTCGGCCTGACCCAGAGACGTCGTGAAGAGGGCTAAATTAAATGATAGTTGTTAAGTTTCGTCTTTAAATGGCGCCTTGTAAAGTTTCAGATATTAGTTTAGTCACTTGTTTGTGACGATCGTGTAAACAAAGTAGTGTTAATATTTTCTACAAAATGAACAAAATTTAAATACGAGCTGTGATAAAGTACTCGTTTTGAAAGGTGTAACCCGAAAGAAATATAAAGAAGCTCGGCTTTCAATTTAAAGGATTCTCCCCCTTCGTTTTCGACGGTGAAGCGTGATTGTACATCTATTCAAGATATTGGGCGTCCCAAAACTGCTACACCGGCGAGATTGTGGCAATTCACAATACCGTACTCAATGATTGCCGACTGAAGATACTTGAGTTGGCTGCCTGCAAAGACCTCGATAGGCCGTGTCCACTACATTTTACACGAAGTTTTGGATATGAGAAAGTTTTCCGGTAGATGATTGTCACGTTTGTTAACAATGGATCAAAAATACATTCAAATGCACATTTCGCAAAAGAATTTAGACTTGTTTAAACGCAATTCCAGTGAGTTTCTCCGATATTTTATAACAGTATATGAAACATGGCTTCATCACTGCACGCCAGAGATTGTTGATTTGTTTTTATTTACGGACGTTCTTTAACATCTCAGGTCATCAGCGTCCCATTCTATTCAGGGCGTGAAACGGCCGACAAATTTTGCTCAGAGACCTCCTCTTCCCGACTGGAAGAGGTTGAGGTTCTTTTTCGTGCCGTAAATGTACGACACGGGACCCACGGCTTTACTTCCCTTCCGAAGGGAGTCATACTTGCGATTTTTACGCCCGAAAAAATCCATCGTTCCTGGCCGGGTTTGAAACGCGATCTTGGGTTTAGAAGGCAAGTATGGCTACCACTACACCACCAGGACCGACACGCCAGAGACGAAGGAGCAGTTCAAAAATTGGGTGGTAACGGGTGAAAGTGCACCAGAGAAACAGAAAACCGTTCCATCTGCAGGAAAAGTCATGGCTACGGTTTTCTGGAATTTCCTTGGTGTGGTGCTCGCAAACTGCCTCAAGAAGGGCAGAACCATCAGTAGGGAGTACTATGCTTCAGTACTGGACCAAGTAAAGGATGCTATTCAGAACGTCCACATCATGCGAAAAAGTATGTTCTCTTTCACCACGATAATGCGCCTAATGGAATTGTTACTGCAAAACTTCATAACCTTCGTTTCCAATTTCTTTCACATCCACCATATTCGCCGTTTTTGGCCCCCAGTAACTACTTTTTGTTCCCAAATCTGAAGAAATGGCTGGTTGGACGAAAATTCACATCAAATGATGAGTTTGAAGCTGAAGGAGACGCTTATTTTTCACAGATGAACAATCTTATTTTACTAAGCGTATTAGTAAGTCGTTGGACTAAATATGTTAATATACTTGGCGACTATGTTGAAAAATAATAATAAAAAGAACACTTCTCTTTAAATCTTGTGTATTCTTAGTCAGAATGACAACTTTTAGAACACCTCTCATAGCATTCTCCGCCATCATATGCCATTAAGTTTGCGGTTTGCTTTTGCACCACCACACGCAATAAATGTACTGCATCATCGAAAGAAGCTCTGGAACTCATTTTCTCAAATAATCCCACCATGTTCTGGATCACTGTGTTGTCCAGCGGCATCTTTAAACCATGATTTTGATATCCTCAAAATATGTAACCAATATCTGTTAAGTCCGGGAAGTAGGTCCCATTCAACGGGATCTCTTTATTCAATTCAACGCCCAGGAAGAAAAAGATGTAAAAAACAAAATTACTAGAGTACAACTTGAAATAACTTCAGAGCATAGCCAACAGTATTGTAATCAACCTAGCTCACCATAATGTAGTTGATTACATTCAAGGGGCATGTCTGACTCCTTGATCTTCAAGTAATCTTTTGAAAAAGAAGATATCTGAATTGTGCTACTCTGTTTATCATTTAGAATATGTTCGGCTTATTCGTGTTCCTTTTTATTGTTGTTCATGTTTTTATGTTATTCTTTGTTAAATTGTTACCTACATAAAATGCCTTTAAGCAAAATAGGGTTAATGTATCCATTGTGATATAAAGTATAACATTCTACATTTTTATTACTAAATATTAAAATACAAAAATTAAAATATATTAATTTTATTCCAAAATATTTTTAATAAATATGATTTATTTAGGCAATAAAATTACTAAAAAAATACAGGCCTTTAATTTCGAGTTTTATATTAAGTTTAAGATTTATACCAGCAGCAGTAAAATGTGCTGAATGCGACGTTATTATGTTGTAGGGTGCGAATTTGAAACGATGTGCAGGTAGATAAGTTGCTTCTAACATTTATTTTTTTAGACTTTGTAATACATATTTGAACACACAGAGTTCTGCCATTTTTTACCGGAAGCATTCGAAATTCGAAAGTTTACTTAATGTGTAAAAAATGTATGCCTATAAACAAATATGAATGTTGTATTTATATTTAAAGAATCCTGTATAACTAAAGTAAAATTGATTTTATATATCTATATAGCGTTCAAACAAGCCTGAATATGAAAATGAAACTTGGTGGTCAAACCACCTCATTATTTTTCATTGTAGTCTTACTGGAAATCCACACACTAATATATTTTGCCGCCTTGATTTAATCCCTTCGAAATTGAAAGATGTGTCTTGTTCCTCCAATCAAACCATCACCCCCTACTTCATAACATCTTTGAGACATATGCGTCCACGAAACAGTTTCTTCGTGTTTCCAAAAAGAAAATAATCACTGGGAGTCACGCCTAGTCTATAGGGTGGAGGTTAAGCTCCAAGTACATACCTATAATACTTGATAGCAGTTCTTATTTTTTTTTTTTTTTGCGGGGGTGGTTGTGGCAAAGGGTATTATCAAGATGAAAGCGCCCGCAGTTAGTTTTCCACGCCGGCTCTTCTTGATGATCTTATATAATTGGGGAGAAACATATGTTTCAATAGTTGCCATGATTTTTCTGGCTCACTGACGCACACGGAATTACTTGGAGATAAAGAGGGGCCATTACTTTCATTGCATAATTGTTCCGTTTCCGGGCCATAGTGATGAACATGGTTTCATCTCCAGTGGCAATCTTGCAAAGTCAAACATTTTCTTGGAAGGTGTTCAAATGAACTCCTGTGTATGTGCTTTGTACTCCGGTGTCAGAATTCGGAGTATCTATTGGAATTAATCTGCGACATCATCACATGGGTGTGAAAATTTGTGCCAGTTGTAACGAATGCCTAGATCATGGACTTCCTTGACATGATCGTCTTGCATTACCGTAGCTTCCACTTTTTGATATTTTGCTTATGAAGATGCTTTCATGAAAAGCCTTATGTGGGGGTATTCCTCAATAAATTTTAAATGCTTGGCCTAAAAATGTACTCCGTAGATGCAAGATTTATCATTAACATATGTATCATTCATCCTCCCTTGGGTCGGTCCTGGTAGTGTAGTGGTAACCATACTTGCCTTCTAAGCCCAAGATCGCGAGTTCACATCCGGCCAGGATCGATGGATTTTTTCGGGCGTAAAAAGTGTAAGTATGGCTTCCTTCGTGTATCCCATGTCGTACATTTACGGCACGTAAAGAAGCTCAAGCCTGAAAGAAGAAGCCTTTGAGCAAAATTTACCAGCCGTTTCACGCACTGAATTGAACTGGAGGCTAATGACGTGAGATTTTAAAGAGCGTCCGTAAATAAAACAAATCCACTCCTCCCTTGGTTCTCTTTCCTTTGTCAGGAATATAATCATAGAACGCAACTGCACTTGCAATCCTCTCAGTTCAGCGCTTAAGACAGACTGGTTTGTAACTGTGTTTGTTTCCAGCCATGTCCCAACCTGCACGTTCAAGCTCCGCTCTCCAGCAATGAGTAAGTCTAGGGGTCATGCCATCGGAGCATGTAGAGCACCCTCCGCTTGTTTACAAAACGGGAGTCAGGCAAGGGAGAAGAATGCAGTATCATCCTGCCTGTTGGCACACGGTCTTCAGAAGAGAATTGCATATATCTTAAAGAATTACTGTATTTATTACAAAAGCTGTCCCTTCTAAATGTTGCATTAAGAAATAAACATATTCATATTTTGCTGCTTATTAAGTTTCTGTTTGTTACAGTACACAACAGTGCTCGTTTTTAAATGTTTAAAAGCAAATGGCCTCCTACTATCAGCTAGTGCTGATTTATATGCAAAAAAGCGGCATCTGCCTAAACTACAGGAGCATAGGTAAAACATTTAAGACTACTTAACTTATGCAACGTCATCATAAAATCGACCACTGAAATGAAACAGAATTTTGAATGTTGACCATTCAAGTCCGATATCGCAGTAAAATTATCATAAAGTTTTATCAAATTCCATTACCGAGCGAAGTGCATTTGTCTTCTTGTAAGTGTAGCTAACTCTGTATTCCCATTATAATTCCTGTGCATCCTACAGATTAATCAAGAACATCATTCGGCAACACTAAATAAAGTATACTAAATAAACAACCATGAATTTTAACTTGTTCAGAGTGGTAAAAGGTTATCTCTGTTTTTTTTTTTTTTCTCTTTCTCTGTTGGGATTAGTAAATCGAACGATAGCAATTGTAAGAGTTGACCTACGTCTATTTCAGTCTCACGGTTTCTGAATAGGTAGCTATTCATAAGTATTCTTATTCTATTCATGAAATAGTCCTAAACCCGTATTCTATTGACATTACCGATAATCTACATTCGTCTGTAGCTAGATGGCTTGAAAAGGTTAAGTATACATAATATAAATACACAATTATTACAATTTTGTAAGCCAATTTTAGGAGAATTATATTTAAATTCTTATTTTATTCGTGAAATAGTCCTAATTAATATCACTCGAGGGTCTGAGCTTTCCTCACTACATTCGTAAACTTATAGGCAATCTCAGACCCTCCTGTGACATTACTTGTGATCATTCATTTCGACATTTGCATCCACACTGTCACCTGAAAGAACATTAGTTACTTTACAGAGTGAGATGAATCCGTTACTTTTATCCAATTATTTTCATTTTCTCGCACTATTGTTATCTATATAAACTGCGTGCTATTTTTATAGTTAATTATACTCATTACTGAAATTTGTTCAAATTCAGTCCGTTCTAAACTTAATTTGCGGGGGAAATAAGTCCAAAATTTGCTGCAATATCTTCATATGGTTAAGGCTGGAAATAATCTCATGTATGCAAGATTACGGTCAAATTCCCTCTCTTATTAAAGCAGATAGCGAAGGAAGAGGCTCTCCTGGGCCCTATTTTATAAAATCTGACAATTTGACAGTAACATGCAATAATATTTACCTTGACAAGTTTCTGTTTCATAAAGCATATCAACTTTACAAAACTATCATGACAAATGTTTCAACCGTCACGGCAAATTTGTCATATTTTATTTCATAAAA